>OY992896.1:83892375-83894875 GCA_963921405.1 Cepaea hortensis | reverse complement strand
TTATCTTTTTTCGTATATACTATTGTGTGTAAGTCTAGACACAAGCTGTATTTGATAAATATTGTACAAATTATTGTATTTATTTACACCGTATAATTAACTTTTTTGTACATTCATTGTATCGGAAATAATTCACCATGTCTATATTAAACGATTTCATCGAATCTGGTTTAAAATGAAGTTAACTGGTATTGATTTGACAAAATGGAGTGAGGCAAAATATGTAGAGTATATCCAACGTGAAGATAGAGCTGCTGAGAGGGAGGCTAAAACTAGACAGGAAGAATCAGAAGCTGCTTTAAAACAGTCAGAATTAGCGGCCAAAATCAATCAGACAGAAACAGTTGCTGAGATAAGAAAAGCAGAGATCTTAGCCCAGAGTAAGAGGGAAGAACTTGAAATGCAGCTGAAAATTAAACAGCTGGAAGTTGAAGCATCAGCAGATAAAGATTCTAAGAAGTAAAAAAGACTAGAAAAAGAGACTCAGTACAAAAAGTACCAAGGGATCGTCAAAAATTTCACCACGGGCGACTGCATTGCAGCCTTCACCCAAAATTTTGAAACGGTAATGGAGGATTATCAGATCCCAGAGACTGAATGGAACATTATACATATATATGAGAAGTCTTTCAGGGGAACCTCTCAAAGTGATAGAGACCATTCCCAAAGATCTCAAGAAAGATTATCAATATATTAAGTCCAAAATTATGTCACACTTCATGTTAGATGAAGCAGGCTACAGAGAACAGTTTAGCAAATTAGCTCCAAAACTTACACAAACGTTCTCTGACGACATCTCAGTAGTACAGGATGTATTTAGTAAATGGCTGTCAGCAGCCAAAGTAAATAACAGCTTTGATTTGTTGAAAGATCTAATTCTTAGAGATAAAATCATTTCATCTCTACCACCACCATTTTCTAAATTTCTGCAAGAATGTGTGTGCGAGAGTGTGCAACATAGAAAAACGAGGTTCGGCTTATTTCACAGCCAACAAACAGTGTTTTACTAGTGGATTGACTGACACAGACTTTGTAGCAGCCGCTACCTATGACAGAACGAAGTCAGGTCCCTACAGTAAACATAAACCCTTTAAGCAATCTGCTGATAAGTATTACCAATGCAGATATTGTTATCTTCCACATAATGAAAGTGATATGTGCGACAAACACCAGGGTACCTCACATACTTGCAAAACTATATAGATAAGCAAGATAAGGAGAGAAAGGGCTATAAACGTCTAACCAAATGCTTCCTTTGCAAGGCATATGGCCACTGGCGTCATGCTTGTAAAGGTAAACAAATGACCAGAAAGGCTAATGCAGCCATGTTTGATAGCTCTTCCTCAGATGAGGAACAAGTAGAAAATATCCTGTTAATGCAGCACAGGCCATTGATGTATTTCATCTTGAAAAATGTACCATCTGTGGTCGTTTTCATGAAGATGGCTTATTAACATGCGACCACTCAATACCTGTTGCCAATGAAGAAGCTAATTTGGAAATAAACTCCAAAGGTAAACTTAACATCCACCAAGGGGTTGTAAATGGCAAATCTGCCACCGTTTTACGAGATAGTGGAAGTACTCTTATTGGTTTGAAGAGAGACTTTAATTTACCTTCAGATTATACAGGCAAACATGTTACATTTCTCTGTCCCTACTTTTTATGAGTTGTGTTTGAAATTTGGCCAAACTTTACATATTTTGTTAACAAAATTTCCTATTTTTCATAAGTTTTGGATGAAATGTGTCTAAACTTTTTACCTTTGATTACTAAAGTTTCCTACTTTTTATGAGTTTGTTTGAAATTTGACCAAACTTTTCAGCTTTGGTAAACAACGTTTCCTACTTTTCATAGGTTCCGGTGAAATTTGGCCAAACTTTTCACATCCGGACAACAGAATTTCCTACTTTTCAAAGTTTGGGTGAAATTTGACCAGTAAAATGACAACGTGCGATATTTTTTTTTCTTTTCGTTAAGGAATTTTCCTACTTTTTATAAGTTTGGCTGAAATTTGGCTAAAATTGTTCTTATTTTGTTAACGAAATTTCCTACTTTTCATAAGTTTTGCATGAACTATTGCTTCACCTGTCAAAAACTTTTCACATTTGGTTTAAAAAGTTTCCTACTTTTCATATGTTTGACTGAGATTTTTATAAGTTTGGTTTGAAATTTGACTAACCTTTTCACATTTGGTTAACACATTTTATTACTTGGCCAAGTTTGTTTTTTGCCATTTGGTTAACAAAGTTTACTACTTTTCATAAGTTCGGGTGAAATGTGGTCAAACTTTTCACATCTGGACAACAGAATTTCCCACTTTTCATAAGTTTGGGTGAAGTTGGCGAAACTTTTCACGTTTGGTTAACAAATTTTCCTACTTTTCATATGTTTGACTGAGATTTTTTATAAGTTTGGTTTGAAATTCGGCTAACCTTTTCACATTTGGTTAACAAATTTTCCTACTTTTCATAAGATTGGTTGAGCTTTTTATAAGTCT
>OY992896.1:83682375-83887375 GCA_963921405.1 Cepaea hortensis | reverse complement strand
CATGTAGGAGATATGGTCTGAGATCACCACTGTATATGACATGTGAGAGATAGGGTCTGAGATCCCCACTGTATATGACATGTAGGAGATAGGGTCTGAGATCTCAACATATGGCATGTGAGAGATAGGGTCGGAGATCTCAACATATGGCATGTGAGAGATAGGGGCTGAGATCATAAAATATGGCATGTGAGAGATAGGGTCTGAGATCCCCACTGTATATGACATGTAGGAGATAGGGTCTGACATCTCAACATATGGCATGTGAGAGATAGGTTCTGAGATCCAAACTGTATATGACATGTAGAAGATAGGGTCTGAGATCTCATCATATGGCATGTGAGAGATAGGGTCTGAGATCTCAACATATGGCATGTGAGAGATAGGGTCTGAGATCTCATCATATGGCATGTGAGAGATAGGGTCTGAGATCCCCACTGTACATGACATGTGGGAGATAGGGTCTGAGATTCCCACTGTATATGACATGTGGGAGATAATGTCTAAGATCCCCACTGTATATGACATGTGGGAGATAGGGTCTGAGATACCCACTGTATATGACATGTGGGAGATAGGGTCTAAGATCCCCACTGTATATAACATGTAGGAGATATGGTCTGAGATCACCACTGTATATGAAATGTGGGAGATAGGGTCTGAGATCCCCACTGTATATGACATGTGGGAGATAGTGTCTGAGATCCCCACTGTATATGACATGTGGGAGATAGGGTCTAAGATCCCCACTGTATATGACATGTGGGAGATAGGGTCTGAGATACCAACTGTATATGACATGTGGGAGATAGGGTCTAAGATCCCCACTGTATATGACATGTAGGAGATATGGTCTGAGATCACCACTGTATATGACATGTGGGAGATAGGGAATAAGATCCTCACTGTATATGACATGTGGGAGATATGGTCTGAGATCACCACTGTATATGACATGTGGGAGATAGTGTCTGAGATCCCCAATGTATATGACATGTGGGAGATAGTGTCTGAGATCACCACTGTATATGACATGTGGGAGATACGGTCTGAGATCACCACTGTATATGACATGTGGGAGATAGGGTATGAGATCCTCACTGTATATGACATGTTGGAGATAGGGTCTAAGATACCCACTGTATATGACGTGTGGGAGATAGGGTATGAGATCCACACTGTATATGACATGTGGGAGATAGGGTCTAAGATTCCCACTGTATATGACATGTGGGAGATAGTGTCTGAGATTCCCACTGTATATGACATGTGGGAGATATGGTCTGAGATCACCACTGTATGTGACATGTGGGAGATAGGGTATGAGATCCTCACTGTATATGACATGTGGGAGATAGGGTATGAGATCCTCACTGTATATGACATGTGGGAGATAGGGTATGAGATCCTCACTGTATATGACATGTGGGAGATAGGGTCTAAGATACCCACTGTATATGACATGTGGGAGATAGGGTATGAGATCCCCACTGTATATGACATGTGGGAGATAGGGTCTGAGATCCTCACTGTATATGACATGTGGGAGATAGAGTCTAAGATCCCCACTGTATATGACATGTTGGAGATAGGGTATAAGATTCCCACTGTATATGACATGTGGGAGATGGTGTCTGAGATCCCCACTGTATATGACATGTGGGAGATGTTGTCTGAGATCCCCACTGTATATATCATGTGGGAGATAGGGTATAAGATACCCACTGTATATGACATATGGGAGATAGTGTCTGAGATCCCCACTGTATATGACATGTGGGAGATAGGGTCTAAGATCCCAACTGTATATGACATGTGGGAGATAGGGTCTGAGATCCCCACTGTATATGACATGTGGGAGATGTTGTCTGAGATCCCCACTGTATATATCATGTGGGAGATAGGGTATAAGATACCCACTGTATATGACATATGGGAGATAGTGTCTGAGATCCCCACTGTATATGACATGTGGGAGATAGGGTCTAAGATCCCAACTGTATATAACATGTGGGAGATAGGGTCTGAGATCCCCACTGTATATGACATGTGGGAGATATGGTATAAGATCCCCACTGTATATGACATGTGGGAGATAGGGTCTGAGATCCCCACTGTATATGACATGTGAGAGATAATGTCTAAGATCCCCACTGTATATGACATGTGGGAGATAGGGTCTGAGATACCCACTGTATATGACATGTGGGAGATAGTGTCTAAGATCCCCCCTGTATATGACATGTAGGAGATATGGTCTGAGATCACCACTGTATATGACATGTGGGAGAAAGGGTCTGAGATCCCATCTGTATATGAAATGTGGGAGAGAGGGTATAAGATCCCCACTGTATATGACATGTGGGAGATAGGGTCTAAGATCCCCACTGTATATGACATGTAGGAGATAGTGTCTGAGATCACCACTGTATATGACATGTGGGAGATAGGGTATGAGATCCTCACTGTATATGACATGTTGGAGATAGGGTCTAAGATACCCACTGTATATGACGTGTGGGAGATAGGGTATGAGATCCCCACTGTATATGACATGTGGGAGATAGGGTCTAAGATTCCCACTGTATATGACATGTGGGAGACAGTGTCTGAGATTCCCACTGTATATGACATGTGGGAGATATGGTCTGAGATCACCACTGTATGTGACATGTGGGAGATAGGGTATGAGATCCTCACTGTATATGACATGTGGGAGATAGCGTATAAGATCCCCACTGTATATGACATGTGGGAGATGGTGTCTGAGATCCCCACTGTATATGACATGTGGGAGATGTTGTCTGAGATCCCCACTGTATATGACATGTGGGAGATAGGGTATAAGATACCCACTATACATGACATATGGGAGATAGTGTCTGAGATCCCCACTGTATATGACATGTGGGAGATAGGGTCTAAGATCCCAACTGTATATGACATGTGGGAGATAGGGTCTGAGATCCCCACTGTATATGACATGTGGGAGATAGGGTATAAGATCCCCACTGTACATGATATGTGAGAGATAGGGTCTGAGATCCCCACTGTATATGACATGTGGGAGATAATGTCTAAGATCCCTACTGTATATGACATGTGGGAGATAGGGTCTGAGATACCCACTGTATATGACATGTGGGAGATAATGTCTAAGATCCCCACTGTATATGACATGTGGGAGATAGGGTCTGAGATACCCACTGTATATGACATGTGGGAGATAGGGTCTAAGATCCCCACTGTATATGACATGTAGGAGATATGGTCTGAGATCACCACTGTATATGACATGTGAGAGATAGGGTCTGAGATCCCCACTGTATATGACATGTAGGAGATAGGGTCTGAGATCTCAACATATGGCATGTGAGAGATAGGGTCGGAGATCTCAACATATGGCATGTGAGAGATAGGGGCTGAGATCATAAAATATGGCATGTGAGAGATAGGGTCTGAGATCCCCACTGTATATGACATGTAGGAGATAGGGTCTGACATCTCAACATATGGCATGTGAGAGATAGGTTCTGAGATCCAAACTGTATATGACATGTAGAAGATAGGGTCTGAGATCTCATCATATGGCATGTGAGAGATAGGGTCTGAGATCTCAACATATGGCATGTGAGAGATAGGGTCTGAGATCTCATCATATGGCATGTGAGAGATAGGGTCTGAGATCCCCACTGTACATGACATGTGGGAGATATGGTCTGAGATTCCCACTGTATATGACATGTGGGAGATAATGTCTAAGATCCCCACTGTATATGACATGTGGGAGATAGGGTCTGAGATACCCACTGTATATGACATGTGGGAGATAGGGTCTAAGATCCCCACTGTATATAAGATGTAGGAGATATGGTCTGAGATCACCACTGTATATGACATGTGGGAGATAGGGTCTGAGATCCCCACTGTATATGACATGTGGGAGATAGTGTCTGAGATCCCCACTGTATATGACATGTGGGAGATAGGGTCTAAGATCCCCACTGTATATGACATGTGGGAGATAGGGTCTGAGATACCAACTGTATATGACATGTGGGAGATAGGGTCTAAGATCCCCACTGTATATGACATGTAGGAGATATGGTCTGAGATCACCACTGTATATGACATGTGGGAGATAGGGAATAAGATCCTCACTGTATATGACATGTGGGAGATATGGTCTGAGATCACCACTGTATATGACATGTGGGAGATAGTGTCTGAGATCCCCAATGTATATGACATGTGGGAGATAGTGTCTGAGATCACCACTGTATATGACATGTGGGAGATACGGTCTGAGATCACCACTGTATATGACATGTGGGAGATAGGGTATGAGATCCTCACTGTATATGACATGTTGGAGATAGGTTCTAAGATACCCACTGTATATGACGTGTGGGAGATAGGGTATGAGATCCACACTGTATATGACATGTGGGAGATAGGGTCTAAGATTCCCACTGTATATGACATGTGGGAGATAGTGTCTGAGATTCCCACTGTATATGACATGTGGGAGATATGGTCTGAGATCACCACTGTATGTGACATGTGGGAGATAGGGTATGAGATCCTCACTGTATATGACATGTGGGAGATAGGGTATGAGATCCTCACTGTATATGACATGTGGGAGATAGGGTATGAGATCCTCACTGTATATGACATGTGGGAGATAGGGTCTAAGATACCCACTGTATATGACATGTGGGAGATAGGGTATGAGATCCCCACTGTATATGACATGTGGGAGATAGGGTCTGAGATCCTCACTGTATATGACATGTGGGAGATAGAGTCTAAGATCCCCACTGTATATGACATGTTGGAGATAGGGTATAAGATTCCCACTGTATATGACATGTGGGAGATGGTGTCTGAGATCCCCACTGTATATGACATGTGGGAGATGTTGTCTGAGATCCCCACTGTATATATCATGTGGGAGATAGGGTATAAGATACCCACTGTATATGACATATGGGAGATAGTGTCTGAGATCCCCACTGTATATGACATGTGGGAGATAGGGTCTAAGATCCCAACTGTATATGACATGTGGGAGATAGGGTCTGAGATCCCCACTGTATATGACATGTGGGAGATGTTGTCTGAGATCCCCACTGTATATATCATGTGGGAGATAGGGTATAAGATACCCACTGTATATGACATATGGGAGATAGTGTCTG
Source organism: Cepaea hortensis (assembly GCA_963921405.1). Lineage (NCBI taxonomy): Eukaryota > Metazoa > Mollusca > Gastropoda > Stylommatophora > Helicidae > Cepaea > Cepaea hortensis. The sequence goes on along the minus strand of OY992896.1, from coordinate 83,882,171 downwards.
AGATCCCCACTGTATATGACATGTGGGAGATAGGGTCTAAGATCCCAACTGTATATAACATGTGGGAGATAGGGTCTGAGATCCCCACTGTATATGACATGTGGAAGATATGGTATAAGATCCCCACTGTATATGACATGTGGGAGATAGGGTCTGAGATCCCCACTGTATATGACATGTGAGGGATAATGTCTAAGATCCCCACTGTATATGACATGTGGGAGATAGGGTCTGAGATACCCACTGTATATGACATGTGGGAGATAGTGTCTAAGATCCCCCCTGTATATGACATGTAGGAGATATGGTCTGAGATCACCACTGTATATGACATGTGGGAGATAGGGTCTAAGATTCCCACTGTATATGACATGTGGGAGACAGTGTCTGAGATTCCCACTGTATATGACATGTGGGAGATATGGTCTGAGATCACCACTGTATGTGACATGTGGGAGATAGGGTATGAGATCCTCACTGTATATGACATGTGGGAGATAGGGTATGAGATCCTCACTGTATATGACATGTGGGAGATAGGGTATGGGATCCACACTGTATATGACATGTGGGAGATAGGGTCTAAGATACCCACTGTATATGACATGTGGGAGATAGGGTATGAGATCTCCACTGTATATGACATGTGGGAGATAGGGTCTGAGATCCTCACTGTATATGACATGTGGGAGATAGAGTCTAAGATCCCCACTGTATATGACATGTTGGAGATAGGGTATAAGATCCCCACTGTATATGACATGTGGGAGATGGTGTCTGAGATCCCCACTGTATATGACATGTGGGAGATGTTGTCTGAGATCCCCACTGTATATATCATGTGGGAGATAGGGTATAAGATACCCACTGTATATGACATATGGGAGATAGTGTCTGAGATCCCCACTGTATATGACATGTGGGAGATAGGGTCTAAGATCCCAACTGTATATGACATGTGGGAGATAGGGTCTGAGATCCCCACTGTATATGACATGTGGGAGATAGGGTATAAGATCCCCACTGTATATGACATGTGGGAGAGAGGGTCTGAGATCCCCACTGTATATGACATGTGAGAGATAATGTCTAAGATCCCCACTGTATATGACATGTGGGAGATAGGGTCTGAGATACCCACTGTATATGACATGTGGGAGAAAGGGTCTAAGATCCCCACTGTATATGGCATGTAGGAGATATGGTCTGAGATCACCACTGTATATGACATGTGGGAGAAAGGGTCTGAGATCCCCACTGTATATGACATGTGGGAGAGAGGGTATAAGATCCCCACTGTATATGACATGTGGGAGATAGTGTCTGAGATCCCCACTGTATATGACATGTGGGAGATAGGGTCTAAGATCCCCACTGTATAAGACGTGTGGGAGATAGGGTCTGAGATACCCACTGTATATGACATGTGGGAGATAGTGTCTGAGATCCCCACTGTATATGACATGTGGGAGATAGGGTCTAAGATCCCCACTGTATAAGACATGTGGGAGATAGGGTCTGAGATACCCACTGTATATGACATGTGGGAGATAGGGTCTAAGATCCCCACTGTATATGACATGTAGGAGATATGGTCTGAGATCACCACTGTATATGACATGTGGGAGATAGGGAATAAGATCCTCACTGTATATGACATGTGGGAGATATGGTCTGAGATCACCACTGTATATGACATGTGGGAGATAGTGTCTGAGATCCCCACTGTATATGACATGTGGGAGATTGGGTCTGAGATCCCTACTGTATATGACATGTGGGAGATAATGTCTGAGATCCCCACTGTATATGACATGTGGGAGATAGTGTCTGAGATCACCAATGTATATGATATGTGGGAGATAGTGTCTGAGATTCCCACTGTATATGACATGTGGGAGATAGGGTATGAGATCCTCACTGTATATGACATGTGGGAGATAGGGTCTAAGATACTCACTGTATATGACGTGTGGGAGATAGGGTATGAGATGCCCACTGTATATGATATGTGGCAGATAGGGTCTAAGATTCCCACTGTATATGACATGTGGGAGATAGTGTCTGAGATTCCCACTGTATATGACATGTGGGAGATATGGTCTGAGATCACCAATGTATGTGACATATGGGAGGTAGGGCATGAGATCCCCACTGTATATGACATGTGGGAGATGGGGTCTGAGATCCCCACTGTATATGACATGTGGGAGATAGGGTTTGAGATCCCCACTGTATATGACAAGTGGGAGATAGTGTCTGAGATTCCCACTGTATATGACATGTGGGAGATATGGTCTGAGATAACCACTGTATATGACATGTGGGAGATAGGGTCTAAGAGCCCCACTGTATATGACATGTGAGAGATAGGGTCTGAGATCCCCACTGTATATGACATGTGAGAGATAGTGTCTGAGATTCCCACTGTATATGACATATGGGAGATAGGGTCTGAGATCACCACTGTATATGACATGTGGGTGATATGGTCTGAGATCACCACTGTATATGACATGTGGGAGATATGGTATGAGATCCCCACTGTATATGACATGTGGGAGATAGGGTCTAAGATACCCACTGTATATGACATGTGGGAGATAGGGTCTGAGATCCTCACTGTATATGACATGTGGGAGATAGGGTCTAAGATACCCACTGTATATGACATATGTGAGATCGGGTCTGAGATCACCACTGTATATGACATGTGGGAGATAGGGTATGAGATCCCCACTGTATATGACATGTGGGAGATAGTGTCTGAGATTCTTACTGTATATGACATGTGGGAGATAGGGTATGAGATCCTCACTGTATATGACATGTGGAAGATAGGGTCTAAGATACCCACTGTATATGACATGTGGGAGATAGGGTATGAGATCCCCACTGTATATGACATGTGGGAGATAGGGTCTAAGATACCCACTGTATATGACATATGGGAGATAGTGTCTGAAATCCCCACTAAATATGACATGTGGGAGATAGGGTCTAAGATCCCCACTGTATATGACATGTGGGAGATAGCGTATAAGATCCCCACTGTATATGACATGTGGGAGATGGTGTCTGAGATCCCCACTGTATATGACATGTGGGAGATGTTGTCTGAGATCCCCACTGTATATGACATGTGGGAGATAGGGTATAAGATACCCACTATACATGACATATGGGAGATAGTGTCTGAGATCCCCACTGTATATGACATGTGGGAGATAGGGTCTAAGATGCCAACTGTATATGACATGTGGGAGATAGGGTCTGAGATCCCCACTGTATATGACATGTGGGAGATAGGGTATAAGATCCCCACTGTACATGATATGTGAGAGATAGGGTCTGAGATCCCCACTGTATATGACATGTGGGAGATAATGTCTAAGATCCCTACTGTATATGACATGTGGGAGATAGGGTCTGAGATACCCACTGTATATGACATGTGGGAGATAATGTCTAAGATCCCCACTGTATATGACATGTGGGAGATAGGGTCTGAGATACCCACTGTATATGACATGTGGGAGATAGGGTCTAAGATCCCCACTGTATATGACATGTAGGAGATATGGTCTGAGATCACCACTGTATATGACATGTGAGAGATAGGGTCTGAGATCCCCACTGTATATGACATGTAGGAGATAGGGTCTGAGATCTCAACATATGGCATGTGAGAGATAGGGTCGGAGATCTCAACATATGGCATGTGAGAGATAGGGTCTGAGATCATAAAATATGGCATGTGAGAGATAGGGTCTGAGATCCCCACTGTATATGACATGTAGGAGATAGGGTCTGACATCTCAACATATGGCATGTGAGAGATAGGTTCTGAGATCCAAACTGTATATGACATGTAGAAGATAGGGTCTGAGATTTCATCATATGGCATGTGAGAGATAGGGTCTGAGATCTCAACATATGGCATGTGAGAGATAGGGTCTGAGATCTCATCATATGGCATGTGAGAGATAGGGTCTGAGATCCCCACTGTACAAGACATGTGGGAGATAGGGTCTGAGATCCCCACTGTATATGACATGTGGGAGATAATGTCTAAGATCCCCACTGTATATGACATGTGGGAGATAGGGTCTGAGATACCCACTGTATATGACATGTGGGAGATAGGGTCTAAGATCCCCACTGTATATAACATGTAGGAGATATGGTCTGAGATCACCACTGTATATGACATGTGGGAAATAGGGTCTGAGATCCCCACTGTATATGACATTAGGGAGATAGTGTCTGAGATCCCCACTGTATATGACATGTGGGAGATAGGGTCTAAGATCCCCACTGTATATGACATGTGGGAGATAGGGTCTGAGATCACCACTGTATATGACATGTGGGAGATAGGGAATAATATCCTCACTGTATATGACATGTGGGAGATATGGTCTGAGATCACCACTGTATATGACATGTGGGAGATAGTGTCTGAGATCCCCAATGTATATGACATGTGGGAGATAGTGTCTGAGATCACCACTATATATGACATGTGGGAGATACGGTCTGAGATCACCACTGTATATGACATGTGGGAGATAGGGTATGAGATCCTCACTGTATATGACATGTTGGAGATAGGGTCTAAGATACCCACTGTATATGACGTGTGGGAGATAGGGTATGAGATCCCCACTGTATATGACATGTGGGAGATAGGGTCTAAGATTCCCACTGTATATGACATGTGGGAGATAGTGTCTGAGATTCCCACTGTATATGACATGTGGGAGATATGGTCTGAGATCACCACTGTATGTGACATGTGGGAGATAGGGTATGAGATCCTCACTGTATATGACATGTGGGAGATAGGGTATGAGATCCTCACTGTATATGACATGTGGGAGATAGGGTATGAGATCCTCACTGTATATGACATGTGGGAGATAGGGTCTAAGATACCCACTGTATATGACATGTGGGAGATAGGGTATGAGATCCCTACTGTATATGACATGTGGGAGATAGGGTCTGAGATCCTCACTGTATATGACATGTGGGAGATAGAGTCTAAGATCCCCACTGTATATGACATGTTGGAGATAGGGTATAAGATCCCCACTGTATATCACATGTGGGAGATGGTGTCTGAGATCCCCACTGTATATGACATGTGGGAGATGTTGTCTGAGATCCCCACTGTATATATCATGTGGGAGATAGGGTATAAGATACCCACTGTATATGACATATGGGAGATAGTGTCTGAGATCCCCACTGTATATGACATGTGGGAGATGGTGTCTGAGATCCCCACTGTATATGACATGTGGGAGATGTTGTCTGAGATCCCCACTGTATATGACATTTGGGAGATAGGGTATAAGATACCCACTATACATGACATATGGGAGATAGTGTCTGAGATCCCCACTGTATATGACATGTGGGAGATAGGGTCTTAGATCCCAACTGTATATGACATGTGGGAGATAGGGTCTGAGATCCCCACTGTATATGACATGTGGGAGATAATGTCTAAGATCCCCACTGTATATGACATGTGGGAGATAGGGTCTGAGATACCCACTGTATATGACATGTGGGAGATAGGGTCTAAGATCCCCACTGTATATAACATGTAGGAGATATGGTCTGAGATCACCACTGTATATGACATGTGGGAAATAGGGTCTGAGATCCCCACTGTATATGACATGTGGGAGATGTTGTCTGAGATCCCCACTGTATATGACATGTGGGAGATAGGGTATAAGATACCCACTATACATGACATATGGGAGATAGTGTCTGAGATCCCCACTGTATATGACATGTGGGAGATAGGGTCTAAGATCCCAACTGTATATGACATGTGGGAGATAGGGTCTGAGATCCCCACTGTATATGACATGTGGGAGATAGGGTATAAGATCCCCACTGTACATGATATGTGAGAGATAGGGTCTGAGATCCCCACTGTATATGACATGTGGGAGATAATGTCTAAGATCCCTACTGTATATGACATGTGGGAGATAGGGTCTGAGATACCCACTGTATATGACATGTGGGAGATAATGTCTAAGATCCCCACTGTATATGACATGTGGGAGATAGGGTCTGAGATACCCACTGTATATGACATGTGGGAGATAGGGTCTAAGATCCCCACTGTATATGACATGTAGGAGATATGGTCTGAGATCACCACTGTATATGACATGTGAGAGATAGGGTCTGAGATCCCCACTGTATATGACATGTAGGAGATAGGGTCTGAGATCTCAACATATGGCATGTGAGAGATAGGGTCGGAGATCTCAACATATGGCATGTGAGAGATAGGGTCTGAGATCATAAAATATGGCATGTGAGAGATAGGGTCTGAGATCCCCACTGTATATGACATGTAGGAGATAGGGTCTGACATCTCAACATATGGCATGTGAGAGATAGGTTCTGAGATCCAAACTGTATATGACATGTAGAAGATAGGGTCTGAGATCTCATCATATGGCATGTGAGAGATAGGGTCTGAGATCTCAACATATGGCATGTGAGAGATAGGGTCTGAGATCTCATCATATGGCATGTGAGAGATAGGGTCTGAGATCCCCACTGTACATGACATGTGGGAGATAGGGTCTGAGATCCCCACTGTATATGACATGTGGGAGATAATGTCTAAGATCCCCACTGTATATGACATGTGGGAGATAGGGTCTGAGATACCCACTGTATATGACATGTGGGAGATAGGGTCTAAGATCCCCACTGTATATAACATGTAGGAGATATGGTCTGAGATCACCACTGTATATGACATGTGGGAAATAGGGTCTGAGATCCCCACTGTATATGACATTAGGGAGATAGTGTCTGAGATCCCCACTGTATATGACATGTGGGAGATAGGGTCTAAGATCCCCACTGTATATGACATGTGGGAGATAGGGTCTGAGATACCAACTGTATATGACATGTGGGAGTTAGGGTCTAAGATCCCCACTGTATATGACATGTAGGAGATATGGTCTGAGATCACCACTGTATATGACATGTGGGAGATAGGGAATAATATCCTCACTGTATATGACATGTGGGAGATATGGTCTGAGATCACCACTGTATATGACATGTGGGAGATAGTGTCTGAGATCCCCAATGTATATGACATGTGGGAGATAGTGTCTGAGATCACCACTATATATGACATGTGGGAGATACGGTCTGAGATCACCACTGTATATGACATGTGGGAGATAGGGTATGAGATCCTCACTGTATATGACATGTTGGAGATAGGGTCTAAGATACCCACTGTAAATGACGTGTGGGAGATAGGGTATGAGATCCCCACTGTATATGACATGTGGGAGATAGGGTCTAAGATTCCCACTGTATATGACATGTGGGAGATAGTGTCTGAGATTCCCACTGTATATGACATGTGGGAGATATGGTCTGAGATCACCACTGTATGTGACATGTGGGAGATAGGGTATGAGATCCTCACTGTATATGACATGTGGGAGATAGGGTATGAGATCCTCACTGTATATGACATGTGGGAGATAGGGTATGAGATCCTCACTGTATATGACATGTGGGAGATAGGGTCTAAGATACCCACTGTATATGACATGTGGGAGATAGGGTATGAGATCCCTACTGTATATGACATGTGGGAGATAGGGTCTGAGATCCTCACTGTATATGACATGTGGGAGATAGAGTCTAAGATCCCCACTGTATATGACATGTTGGAGATAGGGTATAAGATCCCCACTGTATATGACATGTGGGAGATGGTGTCTGAGATCCCCACTGTATATGACATGTGGGAGATGTTGTCTGAGATCCCCACTGTATATATCATGTGGGAGATAGGGTATAAGATACCCACTGTATATGACATATGGGAGATAGTGTCTGAGATCCCCACTGTATATGACATGTGGGAGATGGTGTCTGAGATCCCCACTGTATATGACATGTGGGAGATGTTGTCTGAGATCCCCACTGTATATGACATGTGGGAGATAGGGTCTTAGATCCCAACTGTATATGACATGTGGGAGATAGGGTCTGAGATCCCCACTGTATATGACATGTGGGAGATAGGGTATAAGATCCCCACTGTACATGATATGTGAGAGATAGGGTCTGAGATCCCCACTGTATATGACATGTGGGAGATAATGTCTAAGATCCCTACTGTATATGACATGTGGGAGATAGGGTCTGAGATACCCACTGTATATGACATGTGGGAGATAATGTCTAAGATCCCCACTGTATATGACATGTGGGAGATAGGGTATAAGATACCCACTGTATATGACATATGGGAGATAGTGTCTGAGATCCCCACTGTATATGACATGTGGGAGATGGTGTCTGAGATCCCCACTGTATATGACATGTGGGAGATGTTGTCTGAGATCCCCACTGTATATGACATGTGGGAGATAGGGTATAAGATACCCACTATACATAACATATGGGAGATAGTGTCTGAGATCCCCACTGTATATGACATGTGGGAGATAGGGTCTTAGATCCCAACTGTATATGACATGTGGGAGATAGGGTCTGAGATCCCCACTGTATGTGACATGTGGGAGATAGGGTATGAGATCCTCACTGTATATGACATGTGGGAGATAGGGTATGAGATCCTCACTGTATATGACATGTGGGAGATAGGGTATGAGATCCTCACTGTATATGACATGTGGGAGATAGGGTCTAAGATACCCACTGTATATGACATGTGGGAGATAGGGTATGAGATCCCTACTGTATATGACATGTGGGAGATAGGGTCTGAGATCCTCACTGTATATGACATGTGGGAGATAGAGTCTAAGATCCCCACTGTATATGACATGTTGGAGATAGGGTATAAGATCCCCACTGTATATGACATGTGGGAGATGGTGTCTGAGATCCCCACTGTATATGACATGTGGGAGATGTTGTCTGAGATCCCCACTGTATATATCATGTGGGAGATAGGGTATAAGATACCCACTGTATATGACATATGGGAGATAGTGTCTGAGATCCCCACTGTATATGACATGTGGGAGATGGTGTCTGAGATCCCCACTGTATATGACATGTGGGAGATGTTGTCTGAGATCCCTACTGTATATGACATGTGGGAGATAGGGTATAAGATACCCACTATACATGACATATGGGAGATAGTGTCTGAGATTCCCACTGTATATGACATGTGGGAGATAGGGTCTTAGATCCCAACTGTATATGACATGTGGGAGATAGGGTCTGAGATCCCCACTGTATATGACATGTGGGAGATAATGTCTAAGATCCCCACTGTATATGACATGTGGGAGATAGGGTCTGAGATACCCACTGTATATGACATGTGGGAGATAGGGTCTAAGATCCCCACTGTATATAACATGTAGGAGATATGGTCTGAGATCACCACTGTATATGACATGTGGGAAATAGGGTCTGAGATCCCCACTGTATATGACATGTGGGAGATGTTGTCTGAGATCCCCACTGTATATGACATGTGGGAGATAGAGTATAAGATACCCACTATACATGACATATGGGAGATAGTGTCTGAGATCCCCACTGTATATGACATGTGGGAGATAGGGTCTAAGATCCCAACTGTATATGACATGTGGGAGATAGGGTCTGAGATCCCCACTGTATATGACATGTGGGAGATAGGGTATAAGATCCCCACTGTACATGATATGTGAGAGATAGGGTCTGAGATCCCCACTGTATATGACATGTGGGAGATAATGTCTAAGATCCCTACTGTATATGACATGTGGGAGATAGGGTCTGAGATACCCACTGTATATGACATGTGGGAGATAATGTCTAAGATCCCCACTGTATATGACATGTGGGAGATAGGGTCTGAGATACCCACTGTATATGACATGTGGGAGATAGGGTCTAAGATCCCCACTGTATATGACATGTAGGAGATATGGTCTGAGATCACCACTGTATATGACATGTGAGAGATAGGGTCTGAGATCCCCACTGTATATTACATGTAGGAGATAGGGTCTGAGATCTCAACATATGGCATGTGAGAGATAGGGTCGGAGATCTCAACATATGGCATGTGAGAGATAGGGTCTGAGATCATAAAATATGGCATGTGAGAGATAGGGTCTGAGATCCCCACTGTATATGACATGTAGGAGATAGGGTCTGACATCTCAACATATGGCATGTGAGAGATAGGTTCTGAGATCCAAACTGTATATGACATGTAGAAGATAGGGTCTGAGATCTCATCATATGGCATGTGAGAGATAGGGTCTGAGATCTCAACATATGGCATGTGAGAGATAGGGTCTGAGATCTCATCATATGGCATGTGAGAGATAGGGTCTGAGATCCCCACTGTACATGACATGTGGGAGATAGGGTCTGAGATCCCCACTGTATATGACATGTGGGAGATAATGTCTAAGATCCCCACTGTATATGACATGTGGGAGATAGGGTCTGAGATACCCACTGTATATGACATGTGGGAGATAGGGTCTAAGATCCCCACTGTATATAACATGTAGGAGATATGGTCTGAGATCACCACTGTATATGACATGTGGGAAATAGGGTCTGAGATCCCCACTGTATATGACATTAGGGAGATAGTGTCTGAGATCCCCACTGTATATGACATGTGGGAGATAGGGTCTAAGATCCCCACTGTATATGACATGTGGGAGATAGGGTCTGAGATACCAACTGTATATGACATGTGGGAGTTAGGGTCTAAGATCCCCACTGTATATGACATGTAGGAGATATGGTCTGAGATCACCACTGTATATGACATGTGGGAGATAGGGAATAATATCCTCACTGTATATGACATGTGGGAGATATGGTCTGAGATCACCACTGTATATGACATGTGAGAGATAGTGTCTGAGATCCCCAATGTATATGACATGTGGGAGATAGTGTCTGAGATCACCACTATATATGACATGTGGGAGATACGGTCTGAGATCACCACTGTATATGACATGTGGGAGATAGGGTATGAGATCCTCACTGTATATGACATGTTGGAGATAGGGTCTAAGATACCCACTGTATATGACGTGTGGGAGATAGGGTATGAGATCCCCACTGTATATGACATGTGGGAGATAGGGTCTAAGATTCCCACTGTATATGACATGTGGGAGATAGTGTCTGAGATTCCCACTGTATATGACATGTGGGAGATATGGTCTGAGATCACCACTGTATGTGACATGTGGGAGATAGGGTATGAGATCCTCACTGTATATGACATGTGGGAGATAGGGTATGAGATCCTCACTGTATATGACATGTGGGAGATAGGGTATGAGATCCTCACTGTATATGACATGTGGGAGATAGGGTCTAAGATACCCACTGTATATGACATGTGGGAGATAGGGTATGAGATCCCTACTGTATATGACATGTGGGAGATAGGGTCTGAGATCCTCACTGTATATGACATGTGGGAGATAGAGTCTAAGATCCCCACTGTATATGACATGTTGGAGATAGGGTATAAGATCCCCACTGTATATGACATATGGGAGATAGTGTCTGAGATCCCCACTGTATATGACATGTGGGAGATGGTGTCTGAGATCCCCACTGTATATGACATGTGGGAGATGTTGTCTGAGATCCCCACTGTATATGACATGTGGGAGATAGGGTATAAGATACCCACTATACATGACATATGGGAGATAGTGTCTGAGATCCCCACTGTATATGACATGTGGGAGATAGGGTCTTAGATCCCAACTGTATATGACATGTGGGAGATAGGGTCTGAGATACCCACTGTATATGACATGTGGGAGATAATGTCTAAGATCCCCACTGTATATGACATGTGGGAGATAGGGTCTGAGATCCCCACTGTATATGACATGTGGGAGATAGGGTCTGAGATACCCACTGTATATGACATGTGGGAGATAGGGTCTAAGATCCCCACTGTATATAACATGTAGGAGATATGGTCTGAGATCACCACTGTATATGACATGTGGGAAATAGGGTCTGAGATCCCCACTGTATATGACATGTGGGAGATAATGTCTAAGATCCCTACTGTATATGACATGTGGGAGATAGGGTCTGAGATACCCACTGTATATGACATGTGGGAGATAATGTCTAAGATCCCCACTGTATATGACATGTGGGAGATAGGGTCTAAGATCCCCACTGTATATGACATGTGGGAGATAGGGTCTGAGATACCCACTGTATATGACATGTGGGAGATAGGGTCTAAGATCCCCACTGTATATAACATGTAGGAGATATGGTCTGAGATCACCACTGTATATGACATGTGGGAAATAGGGTCTGAGATCCCCACTGTATATGACATGTGGGAGATGTTGTCTGAGCTCCCCACTGTATATGACATGTGGGAGATAGGGTATAAGATACCCACTATACATGACATATGGGAGATAGTGTCTGAGATCCCCACTGTATATGACATGTGGGAGATAGGGTCTAAGATCCCAACTGTATATGACATGTGGGAGATAGGGTCTGAGATCCCCACTGTATATGACATGTGGGAGATAGGGTATAAGATCCCCACTGTACATGATATGTGAGAGATAGGGTCTGAGATCCCCACTGTATATGACATGTGGGAGATAATGTCTAAGATCCCTACTGTATATGACATGTGGGAGATAGGGTCTGAGATACCCACTGTATATGACATGTGGGAGATAATGTCTAAGATCCCCACTGTATATGACATGTGGGAGATAGGGTCTGAGATACCCACTGTATATGACATGTGGGAGATAGGGTCTAAGATCCCCACTGTATATGACATGTAGGAGATATGGTCTGAGATCACCACTGTATATGACATGTGAGAGATAGGGTCTGAGATCCCCACTGTATATGACATGTAGGAGATAGGGTCTGAGATCTCAACATATGGCATGTGAGAGATAGGGTCGGAGATCTCAACATATGGCATGTGAGAGATAGGGTCTGAGATCATAAAATATGGCATGTGAGAGATAGGGTCTGAGATCCCCACTGTATATGACATGTAGGAGATAGGGTCTGACATCTCAACATATGGCATGTGAGAGATAGGTTCTGAGATCCAAACTGTATATGACATGTAGAAGATAGGGTCTGAGATTTCATCATATGGCATGTGAGAGATAGGGTCTGAGATCTCAACATATGGCATGTGAGAGATAGGGTCTGAGATCTCATCATATGGCATGTGAGAGATAGGGTCTGAGATCCCCACTGTACATGACATGTGGGAGATAGGGTCTGAGATCCCCACTGTATATGACATGTGGGAGATAATGTCTAAGATCCCCACTGTATATGACATGTGGGAGATAGGGTCTGAGATACCCACTGTATATGACATGTGGGAGATAGGGTCTAAAATCCCCACTGTATATAACATGTAGGAGATATGGTCTGAGATCACCACTGTATATGACATGTGGGAAGTAGGGTCTGAGATCCCCACTGTATATGACATTAGGGAGATAGTGTCTGAGATCCCCACTGTATATGACATGTGGGAGATAGGGTCTAAGATCCCCACTGTATATGACATGTGGGAGATAGGGTCTGAGATACCAACTGTATATGACATGTGGGAGTTAGGGTCTAAGATCCCCACTGTATATGACATGTAGGAGATATGGTCTGAGATCACCACTGTATATGACATGTGGGAGATAGGGAATAATATCCTCACTGTATATGACATGTGGGAGATATGGTCTGAGATCACCACTGTATATGACATGTGGGAGATAGTGTCTGAGATCCCCAATGTATATGACATGTGGGAGATAGTGTCTGAGATCACCACTATATATGACATGTGGGAGATACGGTCTGAGATCACCACTGTATATGACATGTGGGAGATAGGGTATGAGATCCTCACTGTATATGACATGTTGGAGATAGGGTCTAAGATACCCACTGTATATGACGTGTGGGAGATAGGGTATGAGATCCCCACTGTATATGACATGTGGGAGATAGGGTCTAAGATTCCCACTGTATATGACATGTGGGAGATAGTGTCTGAGATTCCCACTGTATATGACATGTGGGAGATATGGTCTGAGATCACCACTGTATGTGACATGTGGGAGATAGGGTATGAGATCCTCACTGTATATGACATGTGGGAGATAGGGTATGAGATCCTCACTGTATATGACATGTGGGAGATAGGGTATGAGATCCTCACTGTATATTACATGTGGGAGATAGGGTCTAAGATACCCACTGTATATGACATGTGGGAGATAGGGTATGAGATCCCTACTGTATATGACATGTGGGAGATAGGGTCTGAGATCCTCACTGTATATGACATGTGGGAGATAGAGTCTAAGATCCCCACTGTATATAACATGTTGGAGATAGGGTATAAGATCCCCACTGTATATGACATATGGGAGATAGTGTCTGAGATCCCCACTGTATATGACATGTGGGAGATGGTGTCTGAGATCCCCACTGTATATGACATGTGGGAGATGTTGTCTGAGATCCCCACTGTATATGACATGTGGGAGATAGGGTATAAGATACCCACTATACATGACATATGGGAGATAGTGTCTGAGATCCCCACTGTATATGACATGTGGGAGATAGGGTCTTAGATCCCAACTGTATATGACATGTGGGAGATAGGGTCTGAGATCCCCACTGTATATGACATGTGGGAGATAGGGTATAAGATCCCCACTGTACATGATATGTGAGAGATAGGGTCTGAGATCCCCACTGTATATGACATGTGGGAGATAATGTCTAAGATCCCTACTGTATATGACATGTGGGAGATAGGGTCTGAGATACCCACTGTATATGACATGTGGGAGATAATGTCTAAGATCCCCACTGTATATGACATGTGGGAGATAGGGTCTGAGATCCCCACTGTATATGACATGTGGGAGATAATGTCTAAGATCCCCACTGTATATGACATGTGGGAGATAGGGTCTGAGATACCCACTGTATATGACATGTGGGAGATAGGGTCTAAGATCCCCACTGTATATAACATGTAGGAGATATGGTCTGAGATCACCACTGTATATGACATGTGGGAAATAGGGTCTGAGATCCCCACTGTATATGACATGTGGGAGATGTTGTCTGAGCTCCCCACTGTATATGACATGTGGGAGATAGGGTATAAGATACCCACTATACATGACATATGGGAGATAGTGTCTGAGATCCCCACTGTATATGACATGTGGGAGATAGGGTCTAAGATCCCAACTGTATATGACATGTGGGAGATAGGGTCTGAGATCCCCACTGTATATGACATGTGGGAGATAGGGTATAAGATCCCCACTGTACATGATATGTGAGAGATAGGGTCTGAGATCCCCACTGTATATGACATGTGGGAGATAATGTCTAAGATCCCTACTGTATATGACATGTGGGAGATAGGGTCTGAGATACCCACTGTATATGACATGTGGGAGATAATGTCTAAGATCCCCACTGTATATGACATGTGGGAGATAGGGTCTGAGATACCCACTGTATATGACATGTGGGAGATAGGGTCTAAGATCCCCACTGTATATGACATGTAGGAGATATGGTCTGAGATCACCACTGTATATGACATGTGAGAGATAGGGTCTGAGATCCCCACTGTATATGACATGTAGGAGATAGGGTCTGAGATCTCAACATATGGCATGTGAGAGATAGGGTCGGAGATCTCAACATATGGCATGTGAGAGATAGGGTCTGAGATCATAAAATATGGCATGTGAGAGATAGGGTCTGAGATCCCCACTGTATATGACATGTAGGAGATAGGGTCTGACATCTCAACATATGGCATGTGAGAGATAGGTTCTGAGATCCAAACTGTATATGACATGTAGAAGATAGGGTCTGAGATCTCATCATATGGCATGTGAGAGATAGGGTCTGAGATCTCAACATATGGCATGTGAGAGATAGGGTCTGAGATCTCATCATATGGCATGTGAGAGATAGGGTCTGAGATCCCCACTGTACATGACATGTGGGAGATAGGGTCTGAGATCCCCACTGTATATGACATGTGGGAGATAATGTCTAAGATCCCCACTGTATATGACATGTGGGAGATAGGGTCTGAGATACCCACTGTATATGACATGTGGGAGATAGGGTCTAAGATCCCCACTGTATATAACATGTAGGAGATATGGTCTGAGATCACCACTGTATATGACATGTGGGAAATAGGGTCTGAGATCCCCACTGTATATGACATTAGGGAGATAGTGTCTGAGATCCCCACTGTATATGACATGTGGGAGATAGGGTCTAAGATCCCCACTGTATATGACATGTGGGAGATAGGGTCTGAGATACCAACTGTATATGACATGTGGGAGTTAGGGTCTAAGATCCCCACTGTATATGACATGTAGGAGATATGGTCTGAGATCACCACTGTATATGACATGTGGGAGATAGGGAATAATATCCTCACTGTATATGACATGTAAGAGATATGGTCTGAGATCACCACTGTATATGACATGTGGGAGATAGTGTCTGAGATCCCCAATGTATATGACATGTGGGAGATAGTGTCTGAGATCACCACTATATATGACATGTGGGAGATACGGTCTGAGATCACCACTGTATATGACATGTGGGAGATAGGGTATGAGATCCTCACTGTATATGACATGTTGGAGATAGGGTCTAAGATACCCACTGTATATGACGTGTGGGAGATAGGGTATGAGATCCCCACTGTATATGACATGTTGGAGATAGGGTCTAAGATTCCCGTTGTATGTGACATGTGGGAGATAGTGTCTGAGATTCCCACTGTATATGACATGTGGGAGATATGGTCTGAGATCACCACTGTATGTGACATGTGGGAGATAGGGTATGAGATCCTCACTGTATATGACATGTGGGAGATAGGGTATGAGATCCTCACTGTATATGACATGTGGGAGATAGGGTATGAGATCCTCACTGTATATGACATGTGGGAGATAGGGTCTAAGATACCCACTGTATATGACATGTGGGAGATAGGGTATGAGATCCCTACTGTATATGACATGTGGGAGATAGGGTCTGAGATCCTCACTGTATATGACATGTGGGAGATAGAGTCTAAGATCCCCACTGTATATGACATGTTGGAGATAGGGTATAAGATCCCCACTGTATATGACATGTGGGAGATGGTGTCTGAGATCCCCACTGTATATGACATGTGGGAGATGTTGTCTGAGATCCCCACTGTATATATCATGTGGGAGATAGGGTATAAGATACCCACTGTATATGACATATGGGAGATAGTGTCTGAGATCCCCACTGTATATGACATGTGGGAGATGGTGTCTGAGATCCCCACTGTATATGACATGTGGGAGATGTTGTCTGAGATCCCCACTGTATATGACATGTGGGAGATAGGGTATAAGATACCCACTATACATGACATATGGGAGATAGTGTCTGAGATCCCCACTGTATATGACATGTGGGAGATAGGGTCTTAGATCCCAACTGTATATGACATGTGGGAGATAGGGTCTGAGATCCCCACTGTATATGACATGTGGGAGATAGGGTATAAGATCCCCACTGTACATGATATGTGAGAGATAGGGTCTGAGATCCCCACTGTATATGACATGTGGGAGATAATGTCTAAGATCCCTACTGTATATGACATGTGGGAGATAGGGTCTGAGATACCCACTGTATATGACATGTGGGAGATAGGGTCTGAGATCTCAACATATGGCATGTGAGAGATAGGGTCGGAGATCTCAACATATGGCATGTGAGAGATAGGGTCTGAGATCATAAAATATGGCATGTGAGAGATAGGGTCTGAGATCCCCACTGTATATGACATGTAGGAGATAGGGTCTGACATCTCAACATATGGCATGTGAGAGATAGGTTCTGAGATCCAAACTGTATATGACATGTAGAAGATAGGGTCTGAGATCTCATCATATGGCATGTGAGAGATAGGGTCTGAGATCTCAACATATGGCATGTGAGAGATAGGGTCTGAGATCTCATCATATGGCATGTGAGAGATAGGGTCTGAGATCCCCACTGTACATGACATGTGGGAGATAGGGTCTGAGATCCCCACTGTATATGACATGTGGGAGATAATGTCTAAGATCCCCACTGTATATGACATGTGGGAGATAGGGTCTGAGATACCCACTGTATATGACATGTGGGAGATAGGGTCTAAGATCCCCACTGTATATAACATGTAGGAGATATGGTCTGAGATCACCACTGTATATGACATGTGGGAAATAGGGTCTGAGATCCCCACTGTATATGACATGTGGGAGATAGTGTCTGAGATCCCCACTGTATATGACATGTGGGAGATAGGGTCTAAGATCCCCACTGTATATGACATGTGGGAGATAGGGTCTGAGATACCAACTGTATATGACATGTGGGAGTTAGGGTCTAAGATCCCCACTGTATATGACATGTAGGAGATATGGTCTGAGATCACCACTGTATATGACATGTGGGAGATAGGGAATAATATCCTCACTGTATATGACATGTAAGAGATATGGTCTGAGATCACCACTGTATATGACATGTGGGAGATAGTGTCTGAGATCCCCAATGTATATGACATGTGGGAGATAGTGTCTGAGATCACCACTATATATGACATGTGGGAGATACGGTCTGAGATCACCACTGTATATGACATGTGGGAGATAGGGTATGAGATCCTCACTGTATATGACATGTTGGAGATAGGGTCTAAGATACCCACTGTATATGACGTGTGGGAGATAGGGTATGAGATCCCCACTGTATATGACATGTTGGAGATAGGGTCTAAGATTCCCACTGTATATGACATGTGGGAGATAGTGTCTGAGATTCCCACTGTATATGACATGTGGGAGATATGGTCTGAGATCACCACTGTATGTGACATGTGGGAGATAGGGTATGAGATCCTCACTGTATATGACATGTGGGAGATAGGGTATGAGATCCTCACTGTATATGACATGTGGGAGATAGGGTATGAGATCCTCACTGTATATGACATGTGGGAGATAGGGTCTAAGATACCCACTGTATATGACATGTGGGAGATAGGGTATGAGATCCCTACTGTATATGACATGTGGGAGATAGGGTCTGAGATCCTCACTGTATATGACATGTGGGAGATAGAGTCTAAGATCCCCACTGTATATGACATGTTGGAGATAGGGTATAAGATCCCCACTGTATATGACATGTGGGAGATGGTGTCTGAGATCCCCACTGTATATGACATGTGGGAGATGTTGTCTGAGATCCCCACTGTATATATCATGTGGGAGATAGGGTATAAGATACCCACTGTATATGACATATGGGAGATAGTGTCTGAGATCCCCACTGTATATGACATGTGGGAGATGGTGTCTGAGATCCCCACTGTATATGACATGTGGGAGATGTTGTCTGAGATCCCCACTGTATATGACATGTGGGAGATAGGGTATAAGATACCCACTATACATGACATATGGGAGATAGTGTCTGAGATCCCCACTGTATATGACATGTGGGAGATAGGGTCTTAGATCCCAACTGTATATGACATGTGGGAGATAGGGTCTGAGATCCCCACTGTATATGACATGTGGGAGATAGGGTATAAGATCCCCACTGTACATGATATGTGAGAGATAGGGTCTGAGATCCCCACTGTATATGACATGTGGGAGATAATGTCTAAGATCCCTACTGTATATGACATGTGGGAGATAGGGTCTGAGATACCCACTGTATATGACATGTGGGAGATAGGGTCTGAGATCTCAACATATGGCATGTGAGAGATAGGGTCGGAGATCTCAACATATGGCATGTGAGAGATAGGGTCTGAGATCATAAAATATGGCATGTGAGAGATAGGGTCTGAGATCCCCACTGTATATGACATGTAGGAGATAGGGTCTGACATCTCAACATATGGCATGTGAGAGATAGGTTCTGAGATCCAAACTGTATATGACATGTAGAAGATAGGGTCTGAGATCTCATCATATGGCATGTGAGAGATAGGGTCTGAGATCTCAACATATGGCATGTGAGAGATAGGGTCTGAGATCTCATCATATGGCATGTGAGAGATAGGGTCTGAGATCCCCACTGTACATGACATGTGGGAGATAGGGTCTGAGATCCCCACTGTATATGACATGTGGGAGATAATGTCTAAGATCCCCACTGTATATGACATGTGGGAGATAGGGTCTGAGATACCCACTGTATATGACATGTGGGAGATAGGGTCTAAGATCCCCACTGTATATAACATGTAGGAGATATGGTCTGAGATCACCACTGTATATGACATGTGGGAAATAGGGTCTGAGATCCCCACTGTATATGACATGTGGGAGATAGTGTCTGAGATCCCCACTGTATATGACATGTGGGAGATAGGGTCTAAGATCCCCACTGTATATGACATGTGGGAGATAGGGTCTGAGATACCAACTGTATATGACATGTGGGAGATAGGGTCTAAGATCCCCACTGTATATGACATGTAGGAGATATGGTCTGAGATCACCACTGTATATGACATGTGGGAGATAGGGTATGAGATCCCCACTGTATATGACATGTGGGAGATAGGGTCTAAGATTCCCACTGTATATGACATGTGGGAGATAGTGTCTGAGATTCCCACTGTATATGACATGTGGGAGATATGGTCTGAGATCACCACTGTATGTGACATGTGGGAGATAGGGTATGAGATCCTCACTGTATATGACATGTGGGAGATAGGGTATGAGATCCTCACTGTATATGACATGTGGGAGATAGGGTATGAGATCCTCACTGTATATGACATGTGGGAGATAGGGTCTAAGATACCCACTGTATATGACATGTGGGAGATAGGGTATGAGATTCCCACTGTATATGACATGTGGGAGATAGGGTCTGAGATCCTCACTGTATATGACATGTGGGAGATAGAGTCTAAGATCCCCACTGTATATGACATGTTGGAGATAGGGTATAAGATCGCCACTGTATATGACATGTGGGAGATGGTGTCTGAGATCCCCACTGTATATGACATGTGGGAGATGTTGTCTGAGATCCCCACTGTATATATCATGTGGGAGATAGGGTATAAGATACCCACTGTATATGACATATGGGAGATAGTGTCTGAGATCCCCACTGTATATGACATGTGGGAGATAGGGTCTAAGATCCCAACTGTATATGACATGTGGGAGATAGGGTCTGAGATCCCCACTGTATATGACATGTGGGAGATGTTGTCTGAGATCCCCACTGTATATATCATGTGGGAGATAGGGTATAAGATACCCACTGTATATGACATATGGGAGATAGTGTCTGAGATCCCCACTGTATATGACATGTGGGAGAAAGGGTCTGAGATCCCATCTGTATATGACATGTGGGAGAGAGGGTATAAGATCCCCACTGTATATGACATGTGGGAGATAGTGTCTGAGATCCCCACTGTATATGACATGTGGGAGATAGGGTCTAAGATCCCAACTGTATATGACATGTGGGAGATAGGGTCTGATATACCAACTGTATATGACATGTGGGAGATAGGGTCTGAGATCACCACTGTATATGACATGTGGGAGATAGGGTATGAGATCCCCACTGTATATGACATGTGGGAGATAGGGTCTAAGATTCCCACTGTATATGACATGTGGGAGATAGTGTCTGAGATTCTCACTGTATATGACATGTGGGAGATATGGTCTGAGATCACCACTGTATGTGACATGTGGGAGATAGGGTATGAGATCCTCACTGTATATGACATGTGGGAGATAGGGTATGAGATCCTCACTGTATATGACATGTGGGAGATAGGGTATGAGATCCTCACTGTATATGACATGTGGGAGATAGGGTCTAAGATACCCACTGTATATGACATGTGGGAGATAGGGTATGAGATTCCCACTGTATATGACATGTGGGAGATAGGGTCTGAGATCCTCACTGTATATGACATGTGGGAGATAGAGTCTAAGATCCCCACTGTATATGACATGTTGGAGATAGGGTATAAGATCGCCACTGTATATGACATGTGGGAGATGGTGTCTGAGATCCCCACTGTATATGACATGTGGGAGATGTTGTCTGAGATCCCCACTGTATATATCATGTGGGAGATAGGGTATAAGATACCCACTGTATATGACATATGGGAGATAGTGTCTGAGATCCCCACTGTATATGACATGTGGGAGATAGGGTCTAAGATCCCAACTGTATATGACATGTGGGAGATAGGGTCTGAGATCCCCACTGTATATGACATGTGGGAGATGTTGTCTGAGATCCCCACTGTATATATCATGTGGGAGATAGGGTATAAGATACCCACTGTATATGACATATGGGAGATAGTGTCTGAGATCCCCACTGTATATGACATGTGGGAGAAAGGGTCTGAGATCCCATCTGTATATGACATGTGGGAGAGAGGGTATAAGATCCCCACTGTATATGACATGTGGGAGATAGTGTCTGAGATCCCCACTGTATATGACATGTGGGAGATAGGGTCTAAGATCCCCACTGTATAAGACATGTGGGAGATAGGGTCTGAGATACCCACTGTATATGACATGTGGGAGATAGGGTCTGAGATACCAACTGTATATGCCATGTGGGAGATAGGGTCTAAGATCCCCACTGTATATGACATGTAGGAGATATGGTCTGAGATCACCACTGTATATGACATGTGGGAGATAGGGAATAAGATCCTCACTGTATATGACATGTGGGAGATATGGTCTGAGATCACCACTGTATATGACATGTGGGAGATAGTGTCTGAGATCCCCACTGTATATGACATGTGGGAGATAGGGTCTGAGATCACCACTGTATATGACATGTGGGAGATACGGTCTGAGATCACCACTGTATATGACATGTGGGAGATAGGGTATGAGATCCTCACTGTATATGACATGTTGGAGATAGGGTCTAAGATACCCACTGTATATGACGTGTGGGAGATAGGGTATGAGATCCCCACTGTATATGACATGTGGGAGATAGGGTCTAAGATTCCCACTGTATATGACATGTGGGAGATAGTGTCTGAGATTCCCACTGTATATGACATGTGGGAGATATGGTCTGAGATCACCAATGTATGTGACATGTGGGAGATAGGGTATGAGATCCTCACTGTATATGACATGTGGGAGATAGGGTATTAGATCCTCACTGTCTATGATATGTGGGAGATAGGGTATGAGATCCTCACTGTATATGACATGTGGGAGATAGGGTCTAAGATACCCACTGTATATGATATGTGGGAGATAGGGTATGAGATCTCCACTGTATATGACATGTGGGAGATAGGGTCTGAGATCCTCACTGTATATGACATGTGGGAGATAGAGTCTAAGATCCCCACTGTATATGACATGTTGGAGATAGGGTATAAAATCCCCACTGTATATGACATGTGGGAGATGGTGTCTGAGATCCCCACTGTATATGACATGTGGGAGATGTTGTCTGAGATCCCCACTGTATATATCATGTGGGAGATAGGGTATAAGATACCCACTGTATATGACATATGGGAGATAGTGTCTGAGATCCCCACTGTATATGACATGTGGGAGATAGGGTCTAAGATCCCAACTGTATATTACATGTGGGAGATAGGGTCTAAGATTCCTACTGTATATGACATGTGGGAGATAGTGTCTGAGATTCCCACTGTATATGACATGTGGGAGATATGGTCTGAGATCACCACTGTATGTGACATGTGGGAGATAGGGTATGAGATCCTCACTGTATATGACATGTGGGAGATAGGGTATGAGATCCTCACTGTATATGACATGTGGGAGATAGGGTATGAGATCCTCACTGTATATGACATGTGGGAGATAGGGTCTAAGATACCCACTGTATATGACATGTGGGAGATAGGGTATGAGATTCCCACTGTATATGACATGTGGGAGATAGGGTCTGAGATCCTCACTGTATATGACATGTGGGAGATAGAGTCTAAGATCCCCACTGTATATGACATGTTGGAGATAGGGTATAAGATCGCCACTGTATATGACATGTGGGAGATGGTGTCTGAGATCCCCACTGTATATGACATGTGGGAGATGTTGTCTGAGATCCCCACTGTATATATCATGTGGGAGATAGGGTATAAGATACCCACTGTATATGACATATGGGAGATAGTGTCTGAGATCCCCACTGTATATGACATGTGGGAGATAGGGTCTAAGATCCCAACTGTATATGACATGTGGGAGATAGGGTCTGAGATCCCCACTGTATATGACATGTGGGAGATGTTGTCTGAGATCCCCACTGTATATATCATGTGGGAGATAGGGTATAAGATACCCACTGTATATGACATATGGGAGATAGTGTCTGAGATCCCCACTGTATATGACATGTGGGAGAAAGGGTCTGAGATCCCATCTGTATATGACATGTGGGAGAGAGGGTATAAGATCCCCACTGTATATGACATGTGGGAGATAGTGTCTGAGATCCCCACTGTATATGACATGTGGGAGATAGGGTCTAAGATCCCCACTGTATAAGACATGTGGGAGATAGGGTCTGAGATACCCACTGTATATGACATGTGGGAGATAGGGTCTGAGATACCAACTGTATATGACATGTGGGAGATAGGGTCTAAGATCCCCACTGTATATGACATGTAGGAGATATGGTCTGAGATCACCACTGTATATGACATGTGGGAGATAGGGAATAAGATCCTCACTGTATATGACATGTGGGAGATATGGTCTGAGATCACCACTGTATATGACATGTGGGAGATAGTGTCTGAGATCCCCACTGTATATGACATGTGGGAGATAGGGTCTGAGATCACCACTGTATATGACATGTGGGAGATACGGTCTGAGATCACCACTGTATATGACATGTGGGAGATAGGGTATGAGATCCTCACTGTATATGACATGTTGGAGATAGGGTCTAAGATACCCACTGTATATGACGTGTGGGAGATAGGGTATGAGATCCCCACTGTATATGACATGTGGGAGATAGGGTCTAAGATTCCCACTGTATATGACATGTGGGAGATAGTGTCTGAGATTCCCACTGTATATGACATGTGGGAGATATGGTCTGAGATCACCAATGTATGTGACATGTGGGAGATAGGGTATGAGATCCTCACTGTATATGACATGTGGGAGATAGGGTATTAGATCCTCACTGTATATGACATGTGGGAGATAGGGTATGAGATCCTCACTGTATATGACATGTGGGAGATAGGGTCTAAGATACCCACTGTATATGACATGTGGGAGATAGGGTATGAGATCTCCACTGTATATGACATGTGGGAGATAGGGTCTGAGATCCTCACTGTATATGACATGTGGGAGATAGAGTCTAAGATCCCCACTGTATATGACATGTTGGAGATAGGGTATAAAATCCCCACTGTATATGACATGTGGGAGATGGTGTCTGAGATCCCCACTGTATATGACATGTGGGAGATGTTGTCTGAGATCCCCACTGTATATATCATGTGGGAGATAGGGTATAAGATACCCACTGTATATGACATATGGGAGATAGTGTCTGAGATCCCCACTGTATATGACATGTGGGAGATAGGGTCTAAGATCCCAACTGTATATTACATGTGGGAGATAGGGTCTGAGATCCCCAATGTATATGACATGTGGGAGATAGGGTATAAGATCCCCACTGTATATGACATGTGGGAGAGAGGGTCTGAGATCCCCACTGTATATGACATGTGAGAGATAATGTCTAAGATCCCCACTGTATATGACATGTGGGAGATAGGGTCTGAGATACCCACTGTATATGACATGTGGGAGAAAGGGTCTAAAATCCCCACTGTATATGGCATGTAGAAGATATGGTCTGAGATCACCACTGTATATGACATGTGGGAGAAAGGGTCTGAGATCCCCACTGTATATGACATGTGGGAGATAATGTCTAAGATCCCCACTGTATATGACATGTGGGAGATAGGGTCTGAGATACCCACTGTATATGACATGTGGGAGATAGGGTCTAAGATCCCCACTGTATATAACATGTAGGAGATATGGTCTGAGATCACCACTGTATATGACATGTGGGAAATAGGGTCTGAGATCCCCACTGTATATGACATGTGGGAGATAGTGTCTGAGATCCCCACTGTATATGACATGTGGGAGATAGGGTCTAAGATCCCCACTGTATATGATATGTGGGAGATAGGGTCTGAGATACCAACTGTATATGACATGTGGGAGATAGGGTCTAAGATCCCCACTGTATATGACATGTAGGAGATATGGTCTGAGATCACCACTGTATATGACATGTGGGAGATAGGGAATAAGATCCTCACTGTATATGACATGTGGGAGATATTGTCTGAGATCACCACTGTATATGACATGTGGGAGATAGTGTCTGAGATCCCCAATGTATATGACATGTGGGAGGTAGTGTCTGAGATCACCACTGTATATGACATGTGGGAGATACGGTCTGAGATCACCACTGTATATGACATGTGGGAGATAGGGTATGAGTTCCTCACTGTATATGACATGTTGGAGATAGGGTCTAAGATACCCACTGTATATGACGTGTGGGAGATAGGGTATGAGATCCCCACTGTATATGACATGTGGGAGATAGGGTCTAAGATTCCCACTGTATATGACATGTGGGAGATAGTGTCTGAGATTCCAATTGTATATGACATGTGGGAGATATGGTCTGAGATCACCACTGTATGTGACATGTGGGAGATAGGGTATGAGATCCTCACTGTATATGACATGTGGGAGATAGGGTATGAGATCCTCACTGTATATGACATGTGGGAGATAGGGTCTAAGATACCCACTGTATATGACATGTGGGAGATAGGGTATGAGATCCCCACTGTATATGACATGTGGGAGATAGGGTCTGAGATCCTCACTGTATATGACATGTGGGAGATAGGGTATAAGATCCCCACTGTATATGACATGTGGGAGATAGGGTCTGAGATCCCCACTGTATATGACATGTGAGAGATAATGTCTAAGATCCCCACTGTATATGACATGTGGGAGATAGGGTCTGAGATACCCACTGTATATGACATGTGGGAGATAGGGTCTAAGATCCCCACTGTATATGACATGTAGGAGATATGGTCTGAGATCACCACTGTATATGACATGTGGGAGAAAGGGTCTGAGATCCCATCTGTATATGACATGTGGGAGAGAGGGTATAAGATCCCCACTGTATATGACATGTGGGAGATAGTGTCTGAGATCCCCACTGTATATGACATGTGGGAGATAGGGTCTAAGATCCCCACTGTATAAGACATGTGGGAGATAGGGTCTGAGATCCCAACTGTATATTACATGTGGTAGATAGGGTCTGAGATCCCCACTGTATATGACATGTGGGAGATAGGGTATAAGATCCCCACTGTATATGACATGTGGGAGAGAGGGTCTGAGATCCCCACTGTATATGACATGTGAGAGATAATGTCTAAGATCCCCACTGTATATGACATGTGGGAGATAGGGTCTGAGATACCCACTGTATATGACATGTGGGAGAAAGGGTCTAAAATCCCCACTGTATATGGCATGTAGGAGATATGGTCTGAGATCACCACTGTATATGACATGTGGGAGAAAGGGTCTGAGATCCCCACTGTATATGACATGTGGGAGATAATGTCTAAGATCCCCACTGTATATGACATGTGGGAGATAGGGTCTGAGATACCCACTGTATATGACATGTGGGAGATAGGGTCTAAGATCCCCACTGTATATAACATGTAGGAGATATGGTCTGAGATCACCACTGTATATGACATGTGGGAAATAGGGTCTGAGATCCCCACTGTATATGACATGTGGGAGATAGTGTCTGAGATCCCCACTGTATATGACATGTGGGAGATAGGGTCTAAGATCCCCACTGTATATGATATGTGGGAGATAGGGTCTGAGATACCAACTGTATATGACATGTGGGAGATAGGGTCTAAGATCCCCACTGTATATGACATGTAGGAGATATGGTCTGAGATCACCACTGTATATGACATGTGGGAGATAGGGAATAAGATCCTCACTGTATATGACATGTGGGAGATATTGTCTGAGATCACCACTGTATATGACATGTGGGAGATAGTGTCTGAGATCCCCAATGTATATGACATGTGGGAGATAGTGTCTGAGATCACCACTGTATATGACATGTGGGAGATACGGTCTGAGATCACCACTGTATATGACATGTGGGAGATAGGGTATGAGTTCCTCACTGTATATGACATGTTGGAGATAGGGTCTAAGATACCCACTGTATATGACGTGTGGGAGATAGGGTATGAGATCCCCACTGTATATGACATGTGGGAGATAGGGTCTAAGATTCCCACTGTATATGACATGTGGGAGATAGTGTCTGAGATTCCCACTGTATATGACATGTGGGAGATATGGTCTGAGATCACCACTGTATGTGACATGTGGGAGATAGGGTATGAGATCCTCACTGTATATGACATGTGGGAGATAGGGTATGAGATCCTCACTGTATATGACATGTGGGAGATAGGGTCTAAGATACCCACTGTATATGACATGTGGGAGATAGGGTATGAGATCCCCACTGTATATGACATGTGGGAGATAGGGTCTGAGATCCTCACTGTATATGACATGTGGGAGATAGGGTATAAGATCCCCACTGTATATGACATGTGGGAGATAGGGTCTGAGATCCCCACTGTATATGACATGTGAGAGATAATGTCTAAGATCCCCACTGTATATGACATGTGGGAGATAGGGTCTGAGATACCCACTGTATATGACATGTGGGAGATAGGGTCTAAGATCCCCACTGTATATGACATGTAGGAGATATGGTCTGAGATCACCACTGTATATGACATGTGGGAGAAAGGGTCTGAGATCCCATCTGTATATGACATGTGGGAGAGAGGGTATAAGATCCCCACTGTATATGACATGTGGGAGATAGTGTCTGAGATCCCCACTGTATATGACATGTGGGAGATAGGGTCTAAGATCCCCACTGTATAAGACATGTGGGAGATAGGGTCTGAGATACCCACTGTATATGACATGTGGGAGATAGGGTCTGAGATAATAACTGTATATGAAATGTGGGAGATAGGGTCTAAGATCCCCACTGTATATGACATGTAGGAGATATGGTCTGAGATCACCACTGTATATGACATGTGGGAGATAGGGAATAAGATCCTCACTGTATATGACATGTGGGAGATATGGTCTGAGATCACCACTGTATATAACATGTGGGAGATAGTGTCTGAGATCCCCACTGTATATGACATGTGGGAGATAGGGTCTGAGATCCTCACTGTATATGACATGTGGGAGATAGGGTATAAGATCCCCACTGTATATGACATGTGGGAGATAGGGTCTGAGATCCCCACTGTATATGACATGTGAGAGATAATGTCTAAGATCCCCACTGTATATGACATGTGGGAGATAGGGTCTGAGATACCCACTGTATATGACATGTGGGAGATAGGGTCTAAGATCCCCACTGTATATGACATGTAGGAGATATGGTCTGAGATCACCACTGTATATGACATGTGGGAGAAAGGGTCTGAGATCCCATCTGTATATGACATGTGGGAGAGAGGGTATAAGATCCCCACTGTATATGACATGTGGGAGATAGTGTCTGAGATCCCCACTGTATATGACATGTGGGAGATAGTGTCTGAGATCCCCACTGTATATGACATGTGGGAGATAGGGTCTAAGATCCCCACTGTATATGATATGTGGGAGATAGGGTCTGAGATACCAACTGTATATGACATGTGGGAGATAGGGTCTAAGATCCCCACTGTATATGACATGTAGGAGATATGGTCTGAGATCACCACTGTATATGACATGTGGGAGATAGGGAATAAGATCCTCACTGTATATGACATGTGGGAGATATTGTCTGAGATCACCACTGTATATGACATGTGGGAGATAGTGTCTGAGATCCCCAATGTATATGACATGTGGGAGATAGTGTCTGAGATCACCACTGTATATGACATGTGGGAGATACGG
This sequence comes from Cepaea hortensis, assembly GCA_963921405.1. Lineage (NCBI taxonomy): Eukaryota > Metazoa > Mollusca > Gastropoda > Stylommatophora > Helicidae > Cepaea > Cepaea hortensis. The sequence continues at coordinate 83,851,824 of OY992896.1, read as the reverse complement.
TCTGAGATCACCACTGTATATGACATGTGGGAGATAGGGTATGAGTTCCTCACTGTATATGACATGTTGGAGATAGGGTCTAAGATACCCACTGTATATGACGTGTGGGAGATAGGGTATGAGATCCCCACTGTATATGACATGTGGGAGATAGGGTCTAAGATTCCCACTGTATATGACATGTGGGAGATAGTGTCTGAGATTCCCACTGTATATGACATGTGGGAGATATGGTCTGAGATCACCACTGTATGTGACATGTGGGAGATAGGGTATGAGATCCTCACTGTATATGACATGTGGGAGATAGGGTATGAGATCCTCACTGTATATGACATGTGGGAGATAGGGTCTAAGATACCCACTGTATATGACATGTGGGAGATAGGGTATGAGATCCCCACTGTATATGACATGTGGGAGATAGGGTCTGAGATCCTCACTGTATATGACATGTGGGAGATAGGGTATAAGATCCCCACTGTATATGACATGTGGGAGATAGGGTCTGAGATCCCCACTGTATATGACATGTGAGAGATAATGTCTAAGATCCCCACTGTATATGACATGTGGGAGATAGGGTCTGAGATACCCACTGTATATGACATGTGGGAGATAGGGTCTAAGATCCCCACTGTATATGACATGTAGGAGATATGGTCTGAGATCACCACTGTATATGACATGTGGGAGAAAGGGTCTGAGATCCCATCTGTATATGACATGTGGGAGAGAGGGTATAAGATCCCCACTGTATATGACATGTGGGAGATAGTGTCTGAGATCCCCACTGTATATGACATGTGGGAGATAGGGTCTAAGATCCCCACTGTATAAGACATGTGGGAGATAGGGTCTGAGATACCCACTGTATATGACATGTGGGAGATAGGGTCTGAGATACCAACTGTATATGACATGTGGGAGATAGGGTCTAAGATCCCCACTGTATATGACATGTAGGAGATATGGTCTGAGATCACCACTGTATATGACATGTGGGAGATAGGGAATAAGATCCTCACTGTATATGACATGTGGGAGATATGGTCTGAGATCACCACTGTATGTGACATGTGGGAGATAGTGTCTGAGATCCCCACTGTATATGACATGTGGGAGATAGGGTCTGAGATCACCACTGTATATGACATGTGGGAGATACTGTCTGAGATCACCACTGTATATGACATGTGGGAGATAGGGTATGAGATCCTCACTGTATATGACATGTTGGAGATAGGGTCTAAGATACCCACTGTATATGACGTGTGGGAGCTAGGGTATGAGATCCCCACTGTATATGACATGTGGGAGATAGGGTCTAAGATTCCCACTGTATATGACATGTGGGAGATAGTGTCTGAGATTCCCACTGTATATGACATGTGGGAGATATGGTCTGAGATCACCAATGTATGTGACATGTGGGAGATAGGGTATGAGATCCTCACTGTATATGACATGTGGGAGATAGGGTATGAGATCCTCACTGTATCTGACATGTGGGAGATAGGGTATGAGATCCTCACTGTATATGACATGTGGGAGATAGGGTCTAAGATACCCACTGTATATGACATGTGGGAGATAGGGTATGAGATCTCCACTGTATGTGACATGTGGGAGATAGGGTCTGAGATCCTCACTGTATATGACATGTGGGAGATAGAGTCTAAGATCCCCACTGTATATGACATGTTGGAGATAGGGTATAAGATCCCCACTGTATATGACATGTGGGAGATGGTGTCTGAGATCCCCACTGTATATGACATGTGGGAGATGTTGTCTGAGATCCCCACTGTATATATCATGTGGGAGATAGGGTATAAGATACCCACTGTATATGACATATGGGAGATAGGGTCTGAGATCCCCACTGTATATGACATGTGGGAGATAGGGTATAAAATCCCCACTGTATATGACATGTGGGAGAGAGGGTCTGAGATCCCCACTGTATATGACATGTGAGAGATAATGTCTAAGATCCCCACTGTATATGACATGTGGGAGATAGGGTATGAGATACCCACTGTATATGACATGTGGGAGAAAGGGTCTAAAATCCCCACTGTATATGGCATGTAGGAGATATGGTCTGAGATCACCACTGTATATGACATGTGGGAGAAAGGGTCTGAGATCCCCACTGTATATGACATGTGGGAGATAATGTCTAAGATCCCCACTGTATATGACATGTGGGAGATAGTGTCTGAGATCCCCACTGTATATGACATGTGGGAGATAGGGTCTAAGATCCCCACTGTATATGACATGTGGGAGATAGGGTCTGAGATACCAACTGTATATGACATGTGGGAGATAGGGTCTAAGATCCCCACTGTATATGACATGTAGGAGATATGGTCTGAGATCACCACTGTATATGACATGTGGGAGATAGGGAATAAGATCCTCACTGTATATGACATGTGGGAGATATGGTCTGAGATCACCACTGTATATGACATGTGGCAGATAGTGTCTGAGATCCCCAATGTATATGACATGTGGGAGATAGTGTCTGAGATCACCACTGTATATGACATATGGGAGATACGGTCTGAGATCACCACTGTATATGACATGTGGGAGATAGGGTATGAGATCCTCACTGTATATGACATGTTGGAGATAGGGTCTAAGATACCCACTGTATATGACGTGTGGGAGATACGGTATGAGATCCCCACTGTATATGACATGTGGGAGATAATGTCTAAGATCCCCACTGTATATGACATGTGGGAGATAGGGTCTGAGATACCCACTGTATATGACATGTGGGAGATAGGGTCTAAGATCCCCACTGTATATAACATGTAGGAGATATGGTCTGAGATCACCACTGTATATGACATGTGGGAAATAGGGTCTGAGATCCCCACTGTATATGACATGTGGGAGATAGTGTCTGAGATCCCCACTGTATATGACATGTGGGAGATAGGGTCTAAGATCCCCACTGTATATGACATGTGGGAGATAGGGTCTGAGATACCAACTGTATATGACATGTGGGAGATAGGGTCTAAGATCCCCACTGTATATGACATGTAGGAGATATGGTCTGAGATCACCACTGTATATGACATGTGGGAGATAGGGAATAAGATCCTCACTGTATATGACATGTGGGAGATATGGTCTGAGATCACCACTGTATATGACATGTGGGAGATAGTGTCTGAGATCCCCAATGTATATGACATGTGGGAGATAGTGTCTGAGATTCCCACTGTATATGACATGTGGGAGATATGGTCTGAGATCACCAATGTATGTGACATGTGGGAGATAGGGTATGAGATCCTCACTGTATATGACATGTGGGAGATAGGGTATGAGATCCTCACTGTATCTGACATGTGGGAGATAGGGTATGAGATCCTCACTGTATATGACATGTGGGAGATAGGGTCTAAGATACCCACTGTATATGACATGTGGGAGATAGGGTATGAGATCTCCACTGTATGTGACATGTGGGAGATAGGGTCTGAGATCCTCACTGTATATGACATGTGGGAGATAGAGTCTAAGATCCCCACTGTATATGACATGTTGGAGATAGGGTATAAGATCCCCACTGTATATGACATGTGGGAGATGGTGTCTGAGATCCCCACTGTATATGACATGTGGGAGATGTTGTCTGAGATCCCCACTGTATATATCATGTGGGAGATAGGGTATAAGATACCCACTGTATATGACATATGGGAGATAGGGTCTGAGAACCCTATTGTATATGACATGTGGGAGATAGGGTATAAAATCCCCACTGTATATGACATGTGGGAGAGAGGGTCTGAGATCCCCACTGTATATGACATGTGAGAGATAATGTCTAAGATCCCCACTGTATATGACATGTGGGAGATAGGGTCTGAGATACCCACTGTATATGATATGTGGGAGAAAGGGTCTAAAATCCCCACTGTATATGGCATGTAGGAGATATGGTCTGAGATCACCACTGTATATGACATGTGGGAGAAAGGGTCTGAGATCCCCACTGTATATGACATGTGGGAGATAATGTCTAAGATCCCCACTGTATATGACATGTGGGAGATAGTGTCTGAGATCCCCACTGTATATGACATGTGGGAGATAGGGTCTAAGATCCCCACTGTATATGACATGTGGGAGATAGGGTCTGAGATACCAACTGTATATGACATGTGGGAGATAGGGTCTAAGATCCCCACTGTATATGACATGTAGGAGATATGGTCTGAGATCACCACTGTATATGACATGTGGGAGATAGGGAATAAGATCCTCACTGTATATGACATGTGGGAGATATGGTCTGAGATCACCACTGTATATGACATGTGGCAGATAGTGTCTGAGATCCCCAATGTATATGACATGTGGGAGATAGTGTCTGAGATCACCACTGTATATGACATATGGGAGATACGGTCTGAGATCACCACTGTATATGACATGTGGGAGATAGGGTATGAGATCCTCACTGTATATGACATGTTGGAGATAGGGTCTAAGATACCCACTGTATATGACGTGTGGGAGATAGGGTATGAGATCCCCACTGTATATGACATGTGGGAGATAATGTCTAAGATCCCCACTGTATATGACATGTGGGAGATAGGGTCTGAGATACCCACTGTATATGACATGTGGGAGATAGGGTCTAAGATCCCCACTGTATATAACATGTAGGAGATATGGTCTGAGATCACCACTGTATATGACATGTGGGAAATAGGGTCTGAGATCCCCACTGTATATGACATGTGGGAGATAGTGTCTGAGATCCCCACTGTATATGACATGTGGGAGATAGGGTCTAAGATCCCCACTGTATATGACATGTGGGAGATAGGGTCTGAGATACCAACTGTATATGACATGTGGGAGATAGGGTCTAAGATCCCCACTGTATATGACATGTAGGAGATATGGTCTGAGATCACCACTGTATATGACATGTGGGAGATAGGGAATAAGATCCTCACTGTATATGACATGTGGGAGATATGGTCTGAGATCACCACTGTATATGACATGTGGGAGATAGTGTCTGAGATCCCCAATGTATATGACATGTGGGAGATAGTGTCTGAGATCACCACTGTATATGACATATGGGAGATACGGTCTGAGATCACCACTGTATATGACATGTGGGAGATAGGGTATGAGATCCTCACTGTATATGACATGTTGGAGATAGGGTCTAAGATACCCACTGTATATGACGTGTTGGAGATAGGGTATGAGATCCCCACTGTATATGACATGTGGGAGATAGGGTCTAAGATTCCCACTGTATATGACATGTGGGAGATATGGTCTGAGATCACCACTGTATGTGACATGTGGGAGATAGGGTATGAGATCCTCACTGTATATGACATGTGGGAGATAGGGTATGAGATCCTCACTGTATATGACATGTGGGAGATAGGGTCTAAGATACCCACTGTATATGACATGTGGGAGATAGGGTATGAGATCCCCACTGTATATGACATGTGGGAGATAGGGTCTGAGATCCTCACTGTATATGACATGTGGGAGATAGAGTCTAAGATCCCCACTGTATATGACATGTTGGAGATAGGGTATAAGATCCCCACTGTATATGACATGTGGGAGATGGTGTCTGAGATCCCCACTGTATATGACATGTGGGAGATGTTGTCTGAGATCCCCACTGTATATGACATGTGGGAGATAGGGTCTGAGATCCCCACTGTATATGACATGTGGGAGATGTTGTCTGAGATCCCCACTGTATATATCATGAGGGAGATAGGGTATAAGATACCCACTGTATATGACATATGGGAGATAGTGTCTGAGATCCCCACTGTATATGACATGTGGGAGATAGGGTCTAAGATCCCAACTGTATATGACATGTGGGAGATAGGGTCTGAGATCCCCACTGTATATGACATGTGGGAGATAGGGTATAAGATCCCCACTGTATATGACATGTGGGAGATAGGGTCTGAGATTCCCACTGTATATGACATGTGAGAGATAATGTCTAAGATCCCCACTGTATATGACATGTGGGAGATAGGGTCTGAGATACCCACTGTATATGACATGTGGGAGAGAGGGTCTAAGATCCCCACTGTATATGACATGTAGGAGATATGGTCTGAGATCACCACTGTATATGACATGTGGAAGAAAGGGTCTGAGATCCCATCTGTATATGACATGTGGGAGAGAGGGTATAAGATCCCCACTGTATATGACATGTGGGAGATAGTGTCTGAGATCCCCACTGTATATGACATGTGGGAGATAGGGTCTAAGATCCCCACTGTATAAGACATGTGGGAGATAGGGTCTGAGATACCCACTGTATATGACATGTGGGAGATAGGGTCTGAGATACCAACTGTATATGACATGTGGGAGATAGGGTCTAAGATCCCCACTGTATATGACATGTAGGAGATATGGTCTGAGATCACCACTGTATATGACATGTGGGAGATAGGGAATAAGATCCTCACTGTATATGACATGTGGGAGATATGGTCTGAGATCACCACTGTATATGACGTGTGGGAGATAGTGTCTGAGATCCCCACTGTATATGACATGTGGGAGATACGGTCTGAGATCACCACTGTATATGACATGTGGGAGATAGGGTATGAGATCCTCACTGTATATGACATGTTGGAGATAGGGTCTAAGATACCCACTGTATATGACGTGTGGGAGATAGGGTATGAGATCCCCACTGTATATGACATGTGGGAGATAGGGTCTAAGATTCCCACTGTATATGACATGTGGGAGATAGTGTCTGAGATTCCCACTGTATATGACATGTGGGAGATATGGTCTGAGATCACCACTGTATGTGACATGTGGGAGATAGGGTATGAGATCCTCACTGTATATGACATGTGGGAGATAGGGTATGAGATCCTCACTGTATATGACATGTGGGAGATAGGGTATGAGATCCTCACTGTATATGACATGTGGGAGATAGGGTCTAAGATACCCACTGTATATGACATGTGGGAGATAGGGTATGAGATCTCCACTGTATATGACATGTGGGAGATAGGGTCTGAGATCCTCACTGTATATGACATGTGGGAGATAGAGTCTAAGATCCCCACTGTATATGACATGTTGGAGATAGGGTATAAGATCCCCACTGTATATGACATGTGGGAGATAGGGTATGAGATCCTCACTGTATCTGACATGTGGGAGATAGGGTATGAGATCCTCACTGTATATGACATGTGGGAGATAGGGTCTAAGATACCCACTGTATATGACATGTGGGAGATAGGGTATGAGATCTCCACTGTATATGACATGTGGGAGATAGGGTCTGAGATCCTCACTGTATATGACATGTGGGAGATAGAGTCTAAGATCCCCACTGTATATGACATGTTGGAGATAGGGTATAAGATCCCCACTGTATATGACATGTGGGAGATGGTGTCTGAGATCCCCACTGTATATGACATGTGGGAGATGTTGTCTGAGATCCCCACTGTATATATCATGTGGGAGATAGGGTATAAGATACCCACTGTATATGACATATGGGAGATAGGGTCTGAGATCCCCACTGTATATGACATGTGGGAGATAGGGTATAAGATCCCCACTGTATATGACATGTGGGAGAGAGGGTTTGAGATCCCCACTGTATATGACATGTGAGAGATAATGTCTAAGATCCCCACTGTATATGACATGTGGGAGATAGGGTCTGAGATACCCACTGTATATGACATGTGGGAAAAAGGGTCTAAAATCCCCACTGTATATGGCATGTAGGAGATATGGTCTGAGATCACCACTGTATATGACATGTGGGAGAAAGGGTCTGAGATCCCCACTGTATATGACATGTGGGAGATAATGTCTAAGATCCCCACTGTATATGACATGTGGGAGATAGGGTCTGAGATACCCACTGTATATGACATGTGGGAGATAGGGTCTAAGATCCCCACTGTATATAACATGTAGGAGATATGGTCTGAGATCACCACTGTATATGACATGTGGGAAATAGGGTCTGAGATCCCCACTGTATATGACATGTGGGAGATATGGTCTAAGATCCCCACTGTATATGACATGTGGGAGATAGGGTCTGAGATACCAACTGTATATGACATGTTGGAGATAGGGTCTAAGATCCCCACTGTATATGACATGTAGGAGATATGGTCTGAGATCACCACTGTATATGACATGTGGGAGATAGTGTCTGAGATCCCCACTGTATATGACATGTGGGAGATAGGGTCTAAGATCCCCACTGTATATGACATGTGGGAGATAGGGTCTGAGATACCAACTGTATATGACATGTGGGAGATAGGGTCTAAGATCCCCACTGTATATGACATGTAGGAGATATGGTCTGAGATCACCACTGTATATGACATGTGGGAGATAGGGAATAAGATCCTCACTGTATATGACATGTGGGAGATATGGTCTGAGATCACCACTGTATATGACATGTGGCAGATAGTGTCTGAGATCCCCAATGTATATGACATGTGGGAGATAGTGTCTGAGATCACCACTGTATATGACATATGGGAGATACGGTCTGAGATCACCACTGTATATGACATGTGGGAGATAGGGTATGAGATCCTCACTGTATATGACATGTTGGAGATAGGGTCTAAGATACCCACTGTATATGACGTGTGGGAGATAGGGTATGAGATCCCCACTGTATATGACATGTGGGAGATAATGTCTAAGATCCCCACTGTATATGACATGTGGGAGATAGGGTCTGAGATACCCACTGTATATGACATGTGGGAGATAGGGTCTAAGATCCCCACTGTATATAACATGTAGGAGATATGGTCTGAGATCACCACTGTATATGACATGTGGGAAATAGGGTCTGAGATCCCCACTGTATATGACATGTGGGAGATAGTGTCTGAGATCCCCACTGTATATGACATGTGGGAGATAGGGTCTAAGATCCCCACTGTATATGACATGTGGGAGATAGGGTCTGAGATACCAACTGTATATGACATGTGGGAGATAGGGTCTAAGATCCCCACTGTATATGACATGTAGGAGATATGGTCTGAGATCACCACTGTATATGACATGTGGGAGATAGGGAATAAGATCCTCACTGTATATGACATGTGGGAGATATGGTCTGAGATCACCACTGTATATGACATGTGGGAGATAGTGTCTGAGATCCCCAATGTATATGACATGTGGGAGATAGTGTCTGAGATCACCACTGTATATGACATATGGGAGATACGGTCTGAGATCACCACTGTATATGACATGTGGGAGATAGGGTATGAGATCCTCACTGTATATGACATGTTGGAGATAGGGTCTAAGATACCCACTGTATATGACGTGTTGGAGATAGGGTATGAGATCCCCACTGTATATGACATGTGGGAGATAGGGTCTAAGATTCCCACTGTATATGACATGTGGGAGATATGGTCTGAGATCACCACTGTATGTGACATGTGGGAGATAGGGTATGAGATCCTCACTGTATATGACATGTGGGAGATAGGGTATGAGATCCTCACTGTATATGACATGTGGGAGATAGGGTCTAAGATACCCACTGTATATGACATGTGGGAGATAGGGTATGAGATCCCCACTGTATATGACATGTGGGAGATAGGGTCTGAGATCCTCACTGTATATGACATGTGGGAGATAGAGTCTAAGATCCCCACTGTATATGACATGTTGGAGATAGGGTATAAGATCCCCACTGTATATGACATGTGGGAGATGGTGTCTGAGATCCCCACTGTATATGACATGTGGGAGATGTTGTCTGAGATCCCCACTGTATATGACATGTGGGAGATAGGGTCTGAGATCCCCACTGTATATGACATGTGGGAGATGTTGTCTGAGATCCCCACTGTATATATCATGAGGGAGATAGGGTATAAGATACCCACTGTATATGACATATGGGAGATAGTGTCTGAGATCCCCACTGTATATGACATGTGGGAGATAGGGTCTAAGATCCCAACTGTATATGACATGTGGGAGATAGGGTCTGAGATCCCCACTGTATATGACATGTGGGAGATAGGGTATAAGATCCCCACTGTATATGACATGTGGGAGATAGGGTCTGAGATCCCCACTGTATATGACATGTGAGAGATAATGTCTAAGATCCCCACTGTATATGACATGTGGGAGATAGGGTCTGAGATACCCACTGTATATGACATGTGGGAGAGAGGGTCTAAGATCCCCACTGTATATGACATGTAGGAGATATGGTCTGAGATCACCACTGTATATGACATGTGGAAGAAAGGGTCTGAGATCCCATCTGTATATGACATGTGGGAGAGAGGGTATAAGATCCCCACTGTATATGACATGTGGGAGATAGTGTCTGAGATCCCCACTGTATATGACATGTGGGAGATAGGGTCTAAGATCCCCACTGTATAAGACATGTGGGAGATAGGGTCTGAGATACCCACTGTATATGACATGTGGGAGATAGGGTCTGAGATACCAACTGTATATGACATGTGGGAGATAGGGTCTAAGATCCCCACTGTATATGACATGTAGGAGATATGGTCTGAGATCACCACTGTATATGACATGTGGGAGATAGGGAATAAGATCCTCACTGTATATGACATGTGGGAGATATGGTCTGAGATCACCACTGTATATGACGTGTGGGAGATAGTGTCTGAGATCCCCACTGTATATGACATGTGGGAGATACGGTCTGAGATCACCACTGTATATGACATGTGGGAGATAGGGTATGAGATCCTCACTGTATATGACATGTTGGAGATAGGGTCTAAGATACCCACTGTATATGACGTGTGGGAGATAGGGTATGAGATCCCCACTGTATATGACATGTGGGAGATAGGGTCTAAGATTCCCACTGTATATGACATGTGGGAGATAGTGTCTGAGATTCCCACTGTATATGACATGTGGGAGATATGGTCTGAGATCACCACTGTATGTGACATGTGGGAGATAGGGTATGAGATCCTCACTGTATATGACATGTGGGAGATAGGGTATGAGATCCTCACTGTATATGACATGTGGGAGATAGGGTATGAGATCCTCACTGTATATGACATGTGGGAGATAGGGTCTAAGATACCCACTGTATATGACATGTGGGAGATAGGGTATGAGATCTCCACTGTATATGACATGTGGGAGATAGGGTCTGAGATCCTCACTGTATATGACATGTGGGAGATAGAGTCTAAGATCCCCACTGTATATGACATGTTGGAGATAGGGTATAAGATCCCCACTGTATATGACATGTGGGAGATAGGGTATGAGATCCTCACTGTATCTGACATGTGGGAGATAGGGTATGAGATCCTCACTGTATATGACATGTGGGAGATAGGGTCTAAGATACCCACTGTATATGACATGTGGGAGATAGGGTATGAGATCTCCACTGTATATGACATGTGGGAGATAGGGTCTGAGATCCTCACTGTATATGACATGTGGGAGATAGAGTCTAAGATCCCCACTGTATATGACATGTTGGAGATAGGGTATAAGATCCCCACTGTATATGACATGTGGGAGATGGTGTCTGAGATCCCCACTGTATATGACATGTGGGAGATGTTGTCTGAGATCCCCACTGTATATATCATGTGGGAGATAGGGTATAAGATACCCACTGTATATGACATATGGGAGATAGGGTCTGAGATCCCCACTGTATATGACATGTGGGAGATAGGGTATAAGATCCCCACTGTATATGACATGTGGGAGAGAGGGTTTGAGATCCCCACTGTATATGACATGTGAGAGATAATGTCTAAGATCCCCACTGTATATGACATGTGGGAGATAGGGTCTGAGATACCCACTGTATATGACATGTGGGAGAAAGGGTCTAAAATCCCCACTGTATATGGCATGTAGGAGATATGGTCTGAGATCACCACTGTATATGACATGTGGGAGAAAGGGTCTGAGATCCCCACTGTATATGACATGTGGGAGATAATGTCTAAGATCCCCACTGTATATGACATGTGGGAGATAGGGTCTGAGATACCCACTGTATATGACATGTGGGAGATAGGGTCTAAGATCCCCACTGTATATAACATGTAGGAGATATGGTCTGAGATCACCACTGTATATGACATGTGGGAAATAGGGTCTGAGATCCCCACTGTATATGACATGTGGGAGATATGGTCTAAGATCCCCACTGTATATGACATGTGGGAGATAGGGTCTGAGATACCAACTGTATATGACATGTTGGAGATAGGGTCTAAGATCCCCACTGTATATGACATGTAGGAGATATGGTCTGAGATCACCACTGTATATGACATGTGGGAGATAGGGAATAAGATTCTCACTGTATATGACATGTGGGAGATATGGTCTGAGATCACCACTGTATATGACATGTGGGAGATAGTGTCTGAGATCCCCAATGTATATGACATGTGGGAGATAGTGTCTGAGATCACCACTGTATATGACATATGGGAGATACGGTCTGAGATCACCACTGTATATGACATGTGGGAGATAGGGTATGAGATCCTCACTGTATATGACATGTTGGAGATAGGGTCTAAGATACCCACTGTATATGACGTGTGGGAGATAGGGTATGAGATCCCCACTGTATATTACATGTGGGAGATAGGGTCTAAGATTCCCACTGTATATGACATGTGGGAGATAGTGTCTGAGATTCCCACTGTATATGACATGTGGGAGATATGGTCTGAGATCACCACTGTATGTGACATGTGGGAGATAGGGTATGAGATCCTCACTGTATATGACATGTGGGAGATAGGGTATGAGATCCTCACTGTATATGACATGTGGGAGATAGGGTCTAAGATACCCACTGTATATGACATGTGGGAGATAGGGTATGAGATCTCCACTGTATATGACATGTGGGAGATAGGGTCTGAGATCCTCACTGTATATGACATGTGGGAGATAGAGTCTAAGATCCCCACTGTATATGACATGTTGGAGATAGGGTATGAGATCCTCACTGTATATGACATGTGGGAGATAGGGTATGAGATCCTCACTGTATCTGACATGTGGGAGATAGGGTATGATATCCTCACTGTATATGACATGTGGGAGATAGGGTCTAAGATACCCACTGTATATGACATGTGGGAGATAGGGTATGAGATCTCCACTGTATATGACATGTGGGAGATAGGGTCTGAGATCCTCACTGTATATGACATGTGGGAGATAGAGTCTAAGATCCCCACTGTATATGACATGTTGGAGATAGGGTATAAGATCCCCACTGTATATGACATGTGGGAGATGGTGTCTGAGATCCCCACTGTATATGACATGTGGGAGATGGTGTCTGAGATCCCCACTGTATATATCATGTGGGAGATAGGGTATAAGATACCCACTGTATATGACATATTGGAGATAGGGTCTGAGATCCCCACTGTATATGACATGTGGGAGATAGGGTATAAGATCCCCACTGTATATGACATGTGGGAGAGAGGGTCTGAGATCCCCACTGTATATGACATGTGAGAGATAATGTCTAAGATCCCCACTGTATATGACATGTGGGAGATAGGGTCTGAGATACCCACTGTATATGACATGTGGGAGAAAGGGTCTAAAATCCCCACTGTATATGGCATGTAGGAGATATGGTCTGAGATCACCACTGTATATGACATGTGGGAGAAAGGGTCTGAGATCCCCACTGTATATGACATGTGGGAGATAATGTCTAAGATCCCCACTGTATATGACATGTGGGAGATAGGGTCTGAGATACCCACTGTATATGACATGTGGGAGATAGGGTCTAAGATCCCCACTGTATATAACATGTAGGAGATATGGTCTGAGATCACCACTGTATATGACATGTGGGAAATAGGGTCTGAGATCCCCACTGTATATGACATGTGGGAGATAGTGTCTGAGATCCCCACTGTATATGACATGTGGGAGATAGGGTCTAAGATCCCCACTGTATATGACATGTGGGAGATAGGGTCTGAGATACCAACTGTATATGACATGTGGGAGATAGGGTCTAAGATCCCCACTGTATATGACATGTAGGAGATATGGTCTGAGATCACCACTGTATATGACATGTGGGAGATAGGGAATAAGATCCTCACTGTATATGACATGTGGGAGATATGGTCTGAGATCACCACTGTATATGACATGTGGGAGATAGTGTCAGAGATCCCCAATGTTTATGACATGTGGGAGATAGTGTCTGAGATCACCACTGTATATGACATATGGGAGATACGGTCTGAGATCACCACTGTATATGACATGTGGGAGATAGGGTATGAGATCCTCACTGTATATGACATGTTGGAGATAGGGTCTAAGATACCCACTGTATATGACGTGTGGGAGATAGGGTATGAGATCCCCACTGTATATGACATGTGGGAGATAGGGTCTAAGATTCCCACTGTATATGACATGTGGGAGATAGTGTCTGAGATTCCCACTGTATATGACATGTGGGAGATATGGTCTGAGATCACCACTGTATGTGACATGTGGGAGATAGGGTATGAGATCCTCACTGTATATGACATGTGGGAGATAGGGTATAAGATCCTCACTGTATATGACATGTGGGAGATAGGGTCTAAGATACCCACTGTATATGACATGTGGGAGATAGGGTATGAGATCCCCACTGTATATGACATGTGGGAGATAGGGTCTGAGATCCTCACTGTATATGACATGTGGGAGATAGAGTCTAAGATCCCCACTGTATATGACATGTTGGAGATAGGGTATAAGATCCCCACTGTATATGACATGTGGGAGATGGTGTCTGAGATCCCCACTGTATATGACATGTGGGAGATGTTGTCTGAGATCCCCACTGTATATATCATGTGGGAGATAGGGTATAAGATACCCACTGTATATGACATATGGGAGATAGTGTCTGAGATCCCCACTGTATATGACATGTGGGAGATAGGGTCTGAGATCCCCACTGTATATGACATGTGGGAGATGTTGTCTGAGATCCCCACATTATATCATGTGGGAGATAGGGTATAAGATACCCACTGTATATGACATATGGGAGATAGTGTCTGAGATCCCCACTGTATATGACATGTGGGAGATAGGGTCTAAGATCCCAACTGTATATGACATGTGGGAGATAGGGTCTGAGATCCCCACTGTATATGACATGTGGGAGATAGGGTATAAGATCCCCACTGTATATGACATGTGGGAGATAGGGTCAGAGATCCCCACTGTATATGACATGTGAGAGATAATGTCTAAGATCCCCACTGTATATGACATGTGGGAGATAGGGTCTGAGATACCCACTGTATATGACATGTGGGAGAGAGGGTCTAAGATCCCCACTGTATATGACATGTAGGAGATATGGTCTGAGATCACCACTGTATATGACATGTGGAAGAAAGGGTCTGAGATCCCATCTGTATATGACATGTGGGAGAGAGGGTATAAGATCCCCACTGTATATGACATGTGGGAGATAGTGTCTGAGATCCCCACTGTATATGACATGTGGGAGATAGGGTCTGAGATACCCACTGTATATGACATGTGGGAGATAGGGTCTGAGATACCAACTGTATATGACATGTGGGAGATAGGGTCTAAGATCCCCACTGTATATGACATGTAGGGGATATGGTCTGAGATCACCACTGTATATGACATGTGGGAGATAGGGAATAAGATCCTCACTGTATATGACATGTGGGAGATATGGTCTGAGATCACCACTGTATATGACGTGTGGGAGATAGTGTCTGAGATCCCCACTGTATATGACATGTGGGAGATACGGTCTGAGATCACCACTGTATATGACATGTGGGAGATAGGGTATGAGATCCTCACTGTATATGACATGTTGGAGATAGGGTCTAAGATACCCACTGTATATGACGTGTGGGAGATAGGGTATGAGATCCCCACTGTATATGACATGTGGGAGATAGGGTCTAAGATTCCCACTGTATATGACATGTGGGAGATAGTGTCTGAGATTCCCACTGTATATGACATGTGGGAGATATGGTCTGAGATCACCACTGTATGTGACATGTGGGAGATAGGGTATGAGATCCTCACTGTATATGACATGTGGGAGATAGGGTATGAGATCCTCACTGTATATGACATGTGGGAGATAGGGTATGAGATCCTCACTGTATATGACATGTGGGAGATAGGGTCTAAGATACCCACTGTATATGACATGTGGGAGATAGGGTATGAGATCTCCACTGTATATGACATGTGGGAGATAGGGTCTGAGATCCTCACTGTATATGACATGTGGGAGATAGAGTCTAAGATCCCCACTGTATATGACATGTTGGAGATAGGGTATAAGATCCCCACTGTATATGACATGTGGGAGATGGTGTCTGAGATCCCCACTGTATATGACATGTGGGAGATGTTGTCTGAGATCCCCACTGTATATATCATGTGGGAGATAGGGTATAAGATGTTTTGTTTTTTGCGTATCCTTTTACAGGACTTAGCTGTCAACAGCAGCATCTTTCAGCTGTCTGTTGATCTCTTGGCAAGATTACGCTCAGTAGTTTGCCATTGCTTTCTGAGCGGCCGGCTCAGTATCCGCAAGTCACGAGCGGGGGTCGAACCACCTCAGTTCTCGCTCCGCTGCGAGACTCTGCGTGATAAACGGGATTACAGAGAGAAAGTGTTATAACCCCACAGCCAGAGAGACCGGCAGGGTATAAGATACCCACTGTATATGACATATGGGAGATAGTGTCTGAGATCCCCACCTTATATGACATGTGGGAGATAGGGTCTAAGATCCCAACTGTATATGACATGTGGGAGATAGGGTCTGAGATCCCCACTGTATATGACATGTGGGAGATAGGGTATAAGATCCCCACTGTATATGACATGTGGGAGAGAGGGTCTGAGATCCCCACTGTATATGACATGTGAGAGATAATGTCTAAGATCCCCACTGTATATGACATGTGGGAGATAGGGTCTGAGATACCCACTGTATATGACATGTGGGAGAAAGGGTCTAAGATCCCCACTGTATATGGCATGTAGGAGATACGGTCTGAGATCACCACTGTATATGACATGTGGGAGAAAGGGTCTGAGATCCCCACTGTATATGACATGTGGGAGAGAGGGTATAAGATCCCCACTGTATATGACATATGGGAGATAGTGTCTGAGATCCCCACTGTATATGACATGTGGGAGATAGGGTCTAAGATCCCCACTGTATAAGACATGTGGGAGATAGGGTCTGAGATACCCACTGTATATGACATGTGGGAGATAGGGTCTAAGATCCCCACTGTATATGACATGTAGGAGATATGGTCTGAGATCACCACTGTATATGACATGTGGGAGATAGGGAATAAGATCCTCACTGTATATGACATGTGGGAGATATGGTCTGAGATCACCACTGTATATGACATGTGGGAGATAGTGTCTGAGATCTTCACTGTATATGACATGTGGGAGATTGGGTCTGAGATCCCTACTGTATATGACATGTGGGAGATAATGTCTGAGATCTCCACTGTATATGACATGTGGGAGATAGTGTCTGAGATCACCAATGTATATGACATGTGGGAGATAGGGTATGAGATCCCCACTGTATATGACATGTGGGAGATAATGTCTGAGATCTCCACTGTATATGACATGTGGGAGATAGTGTCTGAGATTCCCACTGTATATGACATGTGGGAGATAGGGTATGAGATCCTCACTGTATATGACATGTGATAGATAGGGTCTAAGATACTCACTGTATATGACGTGTGGGAGATAGGGTATGAGATGCCAACTGTATATGACATGTGGCAGATAGGGTCTAAGATTCACACTGTATATGACATGTGGGAGATAGTGTCTGAGATTCCCACTGTATATGACATGTGGGAGATATGGTCTGAGATCACCACTGTATGTGACATGTGGGAGATAGGGTATGAGATCCTCACTGTATATGACATGTGGGAGATAGGGTATGAGATCCTCACTGTATATGACATGTGGGAGATAGGGTATGAGATCCTCACTGTATATGACATGTGGGAGATAGGGTCTAAGATACCCACTGTATATGACATGTGGGAGATAGGGTATAAGATCCCCACTGTATATGACATGTGGGAGATGGTGTCTGAGATCCCCACTGTATATGACATGTGGGAGATGTTGTCTGAGATCCCCACTGTATATATCATGTGGGAGATAGGGTATAAGATGTTTTGTTTTTTGCGTATCCTTTTACAGGACTTAGCTGTCAACAGCAGCATCTTTCAGCTGTCTGTTGATCTCTTGGCAAGATTACGCTCAGTAGTTTGCCATTGCTTTCTGAGCGGCCGGCTCAGTATCCGCAAGTCACGAGCGGGGGTCGAACCACCTCAGTTCTCGCTCCGCTGCGAGACTCTGCGTGATAAACGGGATTACAGAGAGAAAGTGTTATAACCCCACAGCCAGAGAGACCGGCAGGGTATAAGATACCCACTGTATATGACATATGGGAGATAGTGTCTGAGATCCCCACCTTATATGACATGTGGGAGATAGGGTCTAAGATCCCAACTGTATATGACATGTGGGAGATAGGGTCTGAGATCCCCACTGTATATGACATGTGGGAGATAGGGTATAAGATCCCCACTGTATATGACATGTGGGAGAGAGGGTCTGAGATCCCCACTGTATATGACATGTGAGAGATAATGTCTAAGATCCCCACTGTATATGACATGTGGGAGATAGGGTCTGAGATACCCACTGTATATGACATGTGGGAGAAAGGGTCTAAGATCCCCACTGTATATGGCATGTAGGAGATACGGTCTGAGATCACCACTGTATATGACATGTGGGAGAAAGGGTCTGAGATCCCCACTGTATATGACATGTGGGAGAGAGGGTATAAGATCCCCACTGTATATGACATATGGGAGATAGTGTCTGAGATCCCCACTGTATATGACATGTGGGAGATAGGGTCTAAGATCCCCACTGTATAAGACATGTGGGAGATAGGGTCTGAGATACCCACTGTATATGACATGTGGGAGATAGGGTCTAAGATCCCCACTGTATATGACATGTAGGAGATATGGTCTGAGATCACCACTGTATATGACATGTGGGAGATAGGGAATAAGATCCT
Organism: Cepaea hortensis; assembly: GCA_963921405.1. NCBI lineage: Eukaryota > Metazoa > Mollusca > Gastropoda > Stylommatophora > Helicidae > Cepaea > Cepaea hortensis. The sequence goes on along the minus strand of OY992896.1, from coordinate 83,832,503 downwards.
CACTGTATATGACATGTGGGAGATATGGTCTGAGATCACCACTGTATATGACATGTGGGAGATAGTGTCTGAGATCTTCACTGTATATGACATGTGGGAGATTGGGTCTGAGATCCCTACTGTATATGACATGTGGGAGATAATGTCTGAGATCTCCACTGTATATGACATGTGGGAGATAGTGTCTGAGATCACCAATGTATATGACATGTGGGAGATAGTGTCTGAGATTCCCACTGTATATGACATGTGGGAGATAGGGTATGAGATCCTCACTGTATATGACATGTGATAGATAGGGTCTAAGATACTCACTGTATATGACGTGTGGGAGATAGGGTATGAGATGCCAACTGTATATGACATGTGGCAGATAGGGTCTAAGATTCACACTGTATATGACATGTGGGAGATAGTGTCTGAGATTCCCACTGTATATGACATGTGGGAGATATGGTCTGAGATCACCACTGTATGTGACATGTGGGAGATAGGGTATGAGATCCTCACTGTATATGACATGTGGGAGATAGGGTATGAGATCCTCACTGTATATGACATGTGGGAGATAGGGTATGAGATCCTCACTGTATATGACATGTGGGAGATAGGGTCTAAGATACCCACTGTATATGACATGTGGGAGATAGGGTATGAGATCCCCACTGTATATGAAATGTGGGAGATAGGGTCTAAGATACCCACTGTATATGACATATGGGAGATAGTGTCTGAGATCCCCACTGTATATGACATGTGGGAGAGAGGGTCTGAGATCCCCACTGTATATGACATGTGAGAGATAATGTCTAAGATCCCCACTGTATATGACATGTGGGAGATAGGGTCTGAGATACCCACTGTATATGACATGTGGGAGAAAGGGTCTAAGATCCCCACTGTATATGGCATGTAGGAGATATGGTCTGAGATCACCACTGTATATGACATGTGGGAGAAAGGGTCTGAGATCCCCACTGTATATGACATGTGGGAGAGAGGGTATAATATCCCCACTGTATATGACATGTGGGAGATAGTGTCTGAGATCCCCACTGTATATGACATGTGGGAGATAGGGTCTAAGATCCCCACTGTATAAGACATGTGGGAGATAGGGTCTGAGATACCCACTGTATATGACATGTGGGAGATAGGGTCTAAGATCCCCACTGTATATGACATGTAGGAGATATGGTCTGAGATCACCACTGTATATGACATGTGGGAGATAGGGAATAAGATCCTCACTGTATATGACATGTGGGAGATATGGTCTGAGATCACCACTGTATATGACATGTGGGAGATAGTGTCTGAGATCCCCACTGTATATGACATGTGGGAGATTGGGTCTGAGATCCCTACTGTATATGACATGTGGGAGATAATGTCTGAGATCCCCACTGTATATGACATGTGGGAGATAGTGTCTGAGATCACCAATGTATATGACATGTGGGAGATAGTGTTTGAGATTCCCACTGTATATGACATGTGGGAGATAGGGTATGAGATCCTCACTGTATATGACATGTGGGAGATAGGGTCTAAGATACACACTGTATATGACGTGTGGGAGATAGGGTATGAGATGCCCACTGTATATGACATGTGGCAGATAGGGTCTAAGATTCCCACTGTATATGACATGTGGGAGATCGTGTCTGAGATTCCCACTGTATATGACATGTGGGAGATATGGTCTGAGATCACCACTGTATGTGACATGTGGGAGATAGGGTATGAGATCCTCACTGTATATGACATGTGGGAGATAGGGTATGAGATCCTCACTGTATATGACATGTGGGAGATAGGGTATGAGATCCTCACTGTATATGACATGTGGGAGATAGGGTCTAAGATACCCACTGTATATGACATGTGGGAGATAGGGTATGAGATCCCCACTGTATATGAAATGTGGGAGATAGGGTCTAAGATACCCACTGTATATGACATATGGGAGATAGTGTCTGAGATCTACACTGTATATGACATGTGGGAGATAGGGTCTGAAATACCCACTGAATATGACATGTGGGAGATAGGGTCTGAGATCCTCACTGTATATGACATGTGGGAGATAGTGTCTGAGATTCCCACTGTATATGACATATGGGAGATAGGGTCTGAGATCACCACTGTATATGACATGTGGGAGATATGGTCTGAGATCACCACTGTATATGACATGTGGGAGATATGGTATGAGATCCCCACTGTATATGACATGTGGGAGATAGGGTCTAAGATACCCACTGTATATGACATGTGGGAGATAGGGTCTGAGATCCTCACTGTATATGACATGTGTGAGAGAGAGTCTAAGATACCCACTGTATATGACATATGGGAGATCGGGTCTGAGATCACCACTGTATATGACATGTGGGAGATAGGGTATGAGATCCCCACTGTATATGACATGTGGGAGATAGTATCTGAGATTCCCACTGTATATGACATGTGGGTGATAGGGTATGAGATCCCCACTGTATATGACATGTGGGAGATAGTGTCTGAGATCCCCACTGTATATGACATGTAGGAGATAGGGTCTAAGATCCCTACTGTATATGACATGTGGGAGATAGGGTATAAGATCCCCACTGTATATGACATGTGGGAGATGGTGTCTGAGATCCCCACTGTATATGACATGTGGGAGATGGTGTCTGAGATCCCCACTGTATATGACATGTGGGAGATAGGGTATAAGATACCCACTGTATATGACATATGGGAGATAGTGTCTGAGATCCCAACTGTATATGACATGTGGGAGATAGGGTCTAAGATCCCAACTGTATATGACATGTGGGAGATAGGGTCTGAGATCCCCACTGTATATGACATGTGTGAGATAGGGTATAAGATCCCAACTGTATATGACATGTGGGAGATAGGGTCTGAGATCCCCACTGTATATGACATGTGGGAGATAGGGTCTAAGATCCCCACTGTATATGACATGTGGGAGATAGGGTCTGAGATCCCCACTGTATATGACATGTGGGAGATAGGGTCTAAGATCCCCACTGTATATGACATGTAGGAGATATGGTCTGAGATCACCACTGTATATGACATGTGAGAGATAGGGTCTGAGATCCCCACTGTATATGACATGTGGGAGATAGTGTCATAGTGTGGACAAGACAGGTTAAGCACATGATCGTATAGACCCAAGTCTCCGCGTTGTTTTAAACATACTTTATTTGCCGAATAGTTATACTACAGCATACATGATGGTAAACTCCCTGCCCGGTGTTGACATGTCTTCTCGCTGGCCCCAAGTGACGTGTGTGTTCTCCTAGATACACTTCTTCATTCGTGCACACACGTTCACTATGGTTTTCCCCCTAGTCAAGGAATGCGCAGCATTCCTTAACTCTTTACTCCTAACCTAATTCCCTCACTGTTACAATGCCTCCCCTTCTTCAAAGAGAATTTTTCCTTGAAAAAATCTCAACCCCAACTTTTAATTAGTTAACTTTACATCTCTATACTACAATAACAACAATTCCATATATTTCCTAACTCAATTCTCGTATCTCCTCATAGCCAATTGCTAACCAGAGACAATAATATTGAAACTCTCTACAAAACTCGTTATAAAGTTCTCTAGAAAACTCTCTACAAAACTCTCCATAAAATTCCCCACAATACAAAAGTCTCCATAAGCGAACCGCTTTTACTTTAAAATGTCCATCCAAATTATGATTGACAAAACTGAAGATATTCCCTTATCCTTTATTTCCCCCTTATTCACATTCTCACACTCTCAGGATTCTAGGATAGACAGAAAAAATATAGTTAGATTAGATTTGGGTTGGTGCGCACCAAAAAAAATAAGAAAGAAAAAGTAAGGAAAAAGTAAGAAGTAATCACCTTTCTCTTCCCATACATTCTCAAAACTTTATCAAAAAATAAAGTTTCCAAATTTATCTTCAGTTTCCGTCAATAATAATTGTTATTATCAAAAAAAAATATGTTAATCCAAAACTGCCAGCCTTTGTACTATTCAGGTCATCAATTTCCCGTTTACCATTCCTTCAACAACAAAAAAACCTCCTAACTATTATTATACTGTTAAGTACAGTCTTCTTCTTCCAATATCCAGTTATTTAAATGCCAAAACTCAACCTGGCATTCCCCCCATATTCTCCCATTAAACGCTGTTCAACCCAGCTCCTATTATAAACCTTGTCTATACATTGCATACCCCACATGTAATAACAACATACCCCTCCATTACTACATATTGAGTCACTTCACTAACCACCACTTTAATTGAACTTCAAAGTAATAATCATTTTAAACACACTCAATAAAACCAAAACACTGTAAAAATAACCATCTAAGTTAACTTATTTTTCACATTTCATAAAACACAATTGTAGTCCCAACAATTGAGCAAACCATATCAATCCCCTCATCATATTTATCCCCACACATTAATCAATTTACACATACATTATGAATTTCAAGACCATATTATGAGTACCCAATAATAATTAATTTTCCGTTTTAGAAAAAACTCCACCAAGTACCTTCTTTGTAAACACAAAAATATCGTGTCTAACTTCTTCTTCTATCTGCCATCTGCAGAATATTCTACCAAGCTATTTATCTATCTCTTCTCCATTTTCTTAATAACTTCAAATTTTTTTCTATAATTGCAATATCTACATCAATGTCGCTATCCTCCCGAGGAGAGCTATCTTCTTTCATATCAGCTTCTTCATCAGTTTCTGACTTTTCATCCATTTCTTCTTCCCCGTCTGTATATCCATTACTAGCAACCGCTAATTTCTTCCTTTCTAAATCCAATCTAATTTTCCTGTCTTGCCGTCTCAACAAATTTTCAAATACTGGCATATCTTCACCACTTGAAGAACTCACTCTAAGTTTCCTTTGCCTCTTAATTTCTTTTTCTTTCTGTCTATCCAACTTTCTTTTTACTGCCTGTCTTGTATTCATAAATGGAGGTTCGATATTTTCCCTGACCGACTCTTCACTAATATAATCGTCATACATGTTATTTTCCTCTGTCATGACTGTTTTTGGTACCGTTTCTTCTTGTTCAGCTGTTGTTACTTGTTTTCCATTCTTTATAGGCATTGGATATACCGTTTGTCTGACAAACTGTCCACCTGACAATATTTCTTCGGAACAATAATTATTATTATTATTCTCTGCATTCCTTTCTTCATTATCCCGCCTTAAGTGTTCTACATGTGAACGTGCAACATGCCCTGAAATTTGATTCTTAATAGTATACGACACTGGACCTTTTTTTTCTAGAATATAGTATCCCGGGACCCAATGAGCATCAAACTTAGAGTTTTTTCTATGTTTTTTATAATATACTCTATCACCTACGTTAAACTCTTGTAAGTGTGCATTTTTATTTGCGTATTTCTTCTGTCTTTCTCTAGCCTTAATTATATTATTTCTTAAACGTACATGTGCTTTATGCATCTCTTGCAACCTTGTTTCTTGAAAATCTTCCCCCAGATATTTTCTCCTAGGCTTTAATAAATTATCAATTGGCAATATTGGTTCTCTTCCATGTACTAAGTAAAATGGTGAGAAACCTGTTCCTTCATTTTCGTGTGTACGTATCGCCGCTAATGCTATCCCCAAATAAAGATCCCAATCCATATCGTGTTCTTCTACATTTTTCGCTAGAATATTGTATAGTGTTCTGTGTTGTCTCTCATTTTTAGCATTAGAAGTTGGTCTGTAATATGAAGTCCTAATGTGTTTTATATTCCAATCTTTTAGCAATTTCTCAAACTTTTTATTTACAAATTCTTTCCCATTATCTGTAAGTATTATTTGTGGACACCCAAACCTTGGTATAAATTCTTGTAAAAGCATATTTATAACTGAATCAGCACTCTTGTCTGGAATTGGATAAACTTCTGGCCAGAGACTATATGAATCAACTATATGTAGTAGGTATACATTTCCCGATAATGTTTTTGGATGAGGACCTGAAATATCCAAACTTACTTTCTGCATTGGAAATTGAGGAATATCGGTATCTTGTAAAGGACATTTAATTATCTTCATGTTTCTTAACCTACACTTTTCACACGCTTCAACATATTCATATACACTTTTGAATAAATTCGGCCAGTAATATTTACTGCTAATAGCCTTCACTAACTTATCTCGTCCAAAATGACCATTATTATCGTGATATGCCTTTAAGACTTCTTGTTCTAAATGTTTCGGAATATATTTTCTTACTCCTTCCCCTTTTTCATTGATATAATATAATTGATTGTCTTCTTGTAACTCTACAAACTTTCTTTTAAAACTATTTTCCCCTGTTTCTTTCAGTTTTCTTTTTATCTGTACTATTTTTGGATCTAGTTCTTGTTCTGTTTTCATATCAAACTGTTCTAAATGTGGGTCTTCTGTTCTAGGTTCAGACTCTTGATCCGATGGTAAACTCTCAAATTCTTCCCTATTTATTATGGCAGAATCTAATATATTTACTTGCCAGTTTCGATCGTCTATGTCTGGTTCAACTTCATCTTCCGTGTTTCCTGATGACTGTGGGTACGGGATTCTAGACAAAAGATCGGCGCACGTATTATGTTTCCCTGACACATATTCAACCTTAGCATTGTACCCTTGTAAATTCAATGCCCAGGTTTGTATTTTCCTATTTTGTATTGGTGCTTCTAATATCGACTTTAATGGCATGTGGTCAGTTCTAATAATGAAATTGGCGTTATGTAAATAGTAATTTAATTTTTGAAGAGCGTAGTGTATAGCATATGCTTCTTTCTCAATAATCGGCCATTTCTTTTGAGTCTTGCTGAGTTTATGAGACAAGAAATAGATTGGTCTTTCATTTTTAACCCCTGGTATTCCAGATTCTTCTCCTTCATATGGTTGAACCAAACATGCTCCTATTGCGTTGTCTGAAGCATCTGTGTATAATATTAGCTGTTTATTCAAGTCTGGATGTGTCAATAATGGTACCACCGTTAAGCTATCTTTTAAAAGTTCGAACGCTTTTTGACACTCATCATCCCACTTAAACCTAGCGTATTTTCCCGTTAAATTCGTAATAGGTATTGCTATCCTTGAAAAGGCTGGTACAAACCGTCTATAATACGCACACGTTCCTATAAAAGCACGCACTTCCTTAACATTAGTGGGAGGAGGTAACTCTTTAATAACTTTTATCTTTTCCTGGTCTGGTTTAATACCTTCCCTATTTATTATATAACCTAAATATTTTGTTTCTGTCTTTAAAAACTGGCACTTACTAAGCTTTAATTTAACTTCATGCTTTCTTAATCTGTCAAATACTAGTCTAACATGTTTCAAATGATTCTCCACATCTCCTTTCGTAAAAATCAATACGTCATCAATATATGCCAGGGCAAAACTTTGCATACCGTCTAGCACTTCATTTATTAAGAACATATAGTGAGATGGTGCATTTTTGAGACCGAATGGCATACGTAAGAATTCGTAAGAACCCATATGAGTACAAAAGGCACTTTTCCTTTGCGCGTCCTTCGACATCGGAATGCACCAAAATCCTGCTCTTGCATCCAGCGTTGTGAAATATGTAGAGCCATTAAGTAACCCCAAAATATCATCAATCACCGGCAATGGGTACGCTACATTCTTAGTAATTTTATTTAACGCCCTATAGTCACAGCAGAACCTGTTCGAACCATCAGATTTGGCTACTATGACGACCGGAGATGACCATTCTGATTTTGACCTTGTTATTATGCCTGCTTTCAACATATCTTCTATTGCCTTTTCTACGACTTCTCTATTTCTTAATGGAGTTCTGTATGGTTTTAAACTAATTGGTGGATGATCTCCCGTGTCTATTTCCATCGTAACTGTTTGTGTCTTACCCAATTCTAAATCATTTATCGCAAACACATCTTGATTTTGCTTTATAAGTTTTTCTAACACTTCCTTATTTTCTGGCGAAGTTTTTAATTGTGCTAACAATTCTTTTTCTCTTGTTACTTTGTCTAGTGAATGTATTTGTGCTGTATTTCTTCTATATGGATGGATCAATTCATCCATTCTTACGTTCCCTTTTCTTCTGCATCCGCGTCTATTATTAATTCTTTCACTAGAGGTTTCTGAATAACTTATACCTGCCATATTTACTCTATCTGTTGCCAATATGTCACTAACGTTATGTTCTAGCTTGGCTATTACACATCCTCTGTATAATTTAATTTCTCTACCTGTGTTATTTATAACCATTACTGGAAATGTTAAACTTTTATCTAATTCTATTATTCCATCCGGAACTTCTAAACCTGGCTCATCAATTATTTCATTTTGCAATTCCGTGATTCTGACTATGTTTCCTGCTACATAATACGGGTTTCTCTTCAGTCTTGCTTGTATCAAATTAACTGACTGTGGTTTTAAATTCATGGTCGTTTTAACTCTAACTAGTGTCGACACATGCATATCTTCTTCTAGATCTACGTAAACATCTTGGAATTTTAACTTATGCAAATCAAATAAAAGTCTCACCCCATTTTTCAATAAAAAATCTCGTCCCAATATCATATTTCTATTTAATTCTTTAACCACATGAAACATATGCCTGACATTTATCCCTCCTAATTTCAAATTTATCATCGTTTGTCCTAACACTTCTAACTTTTGTCCCGTTACCGAATGAAGATTCTCCTGAATTCTAAATATTTAAAAATTTTTTAACATTCGATATAAAAATGCTTCTTTAATCACGCTAACTTGTGCTCCCGAATCCACTAATGTTCTAACTTTATATTTTCCTATCTGTACTATACATGAGCTAGGATCTACCATATTTAATGACAATTGTTTTACCTCGTCTTGTTTTTTATTTCTAAATGTTCTATTATACTCATCCTTTGGGTTTTTAATATATTGATGCCCTTTTTGGATCTTACTATCTTCCCTCCTACTGCCGACCCTATTCAGTAAGCGGGATGCCAATTTTCCTGATTTCCTGACCTTCTAAAATTTCTCTGTATTTCTCCAGAATTCCAATTTACTGGTCTGCCATTTGCAATTCTATTCTGTATACTCGACTGAACACCTCTACTATTTTGCGTATTCGATGGGCCACTTCTGTTACCACAAAAGCGAAAAATGTGCCCCCGTTTATGACACCCCCAACAAACCACATTCGAGTTATTTGTGTTTCCTTCCATGTTTCTTACAGTATTTCTCACTTGTCCTCTTCTATCTTGATTATATACGTTCTCGTTTCTTTGTACCATCTGTATTTCTCCTCGTCTTCCTCTCCATCCATGTCTATACTGTCCTATTTCCATAGGTTCTTCAATTCTCTCTTCTGAACTACTACCTAACTCTCGTCCTACTCTTAACCTAAACCTCCTCCTCAAGCTTTCCTCTTGTATAGCGATATCTACCGCTTGTGACAATCTTGCAGGATTCTCTCTTAATAATTTAAATTTCAATCCATCTGACCTAATCCCATCAACAAAAATCCCTACTAACATCCGTTCCACCTCTTCAGCTCGTACATTCTGTCCTAAAAATGACTCTTCCGCCAAATTGATTAACCTGTCACTATATAACTGGACACTTTCTGTGCTGCTTTGTCTAGTCTGTCGCAATACTGAGAATGCGTGTTGTGGATCAGTAATTTCAGCATATTTTCTTGCGAGATCATCTTTAAATTCTTCCCAGGTTTCACCTCCTGCTGCTTCTAATTTTCTTCTTATATGGTCAGAAACTGGACTTGTACTTGTTCTGTATGCCAAATTCTTTTTCTCCCCATCTGTAGCGTTTATTAAATATGCATGTTTCTCAATAGAAATGATCCATTTCTTAAACTGATTTGCTTGACCACTAAATCTTTCAACATCACTGTTTACATTTTGTTGTCTTAATACTGCATCCAACCTTGATATTGCCCCGCCAACTCCAGTCAGTACCTGTGAAAAATCTTGGGATTCCATCCTAAAATCTATAATTATCAAGCAATATACAAATATTTCAAACAATGTTAATTTCAAATTCAGCAACAATACAAAATCTGTTAATTACTCTAATATTATCTAATTAACTTAATTAAAGCCTCCAATCGAAGATCCTGACGAAGAATATTCCTGTTTCAATCCTGAATTTTGACAAAAGAATTTAAATGAGCTACTGATTCAGAATTACCTACACCACATTAACAAATGACTCTAATCAAGCTCGTTGAAATGAGCATAACAAAGAAGAGCCTCTGGATTTCTTTCCATAATAATTTAATCGAAGTCGAAGTCAGTTCTCTCCAATTAATTCCTGACGAAAATTATGCTCGATACCAGGCTCGCAACAAGACTGCTTGTTTACTTGCTCGATTAACTGTAGATTCCCTTCAAGTAAGGTCACCTTCACGCAAACGACAACTGCTCACACGACTTCAGCAACAAAAAACTCAGTTTCCAACAGCCATCTGGGTTTTTCATATATAAATTTCAGCGCAAACGTAATCCAGTCAACAACAATTTGATTTAAAGCTGACGCTATCCAATCTCTTATTTTCATGTGGGACTCTCGCCATGGTCAGTTTAAAGTGCTTTATCTTATAAGTTGAGACAAATTTTATCAATGCCTTCTAAATGTGAAGTGACTGTAGAAAGTATTGCAGATCTTGATTTCATAATTATGCAACTTGCAGCATAACCTTGACTTCACCCTCAACAGTCCCACGGGTTAAACTTCATAATTTGTACTGACTTTTGATGCAGAACGGCATTACTTGATCAATTTTTCAATTAGCGTTGGTGAATTCTCCAGTTAATTTATAGGATTAAATATGTAACAACATCAGTCTTTCAAAAAAATAAGTTTATCAATCAAACCTTTTTGAGCGCTGTCCTTGAAAATGGAACTCCTTGTTAAACAGGTATACAATAACTATCAACAGGCGGCTTTCATCTGTTGCGTTTCTCAATATTTACAAACTTCCTTCTCCATACGCCCAGACACAACAATTTTCTATAGCGGTACTCTCTCCGCGACCTCCCATGTTTCAGACTTTCACGGCACCAAATCAACCTGCTGTCATAGTGTGGACAAGACAGGTTAAGCACATGATCGTATAGACCCAAGTCTCCGCGTTGTTTTAAACATACTTTATTTGCCGAATAGTTATACTACAGCATACATGATGGTAAACTCCCTGCCCGGTGTTGACATGTCTTCTCGCTGGCCCCAAGTGACGTGTGTGTTCTCCTAGATACACTTCTTCATTCGTGCACACACGTTCACTATGGTTTTCCCCCTAGTCAAGGAATGCGCAGCATTCCTTAACTCTTTACTCCTAACCTAATTCCCTCACTGTTACAATAGGGTATAAGATCCCCACTGTATATGACATGTGGGAGATAGTGTCTGAGATCCCCACAGTATTTGACATGTGGGAGATAGGGTCTAAGATCCCCACTGTATATGACATGTGGGATATAAGGTCTGAGATACCCACTGTATATGACATGTGGGAGATAGGGTCTAAGATCCCCACTGTATATGACATGTAGGATATATGGTCTGAGATCACCACTGTATATGACATGTGGGAGATAGGGTATAAGATCCTCACTGTATATGACATGTGAGAGATATGGTCTGAGATCACCACTGTATATGACATGTGGGAGATAGTGTCTGAGATCCCCACTGTATATGACATGTGGGAGATTGGGTCTGAGATCCCTACTGTATATGACATGTGGGAGATAGTGTCTGATATCCCCACTGTATATGACATGTGGGAGATAGTGTCTGAGATCAGCACTGTATATGGCATGTGGGAGATAGTGTCTGAGATCCCCACTGTATATGACATGTGGGAGATAGTGTCTGAGATCCCCACTGTATATGACATGTGGGAGATAGTGTCAGAGATCCCCACTGTATATGACATGTGGGAGATAGTGTCTGAGATCCCCACTGTATATGACATGTGGTAGATAGTGTCTGAGATCCCCACTGTATATGACATGTGGCAGATAGTGTCTGAGATCCCCACTGTATATGACATGTTGGAGATGGTGTCTGAGATCCCCACTGTATATGACATGTGGGAGATAGTGTCTGAGATCCCCACTGTATATGACATGTGGGAGATAGTGTCTGAGATTCCCACTGTATATGACATATGGGAGATAGGGTCTGAGATCCCCACTGTATATGACATGTGGGAGATTGGGTCTGAGATCCCTACTGTATATGACATGTGGGAGATAGTGTGTGAGATCCCCACTGTATATGACATGTGGGAGATAGTGTCTGAGATCCCCACTGTATATGACATGTGGGAGATAGGGTATAAGATCCCCACTGTATATAACATTTAGGAGATAGGGTCTGAGATCCCCACTGTATATGACATGTGGAAGATAGGGTATGAGATCCTCACTGTATATGACATGTGGGAGATATGGTCTGAGATCCCCACTGTATATGACATGTGGGAGATAGGGTATGAGATCCCCACTGTATATGACATGTGGGAGATAGGGTATAAGATCCCCACTGTATATAACATTTAGGAGATAGGGTATAAGATCCCCACTGTATATGACATGTGGGAGATAGGGTATAAGATCCCCACTGTATATGACATGTGGGAGATATGGTCTGAGATCCCCACTGTATATGTCATGTGGGAGATAGGGTATGAGATCCCCACTGTATATGACATGTGGAAGATAGGGTCTGTGATTCCCACTGTATATGACATGTGGGAGATAGGGTATAAGATCCTCACTGTATATGACATGTGGGAGATAGGGTATAAGATCCTCACTGTATGTGACATGTGGGAGATAGGGTATAAGATCCCCACTGTATATGACATGTGGGAGATAGGGTATAAGATCCTCACTGTATATGACATGTGGGAGATAGGGTATAAGATCCTCACTGTATATGACATGTGGGAGATAGGGTATAAGATCCTCACTGTATATGACATGTGGGAGATAGGGTATAAGATCCTCACTGCATATGACATGTGGGAGATAGGGTATGAGATCCCCACTTTATGTGACATGTGGGAGATAGGGTCTGAGATCCCCATTGTATATGACATGTGGGAGAAGAACATGAAACGGAAGATATATTAAGGAAGTTAAATTTAGAAACACCCAAGCAATGGCAGCCTTTCACCATATTAAGAATATTATCCGCAATTTATCTGTAACCATCGGGATGAGGAAAACAGTTCTAAAGAACTATATTGAGCCAGTCCTGATGTTTGAAAGCAAATCATAGACAGTTATCAGACAAGTTAGAAATTATATGCCGGTTCCGGTGAAGTGTTTCTGTAGAAGAATGATGAAAACACTTTGGACTGATAGAAAAAGCAATGAAGATATCTCGAAAGAAATTTGCTCACAACGAAAACTGGTTACACGCACCAGAAGAGGACAGTACACATTCTGTAGGTGTGTCACGAGAAGGGGAAAGTTGGAGTATGTCATCACAACGATAAAGATGGAGGTAAAAAAAAACTGCAGGGGGAAAACTTAGAGAGAAGATACTTGTCAGTTTGACATCATGGCATGGAGGACATCATTACCAGAAATGATTGGCAGCACGTGAGATAGAGGGGTGTGGCAGATTTGATTACCAACGCCACACGGTATGGGCTATCAGAAGAAGTTCGGTTTCATTCGTAAATATTGGATTGGATTATTGTATTGGAATTTTACAAAAAACCACATAAATAACAGTTTCTCACTGTGGACAACATGATCTCCAAATCCACTACTCCCCTGACGTCCTCGACAGCCACTTGTCGTGTAGCATTGAGAGCCACAGCGAACTCAACCAGGTATGTCTCGTATGCCCGTACTTTTGAATTGTTTCTCCCTTCTAACAAATCTCCGTCGCCAATCCCTAACGTACCATACGTGATCTGAAAGAGAGGAAAATGCCTTAGATTTAATCTGTCTGACGTTCTCTGAAGTAACATAGAGTATGAGAGCTTAGATTGAATCTGTCTGACGTCCTCTCAGGTAATTTAGAATATGAGAGCTTAGATTTTATTTGACTGACGTTCTTACAAGTACCATAATAGATGAGAACTGGGATATAATCTGCCTGACGTCCTCTCAAGTACCAAAGTGGATGCGAACTGGGATATAATTTGCCTGACGTCCTCTCAAGTACCATAGTGGATGAGAACTGGGATATAATCTGCCTGACGTCCTCTCAAGTACCATAGTGGATGAGAACTGGGATATAATCTGCCTGACGTCCTCTCAAGTACCATAGTGGATGAGAACTGGGATATTATCTGCCTGACGTCCTCTCAAGTACCATAGTGGATGAGAACTGGGATATAATCTGCCTGACGTCCTCTCTAGTACCATAAAGTATCATATCTGAGATTTAACCTATCCGACGTCTTCTTACTGACCATGGTGTATGAGAGCTTAGATGTAATCTGTCTGACGTCTTCTCAAGTACCAAAGAAGATGAGAGCTGAGGTTTAATAAGTCTGACGTCCTCTCAAATATCATTGAGTATGTGAGCTTAGATTTAATCTGTCAGACGTCTTTGCAAGTACCAAAGAATATGATATCTGAGGTTTAATATGTCTGACGTCCTCTCAAATATCATAGTCTGAGAGCTTAGATTTAATCTGTCTGACGTCCTCTCAAGTACCATAGAGTATCATAACTGAGATTTAACCTATCCGATGTCTTCTTACTGATCATAGTGTATGAGAGCTTAGATGTAATCAGTCTGACGTCTTCTCAAATATCATAGAGTATGAGAGCTTAAATTTAATGTGTCTTTCATGATATCAAATATCACAGAGTACGAGGGCTGAGATTTAATCTGTCTGGTGTCCTCTCAAGGACCATAGAGCTCATACTGAGATGTAATGTGTCTCACCTCCACTCAAGTACCATAGGGTATGATAGCTGAGATTTAATCTGTCTGACGTCCTCTCAAGTACCATAGAATATGAGGGTTGAGATTTAATCTGTCTGACGTCCTCTCATGTACTATAGAGTATTAGAGCTTAGCTTTAATCTGTCTGACGTCCTCTCAAGTATACTAGAGTTGAGAAGTGGCATCGCATGCTCCATGCGATAGGAAAATATCTCCCACATACACCAGCCTGACGACGAGGCCTAAACTTAATATCTATTATTGTCTTATTGTCATTAGACAGAAAGCAAGTAGTATCACACAATAAAGTTTTATCTCAAGCCATTACCATTAATATTGGAGTACCTCAGGGGTCTATTCTTGGCCCTCTATTATTTGCCATTTATATAAATGATCTTCCATTAAATCTGTCGTCGTCCTGCGATCTATTTGCTGATGACTGCACAGTATATACAAACGCTGTTGATCGTAATGTGCTAGAATTATCCTTGCAACAGGAAATAAATAGTGTAGTTAACTGGAGTCATGCAAACCGCATGCAAATTAACATTACTAAAACAAAGTCTATGTTAATAGGAACCAGGCAAAGACTTCACACTCTAAACTCGCAGAGAACTCTTCAGCTGCACATTGGCAGCACGCCTGTAGAAAGTGTCACCGAGCACAAGACACTGGGTGTTATCATAGATCAAAATCTAACTTTTAACTCACATGTTCATGCTCTAGTTAAACAAATAGCCAAAAAAGTATACCAACTTGCCAAAATTAAAAATTTCCTTGACGAAAACACAAGAAAGATATTCTATACTTCTCATATACAAACACATATTGATTACTGCTCCACAGTCTGGGATGGATGCTCCAAATCAATAACAAAACGCCTATATTCACTCCAGAAAAGGGCAGTGCGTTTAATTAATGGTGAAAAGCTTACCGACAATTCTAACCTATATAAACGTCTCCGGTTACTGCCACTCCACAAGCGCCTGCTTTTTAATAAAACCAAACTAATTCACAAAATCCTATTTCAAAATGCTCCAAGCTACCTTTGGCCATTGTTTAAATATAACGCTAGACATAGCGAACGACTAAATATACTTCATGTCCCTAAACCTAGGATAGACTTATATAAAACAAGCTTAGCATACTCTGCCGCTCAGTTGTGGAACAATCTTCCACAAGAAATCAAAGACACCACCAATCATGATACATACATTCGCAACCTGTTTGAACACTACCTTAGTACAGACTACATGCCCCCATAACAAACAACACAAAAAAAGACAATAATGGTAACTTATCTCAAACGACAACTAGCCAAAAAAACATTCCCTTATGTATGGCACGTTACACCCTCCTTAGGTATTTATAATGCCCATGTTAAACACTGCTTCAAGTGAGTCATTTGTTATTCATTATTTTTCATGCGTTTTAATGTTCTTTTGTTGTCAAAAGTTGCTTCATAAGTGATGTTGAATGAAAGAATGTATGAGAGGAAATAGAGAAGAAGGGCAGAATGTCAGACGGGCCTGCGTGCCCAATTCTTAACCCTTTGAAAATAAAGACTTATTATTATTATTATTATTATTGGGAAGAGCAGAGTAGGGCACTAACTTGTCCTTACAGTCGGAAATGGCTATCAAAGGTAGAGATAAAAGACCACCTTGTCGATGTGGAAGGCAAGGAGTAACCACCACATTATCTTCTCAAGACTTCTTGGCAAAACACATTTCAGAGGTAGTCATCATCATCATCATCATCATCATCATCTTCCACTTCTGCCGTCAAGTGTCGTGGGGAGGAATAATTTGCGTTCCAGCGCCCGGTGGACGGCACTGGATAGTGTCATTCCGTGAGGTTGTACAATGTCTCTGATGTCGTCAATCCATTTTCTTCTTGGACGTCCTCGTGGTCTCGTCGCAGATGATCTTTTATGTAAGGCCAGTGATGGTAGTTGCTGATGTTGCATTCTAATGACATGGCCAAACCACTTGATCTTCTGTCTGTCAATAAATGTGGCACAAGGTGTTGATCCCACAGTCTGTCTGATAGTAGCATTTGTTACTCGGTCTCGGATTGTTAAGTTGGCAGCTCTCCTCAGGCATCTCATTTCGCAGGTGTTGATTTTGCGAAGGTGTAATTTGGATAAAGTCCAGGTTTGAGATTGGTAGCATAGGGTTGGTGTGAATATGCTGTTTATTATCTGTCGTTTTGCGGACATGGGTATGTTTGGATGTTTCAGTAAGGGTGATAGTTGATATGTAAGTGCACTAGCTTTTTGACATCTGATTTCAATTTCTCTGTCCAATCTGCCATCTTCTGTGATCATACTTCCAAGGTATTTGAATTCTTTAACTTGTTTCAGAGGTGTGTTATTTATCTGTATATTTAGTGGGCCTGGCGATCTGCTAACTTGCATTACTTCGGTTTTGGCTGTGTTTATACTCATATTGTATCTGCTGCAGGTTGAACTCAGATTAGTAATATGATTTTGTAGTCTGCCCTCATCGCTGTAAAACAGGCACTGATCATCTGCAAATAGAAGTTCATTTATTCCCTGTGGGTCAGTTGTTTCATCTGGAGTAAAGAGTTCTAAATTTTCTGAATCTGGTCTGTCGAGACTTGCTTCTTTGGAAATTCTGTCCATGTAGATATTGAATAGCAGGGGAGAGAGCACACATCCCTGCCTCACTCCTGTATTGACTGTGAACATATCTGATATACCTTCCTGTGTTCTTACTGCACTTTGGCTCGAGAGGTAGTGAACGACGTTAATGGCTGCCTTAGGACATCCTCGTCCGTAGGGACAGTCATGAGCCACAGGTTACACCAGACCGTCATCCAGATACTGATGGTAAAACCATAATTAAAATAAATACATTTAAAGTAGAAACATGGAATGTTAGGACATTTAATGTGCTGGGTGGAAGTTGAACAATGTTCTAAGAGAAATGGACAGCATGAAAATGAATATACTAGGCATAAGTGAGATGCAATTGAAGGGATCGTGCAAAATTATAGCCGACAAACACACAATAATTTATTCTGGAGGGACCGCACACGAAAAAAGGTGTAGGAATAATATTAGACGGAAAAAAAACAGTTAAATCAATTAATGGTTACTGGTGCATTTCAGATAGAGTTATTGTAGTCAAAATCAAAGGCATACCAATAGATATAACTATTATACAATCATATGCACCAACAAAAAAGCAGTAGTGATGAAGAAATACAACACTTTTACGATGAAATAGAAATGGCGATGGCTCAAATTGCATCACAAGAAATAACCATAATACTGGGAGATTTTAATGCGAACGTAGGAAAATGGAAAATGGAGGGTATGATGGGGAATTATGGTTTAGGTAGAAGAAATGGAAGAGGAGAGAAACTAATAGAATGGGCAAATGTTAATGATATGATAATTGGAAACGCATGGTTTAAGCACTAAAAAAAGACGTCTATATGCGTGGAAAAGCCCTGATAGGAAAATAGGCAACCAAATTGACTACATACTTATTAAAACAAGATTTAGACAGTATTTAATTACTGTAAAGACAATGCCTGGTGCTGACTATAATAGTGATCATGAACCACTATGTGGGAAAATAACAGTAAGATTGAATAGAGGAACAAAATGGTTAAGAGAGGTAATAAAGAGGTACTGAAAATAGATAAAGAATTTCAAAAACAAAACAGATTGACTGTGATAAATAGGTGCCATTCAATAGTTAAAATACAGAATATAAATGAACAATGGGACATGTTACGTGACTCGAGTCGTCAAATTAGCGAAGAAATATTATCGGACAGAAGCCAAAAGCTAAGAAAATTGGATGAATGAAGACATCTTAATGTTGATGGACAAAAAATATCAGAGTAAAAATAACAAACAAAAATATGCTAGGATAAATAAAGAAATAAGAGATAAATGTGTGAAGGTAAAAGAAAGTTGGTTTAAACGAACAGTGCAAACACATTGACATAAATTCCATTAAATGTACAAAAACATATGTGCAGACAAACCAGTAAGCTTATATGAAGAAAAATAAGAATAAATACAGGGTGTTTAAAGTCAAAAACAGGAAAGATATTATTGGAGGAAAGCGCTATAATGAAGAGGTGGAATGAGTATATAAGAGAATTATATGATGGAGAAAGAGGAAAATTCACAGAAGAAAGTAACTTTGAAGGTCCACCTTTACTACAAGAAGAAGTCGCTGACGCTATGAAACATATGAAGAAATGAAAAACAGCTGGGCCAGATGGGATCACAATAGAAGAATTAGAAGTATTTTGAGAACTTGGTGTAGATAAGTCGCTTAAAAGTCGACAGGGTCGACTTCATTGCACCGGGTTTTATCCCATATGGCTCGGTCTCTTTCCGTAGCACGGAAAGCGTCGCACAAAGCACGAACTCCGTAACTTTTAGCGACGACCCACAGGAGCTCCGAAACATTTAACTCGTAAACCGAAGAGCGCGGCCCGGGATCGAACCAACAACCTTCGGAACACGAGTCAAAACGGCTTGACCACTTCGCCACAGAGACTCCCTTAGTGTAGATATATTAACCAAATTGTTTATTGATATTTACAGCAGGGGATCGAGCGATATGCTGAAATCTGTATTTATAGCTATACCAAAAAGTCCAGGAGCAATTGAATGCGAAGATTTTCGTACAATTAACCTCATAAACTATGTCACTAAGCTTCTACTCAGAATTATAATGAGAAGAACAAGAACGAAAAATAAAAATGGAAATTAATGAAGAACAATATGAATTTGTGGAAGGAAAGGGTACTAAGACTACAATATATACACTACGGACAACACTAGAAAGGTCAATAGAGACACAGAAAGACATATATTTATGCTTCATAGATTAAACTAAGGCATTTGATAAAGTAAAACATGATGAACTGATTAAAATTTTGGAAGACATCAACATTGATGGGAAAGATTTAGGAATAAAAAAGAATATTTACTAGAAACAAGTATCAGCAATTAAAATTGGAAATAAAGAGACAGTTACGAAAAGATAAAGCTAGGAGTAAGACAGAGGTGTGTCTTGTCACCAGATCTTTTTTCCCTGTATAGCGAAGTAATAATAAGTGAGATCAAAGAGAAGCCAGGAATACTTATCGGAGGTTATAATATAAATAATATACGCTATGCAGATGACACAGTAATATTGGCAGATAATGCAACAGACCTACAACAATTGTTAGACATTGTAGTAACAGAGAGTGCAAAGAAACGACTCTCCTTGAATATAAAGAAAACTGTAACAATGGTGATATCAAAGAAAATGGGGACACCAAAATGCGACATAGAAATAGAAGGGAAAATTCTTAACCAAGTGGATAATTTTAAATAACTAGGGCATTTATAACATCAGATGGAAGATGTACGACAGAGATTAAAAGCAGAATATGGAAAGCAAAGGCCGCATTTGAGAAAATAAAGAGTATCTTGTGCAATAAGTCACAATCACTGAATGTAAGAAAGAAAGTGCTGAAATGTAATATAGAACCAGTTTTGTTGCATGGCAGTGAATCTTGGCATGTAAAAATGAACAAATTAAGAAGAAATTAGAGGCAACAGAGATGTGGTTCCTGAGACATATATTGCGAATTCCTTGGACTGACAGAGTAACAAAGAACGATGTCCTGAAACAGGCTAATGAAACTAGAACAATATATACAACAATAAGAAAGAGATAAACAGCTGTCGTCGGTCATGTGATGAGAAGAGAGGCAGTGGAGAACATCGTGACGAATGGAAAGATCAAGGAGAAGAGAGACAGAGGCAGACCAGGAGAAATTATATGGGGTGCATTGAGACGGTGTCATGGATAAATAACAGCAGATTTGATCCAGAATACCAAAGAACGAGATCTATGGAGAGCCATGAACACCTACGCCAGCTGGCATGGCACTTGATGATGATGATGATGATGATGATGATGATGATGATGATGATGATGATGATGATGATGATGATGTCTTGGGAAGCAAAGTCAATCGATGTGACTTGTCTGTACAAATATGGGGCTAGCACAATATGTCGATACAACGCAGGAAGTGTAGAAAATGTACTTCACGTGCACATATGAAGTGGTTGATCAGTGACGGTTAATTGACCACACTTCACTTAGGTACTTAGTCAGGTTGACAGACTGTATGGTATGCTTTACTTGTACATCTTAAGTGGGTGATTAGTGACGGTAAATTGACCACACTTCACTTAAGTACTTAGTCAGGTTGACAGACTGTATGGTATGCTTTACTTGTACATCTCAAGTGGGTGATCAGTGACGGTAAATTGACCACACTTCACTTAGGTACTTAGTCAGGTTGACAGACTGTATGGTATGCTTTACTTGTACATCTTAAGTGGGTGATCAGTGACGGTAAATTTATCACACTTAACTTAGGTACTTAGTCAGGTTGACAGACTGTATGGTATGCTTTACTTGTACATCTTAAGTGGGTGATCAGTGACGGTAAATTGACCACACTTCACTTAGGTACTTAGTCAGGTTGACAGACTGTATGGTATGCTTTACTTGTACATCTTAAGTGGGTGATCAGTGACGGTAAATTGACCACACTTCACTTAGGTACTTAGTCAGGTTGACAGACTGTATGGTATGCTTTACTTGTACATCTTAAGTGGGTGATCAGTGACGGTAAATTGACCACACTTCACTTAGGTACTTAGTCAGGTTGACAGACTGTATGGTATGCTTTACTTGTACATCTTAAGTGGGTGATCAGTGACGGTAAATTGACCACACTTCACTTAGGTACTTAGTCAGGTTGACAGACTGTATGGTATGCTTTACTTGTACATCTTAAGTGGGTGATCAGTGACGGTAAATTGACCACACTTAACTTAGGTACTTAGTCAGGTTGACAGACTGTATGGTATGCTTTACTTGTACATCTTAAGTGGGTGATCAGTGACGGTAAATTGACCACACTTAACTTAGGTACTTAGTCAGGTTGACAGACTGTATGGTATGCTTTACTTGTACATCTTAAGTGGGTGATCAGTGACGGTAAATTGACCACACTTCACTTAGGTACTTAGTCAGGTTGACAGACTGTATGGTATGCTTTACTTGTACATCTTAAGTGGGTGATCAGTGACGGTAAATTGACCACACTTCACTTAGGTACTTAGTCAGGTTGACAGACTGTATGGTATGCTTTACTTGTACATCTTAAGTGGGTGATCAGTGACGGTACATTGACCACACTTAACTTAGGTACTTAGTCAGGTTGACAGACTGTATGGTATGCTTTACTTGTACATCTTAAGTGGGTGATCAGTGACGGTAAATTGACCACACTTCACTTAGGTACTTAGTCAGGTTGACAGACTGTATGGTATGCTTTACTTGTACATCTTAAGTGGGTGATCAGTGACGGTAAATTTATCACACTTAACTTAGGTACTTAGTCAGGTTGACAGACTGTATGGTATGCTTTACTTGTACATCTTAAGTGGGTGATCAGTGTCGGTAAATTGACCACACTTCACTTAGGTACTTAGTCAGGTTGACAGACTGTATGGTATGCTTTACTTGTACATCTTAAGTGGGTGATCAGTGACGGTAAATTGACCACACTTCACTTAGGTACTTAGTCAGGTTGACAGACTGTATGGTATGCTTTACTTGTACATCTTAAGTGGGTGATCAGTGACGGTAAATTGACCACACTTCACTTAGGTACTTAGTCAGGTTGACAGACTGTATGGTATGCTTTACTTGTACATCTTAAGTGGGTGATCAGTGTCGGTAAATTTATCACACTTAACTTAGGTACTTAGTCAGGTTGACAGACTGTATGGTATGCTTTACTTGTACATCTTAAGTGGGTGATCAGTGACGGTAAATTGACCACACTTCACTTAGGTACTTAGTCAGGTTGACAGACTGTATGGTATGCTTTACTTGTACATCTTAAGTGGGTGATCAGTGACGGTAAATTGACCACACTTCACTTAGGTACTTAGTCAGGTTGACAGACTGTATGGTATGCTTTACTTGTACATCTTAAGTGGGTGATCAGTGACGGTAAATTTATCACACTTAACTTAGGTACTTAGTCAGGTTGACAGACTGTATGGTATGATTTACCAGTACATCTGAAGTGAGTGATCAGTGACAGTAGATTGACCACACTTACCTTAGGTACTTAGTCAGGTTGACAGACTGCATGGTATGCTTTACCTGTACATCTGAAGTGGGTGATCAGTGACGGTAAATTGACCACACTTAGGTACTTAGTCAGGTTGACAGACAGTATGGTATGCTTTACTTGCACATCTGAAGTGAGTGATCAGTGACGGTAAATTGACCACACTTCACTTAGGTACTTAGTGAAGTTGACAAACTGTATGGTATGCTTCACGTGTACATCTGAAGTGGGCGATCAGTGACATTTAATTGACCACACTTAACTTAGGTCCTTAGTCAGGTTGACAGACTGTATAGTATGCTTTACCTGTACATCTGAAGTGAGTGATCAGTGACAGTAGATTGACCACACTTACCTTAGGTACTTAGTCAGGTTGACAGACTGCATGGTATGCTTTACCTGTACATCTGAAGTGGGTGATCAGTGACGGTAAATTGACCACACTTAGGTACTTAGTAAGGTTGACAGACTGTATGGTATGCTTTACTTGCACATCTGAAGTGAGTGATCAGTGACGGTAAATTGACCACACTTAACTTAGGTACTTAGTGAGGTGGACAGACTGTATGGTATGCTTCACGTGTACATCTTAAGTGGGTGATCAGTGACATTTAATTGACCACACTTAACTTAGGTCCTTAGTCAGGTTGACAGACTGTATGGTATGCTTTACTTGTACATCTGAAGTGGGTGATCAATGACGGTATATTGACCACACTTATGTACTTAGTGAGGTGGACAGACTGTATTGTATGCTTTACTTGCACATCTGAAGTGGGTGATCAGTGACGGTAAATTGACCACACTTAACTTAGGTAATTAATGAGTTCTACATACTGTACGACGTGTGTCGAGGCTCACATTTGATATTCATTCTGTTCAAATTTCCATTTTCCAAACTGATAACAAGACAAGATACCGTGCAACAGTGCCACAATAAGAATAAATGTCCTTTACTGCCCGTTTCTTGCAACTTTATACAACTTTGAAAATAAACTAACGTATGTAGATGTCTTGCAATTGTATACAACTTTGATCTAGAACTTTTGTATGTAGCAATATTCCAACTTTATTTAAACCTGAAAATAAACTTACGTACATAGCAATCTTACAATATTATACAACTTTAGAAAAGAATGTATGTAAATAACATTCCAGCAGGTTCATACAACTTTGAAAACAAACTTACGTAAATAGGATTCTGACAACGTTTTACAACTTTGAAAATATTATTACGAATAGCATTGTTCCTAAATTATACAATTTTGAAAATAATCTAAACGCTAACAGAATTCTTGCAACTTTATACAACTTTCAAAATAAACATACGCATATAATACTCTTGCAAATTTATACAACTTTCAACTTATACATATAGCATTCTTGCAACTTTATATAACTTCCAAAATATACTTACGCATATAGCATTCTGGCAACATTATGCAACTGTCAAAACAAACTTACAATATTTAGCATTCCAGCAATTTTATACAACTTTCAAAACAAACTTACGATATATGCTATTTTTGCACCTTTTAAAATAGACTTACGCATATAACATTCGTGCTGCTATTAAGCAGGTCCTTTTCAACAAAGACGTCAAATATCGGATCCACAAAGACCTGCAAGTATCGTCCTATAACCCTGCTAAGGTTGAACCTGGAACTTCTCCACCGCGGGTTAAGTGTCGGCCAGTCATTGACAAATCTGGTGTCGTTAAAATACGGAGTCAGGCCCACAGCTTCAATTTGATCTGTTCGGGGAAATTAAAACAACAGCTTGAACATAGTCAGGTTGAGGTATAAGTAACACGCTTAACCCAGTTTGTGTCATTCTTACATCGCTTAGTCCAATTTGGTGTCATTCTTACAGCCCATAGTCCAGTTTGTGGCATTCTTACATCGCTTAGTCCAATTTGGTGTCATTCTTACAGCCCATAGTCCAGTTTGTGGCATTCTTACATCGCTTAGTCCAATTTGGTGTCATTCTTACAGCCCATAGTCCAGTTCGTGGCATTCTTACATCGCGTAGTCCAATTTGGTGTCATTCTTACAGCTCATAGTCCAGTTTGTGTCATTCTTACATCGCATAGTCCAGTTTATGCTATTATTATATTACATAGTCCAGTTTATGGTATTATTACATTACATGAATCAAAGAACTGGCACCAACTTCACCTGGTGCTCACTAAACGCTGTAATCTCCGCAATGTACGCCTGACTCTCAGCTATCACAGTGCTGACTGCGAGACCGATCTGTCGTATTAAGTCGTCCCTGGGGTGAGGGCAATCAACACCCACATTCTTTTAACTCCATATCATTATCTTGTGGATCTCCTGGATCTCTGTCCACAAAACCCCGTCAGTCTTTGGATCACTCTCTCTCTCTCTCTCTCTCTCTCTCTCTCTCTCTCTCTCTCTCTCTCTCTCTCTCTCTCTCTCTCTCTCTTCTTCTTCTTCTTCTTCTTCTTCTTCTTCTTCTTCTTCTTCTTCTTCTTCTTCTTCTTCTTCTTCTTCTTCTTCTTACCACTGGACCATGCCCCCTCTCATTCTTTTCCAAAACATACTAAACAACTCTAGCTTCTAACAAAATGACAATTTATTAAATAAAAGTGTCAGGTATGTGCAAAGTGTGTGTGTAGAATGTCTGTCGTATAATCTAGGGTGTATGCAGAATCAGACCGAACAACTCAGGATCAAAGTCTGCTTTCATCACAGTACTGGCCACACAACAGCACCATAGATCAAGTACAGAAGGACCTCACCAAATGATGCGTCTCTCCAGCCAGGCGTCGACTTCCTCCAGTGGCTCTTGGATAGTCCGGATGCCTGGTCACCAAGGGTGGATGTAGTCCAATACTGACCATGAATCCGACACACACAGTGTAACTAATATGTCACTAAAGGTTCTGTGATCTGATAATCCTTGTACAGTAAAATAAATGTTTACTGTCACTTTTTAACAAAATGTTAATTGTTAATTTCTCACAGGAATTCACCATTTGGAAAACACAATGTTAATTGTTAATTTCTCACAGGAATTCACCATTTGGAAAAGGCAATGTTAATTGTTAATTTCTCTATATAAATACTATTGTCCCTGTTACTGGTGGTATTGTAAGTATCTTCACTCTAATATGATGAGAACTACCACGGAGGAATCACTCTTAGATTATCCTCGGTTCCTGCTCAGCAGAGGCCAGGTTCTTGCAGACCCTCTGGGTTATGGGCCCAGTGCAAAGGCCGCTGAGTAAAACATGCCTTCAATGATCGAGCCATAATCTTCTTCTATGACTTGTCTGCTAGCTTTTTTGGAAAACATAGTGGAACCCGTTGAAGAGAGAACACCCGGTGAGAGCAACCCGATTCCGACCTTCATTAGGTGAGTGTAAGCCGACGGCCGCACTCAGATATTTAATCAGAGAACTAAACTCTGTCAAAAGGCAGAGGAGCTCATCACATCGGTCTGAGTCATGGTAGGACAAGGAAAGACTAAAGGAAAAGCGCAGATACCCAGTAGATACCCTACTGGAAGATACCCTACTTACCATTTGACATTTCCCTTATTCCCCCCCCCCCCAACCATCCCCAATCTCCCCGAATATCATCCCTCTACCTTGTTCTTAACTCACTGAGTTAATTGATATCTCACACTAGCTAGTTTAAGCAACGCGATAGCCTACTGCTGCCGACGCCCCTATACTAAGTTCTCACAACGCACATTAATATTCTCGACTCCTAAGAAACATCTAATTTGGGTCTATTTAATTAGATACCATATATTTATTCCCGTCTGAAATCGAGACCACTAAATCACACAATGGACAAATGTCCGCCGATGTAAATCAACATAAGACACCGTGGTCTCTTTCCATAATCAGAACAGGAACATCAAACACGTCCTTGTTGCCTCACAACATTTCGTCGACTCCCGCCAATAGTGTTTGTCCAGAATGTTTTAAAACTGTGTCTGAATGACGTCACAAATCTGACTAGACACTAGGCGTCGAGAAACAATTTTTTTTCTCTCCTTTTCCGACTCGATGAAACAACCGGCCGGCTGTCCCGCTTTGATCTGGAGAATTGTTCCCGGTACTCCAAAAAGTCTTGCCGGCTTGTGATCTGGAGAAATCTTTCCCCCACAACAAAAGATCTTGCCGACTCTCATCAGGACAGTCTGTCCCCAACATTAAAGAATGGCGGCTGCCTGTAGACGAATGGCGCGACAGTCTTTCATCGATCGACAACTCCAAGAATTCCGCGACACGATCATTCACTCGTCTCCAGCAAAGTGAAGATAAAGCCAAAAAAGAATCTACAGAAACAGAACAGAAGGAAGACCACGCATCGATATCAGCAGCACCCAAAAACAAAAAGTAGGTCAATAAATTCATTCAGGCTCTGGCGGAGGCTTTGCCTGGCCCAACAAATGGAACTGCCACAATGAAATGGGGTCATATGCGGGACACCATCTATAACAGAGCACTATCAACATTTGGCAAGACGCAAACAAAGTCAGCCGACTGGTTTGAAGCACACTATGGACAGATGCTCCCAATCGTGGAGATAAAGAGACATACATTCTCAGCGCATAAAACATCACCATCAGAGAAAACATTGCACGCTCTGCGAACGACCAGAGTACAACAGACCGCGAGTAAATGTGCGAACAGGTAATGGTTACAGCTCTCTGCACAAATTCAAATTTGTGAAGACACTGGAAATATAAGAGGAATGTACAAGCAAGCCGTCGGTCCATCAAAAAATAAGACGGTCCCTTTACGATCAACAGAAGGGGTAATTATAAAAGATATAGCGAAACAAATGGATCGCTGGGTAGAACACTACTCAGAGCTATACTCAGTGGAGAACACTGTCGGAGAAGAAGCTCTGGGAGCCATCGATCAACAAACAGTCCACCATGCATGCCCTGGATAACGAACGGTACCTCACAGAAATCAGGGACGCCGTATTAGACACTCTCAAATCCGGCAAGGCACCAAGAAAAGATAGTATTCCACCTGCAATGTTAAAATGTGGCAAAGAAACAATCATCCCATAACTGTATGCAATACTTCAGCTCTGCTGGGGGGGGGGGGGGGGGGGAAATCAGTACCACAAGATATGATGGTTGCATACATTGTTATCATTTATAAAAACAAAGGTGACAGAAACGACTGCAACAACTATCGCGGCATCTCCCTCCTCAGCATTATAGGCAAGATCTTCATTCGTGTAATCCTAAAGAGATTGCACATTCTTGCTGAAAGAATTAACCTCGAATCACATTGCGGATTTAAACCAAACAGTCCACCATCGATATGATTTTCTCACTCAGGCAGCTCCAGGAGAAGTGCAGAGAACAGAGGAAGCCATTAT
Organism: Cepaea hortensis; assembly: GCA_963921405.1. Taxonomy (NCBI): domain Eukaryota; kingdom Metazoa; phylum Mollusca; class Gastropoda; order Stylommatophora; family Helicidae; genus Cepaea; species Cepaea hortensis. The sequence continues at coordinate 83,803,977 of OY992896.1, read as the reverse complement.
GTATTGCCTCCATCGACCTTACAAAGGCATTTGACCTTGTGAGCAGAGACGGTCGTTTTAAAATCCTTGATGAGATAGGATGTCCACCCACCCTGCTAAGTCTCGAGATATTATTTCACAAAAACATGCAGGGGACCATTTTATTCGACCACTCAACATCCCAGTCATTCAGCATCAGCAGTGGAGTAAAGCAGAGCTGTATGCTTGTTCCTACACTTTATGGTATCTTCTTCGCCGTTCTCTTAAGGCAGGCATTTGGAACTGCCACTGAAGGCATATACCTCCATACAAGATCTGATTGCAAACCTTTTAACCCATCAAGACTCAAGGCAAAGACAAAAATAAAATCAAGATGCATAATAGAACTACTTTTTGCAGATGATGCAACATTGACTACTTATGCAGCAGAAGATCTGCAACGGCTCATAGATCGTTTTGCAACCGCTTGCAGAGACTCTGGGCTCACCGTCAGCCTAAATAAAACACATGTCATGAAACAAGATGCTGGTAAGCCTCCATCAATCACAATTTCTAATTACGAATTGGAGATTGTTCACGAGTTCGTGTATTTGGGGTCGATAATATCACATAATCTTTCCTTATGGACAGAAATCGACAGACGCATTGGAATGGCAGTCACAACACTTTCCAGACTAATTCAGAGAGTTTGGGAGAATAATAGACTAACAGAGCGTACACAAGTTCAAGTATATAAAGCTTGTGTTGTTAGCACACTACTCTAAGGGTCTGAATCCTAGACTTTGTACTCAAGACAGGAAAGAGAGATGAATTCCTTCCACATGAGATGTTTGAGACGTGTCCTGGGAATATCGTGGAAAGACCATGTAACAAGCAAACACGTACAAACACGGATACTACCACAGCGCACTCCCTCAAGCAGAGACGCCTCCGGTGGCTGGGCCATGTATCTCGAATGGAGAATGAACGTATTCCCAAAGATCTTCTATACGGAGAACTAGCCACAGGGAAGAGGCCAACCGGAAGACCCCAAATGCGATATAAGGATGTGTGTAAACAATATATATGAAAACCCTTGGCATAGATCCAGGCACGTGGGAAAGAGTTGCAACAGACAAATGTTCTAGAAAGGAGATGTACGAAACGGACGGGTGCTCTTTGACCGCAATCTGATCCAGCAAACTGAGGATGGGAGGCACAAGCACAAAATCCAGTCAATTGCTGCGGGACCTGCCTCGTCTTACAGATGCGGAAACTGTGACAGAGAGTGTTACTCTCGCATTGGACTATACAGTCACCAGCGGTGCTGTCAGGTGCCTTCCCAGCAGCACAACTCTATAGTCCTACATGACTTACAGAGGCCTAATATTACATTACATTAGTTAGTTAGTTAGTTAGTTAGTCGCAGTTCCAACTTCACAGCAACGGGTCATCCCCATTATGCTCCATTCCTGTGCCAGTGAATATCACACAAAACGCTACCCAAGATTGAGTTACTATTACATTGCATAGCCCAGTTTATGTTATTGTTATTTAGCATAGTTCAGTTTGTGTAATTCTTACATCGCATAGTTCATTTTATGTTATTATTACATTACATAGTCCAGTTTATGTTGTTATTACGTTACATAGTCCAGTTTATGTTGTTATTACATTACATAGTCCAGTTTTTTGTGTCAGGTCTGAGTCAGATATGACTGAGCTACCGTATAACAGTAGTGTCAGAGTCTTGCGTAGAGCAAGACAAGTAGCTCGTTTTCTGGCAAGTGTGAAGCAATATCAAACTATCAAATCACACGAAGTGAATATCCGAAAGTATTATTCACACGCTTTATTTACGCGCTGCATTTATTATCGCACAAACATCGCACAATGACAATCCATATCAATCATTACGGCATGAACAATATCACTACAACACCAAATCATCTTAACATCTGACGTTCCTATTAAGTGTAGACCATATTCCATCCCTATACACTATAAAGAAAAACTTCATCAAGAAATCATTGATTTAGAAGCAAATCATATCATTCGACGTTCACAATCTCATTTCTGTTCACCAATATTTTTAGTACGCAAAAAGGACAACACTATTAGACTTTGTGTGGACTATCGTAAACTCAACAGCATTACACAGTTGGATTTAGAACCAATGAGCAACTGTGAAGACATCTTGACTGAACTATCTGACTCACGTTATTTTATGACAAAAGGCTACTGGCAGATAGCTGTACATCCTGATAGTATACATCTGACTGCATTTGCCACACCGTGGGGTTTATACGTATGGTGTAAACTACCTTTCGAATTAGTCAATGCACCAGCTACCTTCGTCAGAATGACAAGAATTCTTTTGACAGACATTGCTAACATCATCTGGTACATGGACGACATTTGCATACACACAAAGGACATGACAGAGCACATAACAGCACTACAGAAGACATTTGACAGGATTAGACATCATGGACTGACTGTAAAACCTTCCAAAGTTGATATAGCCTTTCAGGAAATTTCATTTTTGGGCTATAAGATCTCAAATGGCTTTATATCAACTGACGATAACATCATGTCCAGAATTTTGAAATTGTCGCTTCCGACAACTAAGAAACAGTTGCGAAGTGTGCTAGGTCTTTTAAACTATTATAGACAGTTTATTCCTCATTTTGCTGAATTGACCAAATGTTTCACTGATCTACTAACAAATAAACATCCCAACGTGATTGTAAACAGTGAATGTTTAAGGCCAGCATTTAATAATATTTTGTCATATTTTTCTAAATCACCTATCCTGAAATTGCCAAATTTGAATATTACTTTTAGATTAAGATGTGATGCGAGCTCCGTAGCCATTGGAGGTGTGCTTCTCCAAGAACACGAGCAAATCTTGTACCCAGTATACTACGTCTCTCGAAAACTGAACACCAGCGAACGATATTAGAGTACACCGGAACTCGAAGCTCTTGCCATGGTATTTTCGGTACGTAAACTTTCTAGATTTTTGTTAGGCAAACATTTCATTATTGAAACAGATAATAGTCCGCTGACAGTTGTTACCAGAGAAACGCCAAGTAACAGCAAGGTGGCAAGATGGTCCCTTCTTCTGCATGACTATACATTGGCACCTTGCCGTCTTGACAGACGATAGTTTGTGCTTTAAAAAGGCATAATAACTTGTAACTATGGCGGTAGCGAGTGTGACTGATAAGGCCAATTTGCGCTGTAAATGTCCGTTCACAGTGGGTGCATGTGAACACGTGGTCATTTCCACCATCATGCACCATCTTACGTCTCAAACGCTTGGTGTGTGACTTTTCTGCAATAATTTTCTCCTTTGACTTTATTCCATTTCTGATATTTGCCCTCCATGCAACACGTTCAGTGGCGACTTGCTTCCAATGTGCATTATCAATGCCTGTATCAATCATGTCCCGCTTACACACATCTTTGTATCGTAGTAGAGGCCGACCCTGAGATCTCTTACCCATCTGTAATTCACCAAAAAAGATATCCTTTGGTATTCTACCATCATCCATCCGCCTAAGATGTCCTATCCATCTAAGTCTACGAAGACTGAGCATGGAATAAACTGTCACACAACCTGATCTTTCCAATACTTCAGTATTTGTGATTTTGTCTTGCCACTTAATACCAAGAATTCTTCGCAGACACCGCATATGAAAGCTGTTTAAATTGTTCTCTTGGTGTGAGTAAGTTGTCCAGGTTTCACTGCCATAGAGAAGAGTACTAAGGACACAGGCTTGATAGACAAGGACTTTTGTTTTGGCAGTAAGCTTCCTGTTCTCCCAGACTCTTTTTCTTAACCTGTTCATTGTTGTTGCTGCCTTACCAATCCGGATGTTGATTTCCTGATCTAGGGATAATTTGCTATTTACCACCGATCCTAGATATGTAAAATGATCTACTATCTCTATTTCGGCGTCGTCAATAAAGATTGATGGTACCCCATGTGCACCTTGTGACATAATCTGTGTCTTCTTTTTGCTAATTGTTAAACCAAATTCAGAACAAGCATTGGAGAATGCAGATAGTAGACATTGCAATTCTTCCTCAGAGTGGGTCGTAACTGCAGCATCATCTGCAAAAAGCAACTCTCTGATCAGTACCCTCCTAATTTTGGTCTTAGCCTTCAATCTCTGAGCATTGTAGAGGCCGCCATCTGAGCGTGAGTGAATGTATATACCACCATCCTGATCACGAAATGCATATTTCAGTAGAAGTGAAAAGTATATTCCAAAGAGGGTGGGAGCTAGTACACAACCTTGATTAACTCCACTCTTGATTTCAAATTCTTCAGAAGTTGCACCATCAAACTTGATTATACCCTTCATGCCTGTGTGGAACGATTCCACAATAGACAGAAGAGTTGGTGGGCAGCCAATCTTCTTTAGTGCCTTGAACAGACCCTCACGACTGACCAAATCAAATGCCTTTGTGAGGTCGATGAAGGCAATAAACAGTGGTTGATTCTGTTCACGGCATTTTTCTTGCATTTGTCGCAATGAGAATATCATATCAGTGGTAGACCGGTTCTGTCGAAAGCCACACTGTGATTCGGGGTAGACTTGATCTCCTAGGACTTGAAGTCTGCGCAGAACAATTCTGGCAAATACTTTTCCAACAATACACAGAAGTGAGATACCCCTATAGTTGTTGCAGTCGCTCCGATCGCCCTTGTTCTTGTACAGTGTTATGATGCTTGAATCTTTGAAATCCTGTGGGACTTGTCTCTCACGCCAGCATAGCTCTATTAGCTGGTGGATCTGTATAGTGAGTGTGTCTTGCCCACTCCTGATAACCTCTATTGGAATCCCATCCTTACCTGGAGCCTTGCCAGATGCAAGTTCATTTATAGCACACTTAACTTCTGTTATGGTGGGAAGTGTGTCCAGGTGGTCAAGAGTTGGTAGAGCCTCTATGGCGTTGAGGGCATTATCCGCTAGTTTGGTCTCACTTGAGTAAAGCTCCAAATAGTGCTCTACCCATCTGTCCATCTGCTGTTTCTTATCAGTGATGACTTCTCCAGTCAAGGTTTTCAATGGTGCACTTCTTTTGATCACTGGACCACAGGCTTTCTTTATTCCTTCATACATGCTTCTTATGTCTCCCTTATCACTTGCGATTTGAATGGACTCACATAACTTGATCATTTGCACACTGCCTGGCAGCCTTTTGCACATCCTTCCTAGCTTGCCTTAGCTCACTCAGAGTGTTACGCGTTGGTCTTTCCTTGTTTCTTAAGAGAGCTTTCTTCTTCTTATCAATCAAGGGCTGCAGAGTCTCGCTGTTGGCCGCAAACCAGTCCTGCCTCTTATGATCCACAGTGCCGTAAACCTTTACGGCAGTTTTACAAAGAGTTTCCTTAAGTTTATTCCATTTATCATTTACTGTAAAATTTTCTGGTGTATCAGTGAAAGCGTCTTCAAGTTGCTGTTGAAACTGAAAGCACTTTTCAGGATCATGAGTGTTAATAATATTAATCCTGGGGCTAGATTTGTGTTTAGCTGTGTAGATTCTCTTTGGTCTCAGTCTAACCCTTGCAACAACCAAAGAATGATCCGTATCACAGTCAGCACTGTGGTAACTACGAGTCAATGATATATGGTTCAGATGTTGTCTCCGTGTGATGATGAAGTCCAGCTGGTGCCAATGGCCGGATCTTGGATGTTTCCATGTGACCTTATGCATCTCTTTTGTTTTAAAAAAAGAGTTTGTAATACATAGGTCATTACTGGTGCAATGCTCCAGCAGCCTTTGCCCATTTTCATTCATGCGACCGATGTTGTATTTTCCAAGGCACACTGGCCATGAACTCGAGTCCTTGCCCACACGAGCATTGAAATCACCGAGCATATAAATGTAGTCGGATTTTGGAACTGCCTTGATCACAGAGTCTAACTCCTCATAGAACAAATCCTTCACATCATCAGAGGAATCGAGTGTCGGTGCATATGCAGTAATAATGGTGGCAAACCCACAAGAGGTTGCCAAGCGCAGGGATAATAGTCTTTCATTTCCTCCTGCTGGAATTTCAATCATTCCCAGTAGCGAATTCTTTACTGCAAAGCCCACACCGTGTTGCCTTTTTTCTGCCTGCCCTTTACCCTTCCAGAAAAAGGTGTAGTTGTTTTCCCTGAGTGACCCTTCCTCAGCGAGGCGAGTCTCCTGCAGGCCAGCAATATCAATGTTAAGACGATTGAGTTCGGCATCAATCACAGCCGTTTTTCTCACATCGTCAATATTGGTCAAGTCAGTGGAAAATCCTGGACACATGGTTCTCACGTTCCAGGTTGCAAGCCGTAGCTTGAGGTTTCTATTTATATTTTTGTTTGTACCTGGTGCATTGGTTTTACAGCCTGCGATTCAGATTTTGTCCTAGCCCCAAGCACCCATTGAAGCAGGCAGGCTGTGGCGGATCAGCACCCAATTGGCTGGGGGCTGCCCAGCTTGAGGCGGGCGGTAGCTGATCAGTGACACCTATAGGTGTCTCCCACCGTCAGAGGCAACGCGTGGCGCCCCATGTCTACGCCAACTGACAAGGACTTATAACCCGTAACAGTTGCCTCTCGCTTTGATTCCGAGACCAGTTAAGACCAGGGATGGAGTTATTGCCTCTCCATAGCACAAAGCCTGGGCTAAAATATAGAGATCATGTGTTGCCCATGCAGCATGATCCCTCTCTCGGCCTGCCTAGTTCACTCCAGAGGAAAGGTAACACCCCTACATCTGGAACAAGACAAGCTGCAGAAGCTGCCGGATCAGCAAAGCAATGCTCTAACTGTCCGCCTGTCGGAGCTTCGATCCTAGACCAGTCGCCAACCAAGGCTTAGGGCCTGGTCTGCCCTGCCATGACAATTTTGTCTTTAGCTTGCATTTCCTCGCACCAGGGTAAGGCTTGTACCCTCCCAATTGCGCTCTTCCGCCCGAAGCCGTTGGCACAATGTGGGGTGTCGGGTTTGGTAAGCGCCGCCCAACGTTCGGCGCTAACAGAAACCAGGTAGTACCGTCTACTGTTATACGGTAGCTCAGTCATATCTGACTATAGCTATGAGATTAACTATATAAAGGGTTCACAAAACTGTCTTGCAGATCTCTTGTCGAGATGTCCATACAACGAACCTAATACCCAGTCAACACCAGAGCACAGTGCAGAGGGTGTATAAAACTGCAACGTAGATAGTGCTCAGTACCACAGCCAATTGTGACAATGTGTCAGTAACGCTGTGTACACCATTGTGATGGGGAAGATTGTATCTCCCTATGTATATAACTTATGTACATATTGTGATTCTTATTATTATCATGCGAATGAATGCGTATATAATTGTGAGATATGTGAAAGAATGGAATCGGTATTATGCAAACCAAGGTGTTGTATAACTGTGAGATATGAGAAAGAATGTAATTATTATTGTAAATACATAAATATTGTAACAACCAGACACTACAGAGAAGTGTCACTGGATAACACTACAGGATCCAAGAAGTTACCAAGCCACTACAACGTGAGGTAATCCTGAAGGTATCCAGACCGAGGTGTCCAAGACGTTTTAACAAGGTACGAAAGATGACTGCGACAGTACAATCCGAGCAGAAGGCGGAAGAGACGATCCAACAGCTGATATTAACAACTACTACTCCGTTTATATAATATCCATCCAGAACGGAACAACGTCGTGTGAATGACACCGCAACACATGTGTAAAATAGCACAGCTGTATACTTCCGATATTTTTTACATATTAATATTAAAAGTTATCAGACTACGCTAAAAAGTCTATAAATGTATGACAATTGTATTAAATTGTAAGTTAAAATATTCCCATATACGGAATTGTATATGTCGATTTTTATACGATGTAATCTCAGCATCGTAACTTGATTGCTTCTTTACAAACGTGACTTTTTGTGCACATTTGTCAATAAGGATCAAATTATGACACTAAGAAATAAATCTGCAATTGTAATTTATGTCTTGTAAACGACGATAAATTATTGTTCCTAAATTTTTTGTATAATAACCAGGGGACATTACTCTAAATTGTTGGTGATATGTAAATATGTATTGTAACCATTAACATGTGTGCTTGATAAATAACGTGTCAATGTAACATCGTTTAGATATGGACAGTATATTGCCAAAACTGTTGACCTTCATTAGAAACTCTAAACAGAGGTCTGATGATGGAGCCATCTCAGAGGGAGATGCTCACGGCTTGACCTGATTATTTAGTATTTTTGTTCTTGGTTGTGAGGTAGGGGCCAGTTTAGCCGATACCTACCGGACTAGCTGTGTCACAGCGAGGTAATGCCCATGAAATAGATTGTACTTGACTGTTGTACTTCATAGTGCAACATAAGTGGTGTATACATATTGTTGACTATTCACCTGTATATATTTATTATAATTGTTAAGGTATAATGTTCGACTTTGACATGTTAGAATAACACCTAGAGATATATTGTACATGAAAGGAAATCCTTTCATGAAAAAGGGGTGTGGAGAGTGTCAAGGTCTCACATCCGAGGTTGCAACGCGTTGTCTGTACCAACGCCAGACAACATAACAACACGCAACCCTGAGTGATATTAAACACTGCAGAGAGAACGCGGCGTCTTCGACGACGCCCGGATAAGCAGCCAAGCACAGCAATTGAGCGAAGCTTAAAAGACCGCTGGTCAGCAGTACAACCCGTGAACCTTGCAGGGGTCACACTAGCTGACGTGAGCGCCGACTGGCGTGTAGCGTGTAGAACGCCAGAACTGGCAGACGGGTTTAGGTGTTTGAATGGACAGGGTCGCATGGGTATGCGAGGAGTGTTTGAATCTGCATTGAGAGCTAGCCTGTACGACAGTGGGAGACTGATTCGAACGCTTGAATAGTTTGACTTGTAAGTGAGATGTTTATTGCTTGCATGTATGATTATGTATGATTATGCGCCAGTCGGCGCTCACGTCAGCTAGTGTGACCCCTGCAAGGTTCACGGGTTGTACTGCTGACCAGCGGTCGTTTAAGCTTCGCTCAATTGCTGTGCTTGGCTGCTTATCCGGGCGTCGTCGAAGACGCCGCGATTTCTCTGCAGTGTTTAACATCACTAAGGGTTGCGTGTTGTTATGTTGTCTGGCGTTGGTACAGACAACGCGTCGCAACCTCGGATGTGAGACCTTGACAAGTAGACGGTACTACCTGGTTTCTGTTAGCGCCGAACGTTGGGCGGCGCTTACCAAACCCGACACCCCACATTGTGCCAACGGCTTCTGTCGGAAGAGCGCAATTGGGAGGGTACAAGCCTTACCCTGGTGCGAGGAAATGCAACCTAAAGACAAAATGTCATGGCAGGGCAGACCAGACCCTAAGCCTTGGTTGGCGGCTGGTCTAGGATTGAAGCTCCGACAGGCGGACAGTTAGAGCATTGCTTTGCTGATCCGGCAGCTTCTGCAGCTTGTCTTGTTCCAGATGTAGGGGTGTTACCTTTCCTCTGGAGTAAACTAGGCAGGCCGAGAGAGGGATCATGCTGCATGGGCAACACATGATCTCTATATTTTAGCCCAGGCTTTGTGCTATGGAGAGGCAATAACTCCATTCCTGGTCTTAACTGGTCTCGGAATTGATTGCAGCTAAGTCACATACCGAGCGTTTGAGACGTAAGATGGTGCATGATGGTGGAAGTGACCACGTGTTCACATGCACCCACTGTGAACGGACATTTACAGTGCAAATTGGCCTTATCAGTACAATCGCTACCGCCATAGGTAAAAGTTATTATGCCTTTTTAAAGAACAAACTATCGTCTGTCAAGACGGCAAGGTGCCAATGAATGAGTCCAGTTTATGTTATTATTACATTAAACAGACCAGTTTGCTACTATTACATCGCATAGCCCAGTTTGTGTTATTATTACATCGTATAGTCCAGTTTGGCCGGTCTCCCTGGCATAGGAGTTAGCGTCTGTCTCCGTAATCCCGTATACTCTCGTGAGTGACGTGATGTGTGCGAGAATTGGTAGCGGTTCTCGCCACATCGGTAACTTACGGGGTATGTGAGCCGGTCGCTCAGAAAGCAATGACAAACTACTGAGCGTAATCTTGCCTAGTACATCAACAGCAGCTGAAAAATGCTGATGTTGACTGCAAAGTCCAGTTTGTGTTATTATTAAATCTCATAGTCCTCAATGGCTCGGAACGCTGAAGAAGAAGAAGAGGAAGATAGTCCTCTTTGTGTTATTATTAAATCCTCTAGTCCAGTTTGTGTTATTATTACACCGCATAGTCCAGTTTGTGTTATTATAACATAGAATAGCCCAGTCTGTGTAATTATTACATTACATAGTCCAGATTGAGTTACTATTACAGTACATATTCCAGTTTGTGTTATCATTACATTGCATAGTCCAGATTGAGTTACTATTACAGTATATATTCCAGTTTGTGTTATTATTTCATTGCATAGTCCAGATTGAGTTACTATTACAGTACATATTCCAGTTTGTGTTATCATTACATTGCATAGTCCAGATTGAGTTACTATTACAGTACATAGTCCAGTTTGTGTCATTATTACATTGTATAGTCCATATTGAGTTGCTATTAAATAACAAAGCCCAGTTTGTAATGTTATTACATCGGATAGTCCAGTCTGTGTTACCAGTGCACGCATGTATATGACCAGAAATATCCACAAAAACAATCACATATCGTGCGGTGAAGATGTAGCCATACTATGAACTGAGCAGTGTGGAAAGTGCAGCCTGTAATGATGAGAAGAGGGAAAATAGTACTGTATGTCACGATGAGGAAGTGAAAATAGTACTGCAAGTCTTGAGAAGGACAGTGTAAAGAGCACTAATGGCGTGATAAGAACTGTGGAAAGGGTACTGTCTGCATTATAAGAACAATGGAAAAGGTACTGTCTGTCATGATAGGAACAGTGGAAAGGGTACTGTCTGTCATGATAGGAACATTGGAAAGGGTACTGTCTGTCATGATAGGAACAGTGGAAAGGGTACTGTCTGTCATGATAGGAACCGTGGAAAGGGTACTGTCTGTCATGATAGGAACAGTGGAAAGGGTACTGTCTGTCATGATAGGAACAGTGGAAAGGGTACTGTCTGTCATGATGGGAACATTGGAAAGGGTAATGTCTGTCATGATAGGAACAGTGGAAAGGGTACTGTCTGTCATGATAGGAACAGTGGAAAGGGTACTGTCTGTCATGATAGGAACAGTGGAAAGGGTACTGTCTGTCATGATAGGAACCGTGGAAAGGGTACTGTCTGTCATGATAGGAACCGTGGAAAGGGTACTGTCTGTCATGATAGGAACAGTGGAAAGGGTACTGTCTGTCATGATAGGAACAGTGGAAAGGGTACTGTCTGTCATGATAGGAACCGTGGAAAGGGTACTGTCTGTCATGATAGGAACAGTGGAAAGGGTTCTGTCTGTCATGATAGGAACAGTGGAAAGGGTACTGTCTGTCATGATAGGAACCGTGGAAAGGGTACTGTCTGTCATGATAGGAACAGTGGAAAGGGTACTGTCTGTCATGATAGGAACCGTGGAAAGGGTACTGTCTGTCATGATAGGAACAGTGGAAAGGGTACTGTCTGTCATGATAGGAACCGTGGAAAGGGTACTGTCTGTCATGATAGGAACCGTGGAAAGGGTACTGTCTGTCATGATAGGAACCGTGGAAAGGGTACTGTCTGTCATGATAGGAACAGTGGAAAGGGTACTGTCTGTCATGATAGGAACAGTGGAAAGGGTACTGTCTGTCATGATAGGAACCGTGGAAAGGGTACTGTCTGTCATGATAGGAACAGTGGAAAGGGTACTGTCTGTCATGATAGGAACCGTGGAAAGGGTACTGTCTGTCATGATAGGAACAGTGGAAAGGGTACTGTCTGTCATGATAGGAACCGTGGAAAGGGTACTGTCTGTCATGATAGGAACCGTGGAAAGGGTACTGTCTGTCATGATAGGAACCGTGGAAAGGGTACTGTCTGTCATGATAGGTACAGTGGAAAGGGTACTGTCTGTCATGATAGGAACAGTGGAAAGGGTACTGTCTGTCATGATAGGAACAGTGGAAAGGGTACTGTCTGTCATGATAGGAACCGTGGAAAGGGTACTGTCTGTCATGATAGGAACAGTGGAAAGGGTACTGTCTGTCATGATAGGAACAGTGGAAAGGGTACTGCCTGTCATGATAGGAACAGTGGAAAGGGTACTGTCTGTCATGATAGGAACCGTGGAAAGGGTACTGTCTGTCATGATAGGAACAGTGGAAAGGGTACTGTCTGTCATGATAGGAACAGTGGAAAGGGTACTGTCTGTCATGATAGGAACAGTGGAAAGGGTACTGTCTGTCATGATAGGAACAGTGGAAAGGGTACTGTCTGTCATGATAGGAACCGTGGAAAGGGTACTGTCTGTCATGATAGGAACAGTGGAAAGGGTACTGTCTGTCATGATAGGAACAGTGGAAAGGGTACTGTCTGTCATGATAGGAACAGTGGAAAGGGTACTGTCTGTCATGATAGGAACCGTGGAAAGGGTACTGTCTGTCATGATAGGAACAGTGGAAAGGGTACTGTCTGTCATGATAAGAACATTGCAAATGTTGGTGCATGTCATGCTGAATACGCGCATATTGTAAGAAACGATACGATAAACGGGAAGCTGAGATTTATGAAGGAAGTCTGAGGTGACATTACATAATATGGCAATTTAACATTGCTAGACAACCGTCTTATTGTAACATATTATAGAGCGAGATTTGTGACATATCAATTGAAGAAGAAGAAGAAGAAGAAGAAGAAGAAGAAGAAGAAGAAGAAGAAGAAGAAGAAGAAGAAGAAGAAGAAGAAGAAGAAGAAGAAGAAGAAGAAGAAGAAGAAGAAGAAGAAGAAGAAGAAGAAGAAGAAGAAGAAGAAGAAGAAGAAGAAGAAGAAGAAGAAGAAGAAGAAGAGGAAGATGAAGAAGAAGAGGAAGAAGAAGAAGAAGAAGAAGAAGAAGAAGAAGAAGAAGAAGAAGAAGAAGAAGAAGAAGAAGAAGAAGAAGAAGAAGAAGAAGAAGAAGAAGAAGAAGAAGAAGAAGAAGAAGAAGAAGAAGAAGAAGAAGAAGAAGAAGAAGAAGAATTTGGAGCAATGGGGGGAGGAGGAAGAGCAGAAAAAGACAGACAGACAGACAGACAGACAGACAGACAGACATACAGACAGACAGACACACAGACAGACAGACAGGGTAAGGAACGGAAAGGAAAGGAAAGAAATCAAAATACGGTGCATTCACACATACGCACACACACACGCGCGCACACACACTCGCGCAACAACACACATCATATAACGTCAAGCGAGTACACACACATATCTCACATACACACACACATACACGCACACACACACGTACATATAAGTGTCCGTCTAGGTGTAGGAGTTAGAGCACCGACAGTGCTCTGCGTAGACCCAGCTTGTGGGTGGCTTCGTGACCCCAATTATAATAATTCCAAAGCTTTCTTCATTTCGTTGAGCCCCATACTTAGTCGACCCTCGACCCAGTAGTTCTGTAAAGGGTAATTCTGTTCACCATCCATTAAGCAATAGAGGCTGAGAACTTGGTAGACACATGAACCTATTGGGCTACTTTTGGCGCCGAGGTAACTGGCTCACCTTGGTAGATACATGAACCTATTGGGCTACTCGTGGTTCCGAGGTAACTGGCTCACCTTGGTAGATACATGAACCTATTAGGCTACTCGTGGTTCCGAGGTAATTGGTTCACCTTGGAAGATAAAGGAACCTATTGGATTACCCGGGGTGCAGAGGTAACTGGCTCACTTTGACAGATACTTGAAACTATTGGCTACACAGGGTGCAGGAGTAATTGGTCCACCTTAGTTCATACAAGATAGCTGGCTCACCTTCGCTCATACAAGATAGCTGGCTCACATTCGTTCTAACAAGATAGCTGGCTCACCTTCGTTCATACAAGATAGGTGGCTCACCTTCGCTCATACAAGATAGCTGGCTCACCTTCGTTCATACAAGATAGCTGGCTCACCTTCGCTCATACAAGATAGCTGGCTCACCTTCGCTCATATCTTTATTATTATCATTCTGTGAGAGCAAATGCTATGGAGACATTCCCACAAACATACCGCTAATGACGACCACTGAAGTATTTACTTATCTCAGTAACCTAAAAAACAATAACTCATCAGGACTAGATGGAATCAGTAATCGGATCCTTCGCTATCCTGCACCGGCGATCTGCGAGTCACTAACTTTTATATACAATCAATGCCTTACCAAAAGTCAATTCCCATCAGCCTTTAAAATCGCTAAAGTGTATCCTCATTTAAAAGCTGGTTCTCTAGACGATTGCATCATGAGTAATTATAGGCCAATTTCCATATTATCCTCTTTAACCAAAACGCTAGAAAAGCACATCCACAAAACAACACTAGGGCACTTAGTTCGCCACCAACTAATAGCTGACAGTCAGTCAGGATTTCGGCCAAAATATTCCTGCCATACGGCCCTAACAAACATGATAGAAAACTGGAATCAAAATATTAACAACAATACTCTATGTGGAACGATGTTAATAGACTTTAAAAAATAATTCGATATGATAGATCATACTATCCTAATTAAAAAACTAGAAACAATGAAAGTAAGCTTTAATATAGTGACATTAATAAACTCATTCTTATTAGACAGAAAACAAGTAGTATCACACAATAAATCTCTATCCCAAGCCATTACCATTAATACTGGAGTACCTCAGGGGTCTATACTTGTACCTCTGTTATTTGCCATTTATATAAACGACCTTCCCTTATATCTGTCATCGTCCTGCGATCTATTTGCAGACGACTGCAGAGTATATACAAACGCTATTGATCGTAATGTGCTAGAATTATCCTTGCAACAGGAAATAAAAAGTGTAGTTAACTGGAGTCATGCAACCGCATGCAAATTAACATTTCTAAAACAAAATCTATGTTAATAGGAACCAGGCAAAGACTTCACACTCTAAACTCACAGGGAACTCTTCAGCTGCACATTGGTAGCACGCCTATAGAAAGTGTAACCGAGCACAAGGAACTGGGTCTTATCATATATCAAAATCTATCCTTCAATTCCCATGTTCATGCTCTAGTTAAACAAATAGCCAAAAAAGTATACCAACTTGCCAAAATTAAAAATGTCCTTGACGAAAACACAAGAAAGATATTCTATACTTCCAACATACAAACACATATTGATTATTGCTCCACAATCTGGGATGGATGCTCCAAATCAATAACAAAACTCCTTTATTCACTCCAGAAAAGGGCAGTGCGTCTAATCAATGGTGATAAGTTTACAGACAATTCTAATCTACATGAACGTCTTCAGTTACTGCCACTCCACAAACGCCTACTTTTTAATAAGGCTAAACTAACTCACAAAATCCTATTTCAAAATGCCCCAAGCTACCTTTGGCCATTGTTCAAATATAACGCAAGACATAGCGAACGACTAACTAAATATAATTCATGTCCCTAAACCTAGGATAGACATATATAAAACAAGCTTAGCATACTCTGCCACTCAGTTGTGGAATAATCTTCCACAAGAAATCAAAGACACCACCAATAATTATACATACATTCGCAACCTGTTTGATAACTTAGGACAGACAACATGCCACCTTAAAAAAAAAAAAAAAACAGCAACAAAGACAATAATAATGGTAAATTATCTCGAACGACAACTAGCCAAAAATAAAAAACAAAACATTCCCATATGTGTGGCACGTTACACCCACCTTGGGTATTTATGATGCCCATGTTAAACATTGCCTCAACGAGTTATGTATTATTGATTACTTTTCATGCGTTTTAATGCATATTGTTCTATTGTTGTCTAAGATTAGCTTCATAAGTGATGTGTGAATGAAATAACGTATGAGATGAAAGAGAGAAGAAGGGCAGAATGCGTGCTTAATTCTTAACCCTTTGAAAATAAAGTTTGTTTGTTCGTTCATTCGTTCGTTCATACGAGATCTGTAATACAACCGAATATCGGTCATTCAAGATCTGTAAAACACTGAATATTATTTATAGAAGATCATTGGCTCACCTTCATTCATACATGATCTGTAAAACACACGAATATTGTTCATATACTCTGGCTGCGAAGGATCAGTGTCGTTGAGAATGTCTGAAACGTAAATGCAATATGTTCATATAAACAATTCCAAGCAACTATGAGCTTCAGTCATCTGTAGTAGGTTACTTACGTCATACAAACAATGGACAAAAGTAAGGCTTATTATTACATCTATTACTATTATTATTATTTACTCAATTTTTGTTATTATGCTTCTTATGATCCCTGGGACATACCAAAAAGGATGAGCTTGTTGGCCTCCTTGAGATCTTCCATAGTGGAGACGAGAGCCTTGCCAGGTGGTATCTGTTGTTCTCCCATGTAGCGGCCACAGGCGAACTCGCTGAAATCCTGGCAGGGGTCGGCTGACAGGTTCATCTTCTCTGCCATTCTGGAAGCTTCGATAAGGAACATGAAATAGGAACATACATCGATGAATAATGCCATAAATACCATATGTCATTTGCTTTAACCTTTCGTTTGACTTTGGTTTTAGGTGAAGGTCACTTTCATTCACATGGGCATGAATAAAACGGCGTCATTCTTCTCCCATAGACCAGACAAAGAGAATCTCAGTACAGCACACACACCTTGTACCGAGCTCGAAGATCCAAAGTTGGTACATGACAATCACAAGTTACTATATGTGTTTTATTTTGGGTACGTTTACTAATGTGTATTGTTTTTTTTTGTTTTTTTTTTTGCTTTTTATTTTACATTGCCCGGGATGCGATTTATCTTTTTGTCGATTTCAAGAAAACAGAAGGATTTTTAACATGTACAGCACACACACGCACACACACACACACACACACACACACACACACACACACACACACACACACATACACGCGCGTGAGCGTGCGCACGCACGCACACGCACACACATTCATGCACACTCAGGTCCTGAGAGGTGTAAGTCCTTATAGATACACTATCCTAGGATCATGGGAGCATTTACCACGCTCTTGTTATTTTGTAAGTATTTAGCCAGATCACGTCGTGAATCGAAACAGATCCACTAAAACTGGAGGTGGACTAAGAAATCTAAGCCATTTCGTCCATTTGTTCATTAACATTAAAATAGGCATACATCATTGCAATGTCAGTAAATACATTAATGTTACAACAAACAACTATAGTTACACGACTAATAAATACATTATAATTATAGCTGATATTAATAGTTAAACTATACTATGAACCATATTATAAATAAGCTAACATTATACCAGACTTACACTGTACAACTGTCAATACATGCATTAAATCAAATCAAATCAAATCAAATCAAATCAACTTTATTAGGGTCACAAATTGGGCGCGCAGGCCCGTCTTACATTCGGCCCTTACAATCACTCGTCTTTCATTCATCAAGAGCATTATACATTTACATAGGAAGAAAAATAAACATTGTGAAATGAATGTTGTAAACATAAACAAGGCTAATTACAATGTTATGAGGCACATCTCCCACCTACCCATACATCACCCCACCCACACAACACCCCCACCTACCCACACACACGCGCACCAAGGGACACATACATACCCCACCAACCGATCCATCCCCCTTCCGCACATCCCCCACCCACACACTCTCCCCTCACCTGTTCCCCCAACCAAAACACACTCGCCACCCACAAACATTCCCCCACAAACCCACACATCCTCTCCCCATCCACACCTCAAACCACCCATCCACCAGCCACATCTCCATTGACTACATATTCACCATCCACGTACACAATCCCCCACCAACCCACACATCGCACATCCACTCACATATCCCCAAACCATACACACACATCCCCACCAACTGACATCTCCCCCCCCCCACACACACACACACATCTCCCTAACCACCCATACATACCCAATCCACTCACACACACACCCCACCACCCACACATACATCCTCCACCCACCCATACATGCCTTAACCCAATCCCCCACCCGCACATCACATACATCCCCTACCACGCAATATTCCCAACCCACGCACCACACAGACACATATCCCTCACCAACACATCCCACACCCACATACCACCACACATCCCCACCTACACACCACACACATATCCCCCACCCACATACCGCACAATATTCCCACCCACACCCACACAGATACCCTTACCCATCCACCCCA
The DNA here is from genome assembly GCA_963921405.1 of Cepaea hortensis. Lineage (NCBI taxonomy): Eukaryota > Metazoa > Mollusca > Gastropoda > Stylommatophora > Helicidae > Cepaea > Cepaea hortensis. Next base: position 83,785,662 of record OY992896.1, on the reverse strand, counting down.
CATACCCCCACCCACACACCACAAAAATACCCCATCCACACACACATACCTCACCCACACAATATCCCTAACCAACACACCACACACCTCTCCCCACCCACACACGCATTCCCTACCTACACACACTCACTCACGCACACATCCTCCACTAAGCACCCACATCCCCCCACCCACCCACCCCCAACCAAACATCTCTCGATCACAATACCCCCACCCACACACATCCGCCACCCACTCACGCATCCCACCCCGGCACATACACATCCCTCACCCACCTACACATCCCTAAGCTACTCACACACCTCCGTCCAGACATTCTCCATCCACGCACACATCTCCCACCCACACACCCCACATACTTCCCCCAACCACCCCTCCCATACACAAATTCCTCGCACCCATCACACACATCCCCGACACCACAAACTATCCCCCACCCACACACATATCCTCACCGATACCACCACACCCCCCACCCACACACCATGCACACATCCCCCCACCAACCCACCACACAGATATTTCAAACCCACACACCATACACTTCTCCCCACCCGCCCTTGCATCCCCAATCCACCCAACACAATCCCCTACCCACACAACCCCGCCACCCACACATACTTCCTCAAACCACCCACACATCACCACCCACATAAACACACACACCCCATACCCGTCCCATACACATATCCTTCACCCATACACACATCCCCCACACTCATTCCCACACCCCTACTTTCACTCCCACACATCCATCCACACATCCCACCAACACCCACAAATATCACTACCCACAAAAACCCACACACCCCAACCCATCCAAACGCATACCCCCACCCACACATCCCCCACCCACACATATCCCCATACTCACACACATCATCCACACACACTCACACCTCGTCACATCTAGACACATACAAAGTGTCTCACGTTAGCATTGAAACTAGTATGAACAAACTCCCACACTTTACTCACACACATACACTGACAATTGTCATGAGTATTCTCATAAAAATGTTAAACATGGAGAAAATTTTTACATAAAAAGTATGTGACGTAAACATAGTGAAGCTCCCACACACAGAGATACACACAGAGAAGGCACACACACACACACACACACACACACACACATTCACTCTCACGCTCACTCATTCTGTCTCTCATTCACACTCACTGACTCTCTCACTCAAACTACAGTAATGTACATAAGTTTATATTATACATGATAAAATCAAATGGTATTTAACTGATAATATGACAGATGAGAATACACAAACATATGGTTTCGCGTGTTACATAACATGCGTGTTACATGACATGCATCTGCTCAGCTCTCTCTCTCTCTCTCTCTCTCTCTCTCTCTCTCTCTCTCTCTCTCTGTATTCTTTCATATACACACACTCACACGCATGCGCGCGCTCACACACACACACACTAACACATCAACTTTCGAACTGTCTCACTCTCTCACACACAATCCTTCACACACACACTCACTCTCTCAATCACACTCTCTCACACATATACATACGCATGAACGCATGCACGCACGCACACACTCCCTCACTCACTCTCACACATACACGTACGAATGCATGTACTGACACATTCCCCTATCATTTCTCGCTCAATCACTCTCTCCATACACACGCTCGTACGTGCACACACACACATTCACTCTCTCACTCTCTCTGACACCCACTTTCTCTCTCTCTCTCTCTCTCTCTCTCTCTCTCTCTCTCTCTCTCTCTCTCTCTCTCGCTCCCACACGCACACACATATATAGTGAACAATTATAGTTAAACAATTATAATGAACGATTATAATGAACAATTATACCAGTAAATGAATTATGGTGGCATATAGTCGGTATGGATTAAGTATTGAAAGAGTTTTCGGTTAAATGTGTAGGGACTCATTGGAGTTTTCAGATCTGGAGGCAGATCATTCCATAAGTGCGCACCAGAATAGGCGAAACATGTTTTGTATAGGTCCAATCTAGGCTTTGAGACATGTAACAAATTTAGGCGCTTGCTGTTCATTGCATTAGATTGAATCAGCGGCAGATGATACTCTGGGGTATTCTGAGATATAATTTTGTTCACTAATTTGGCTTTGTTGAAAAGGAAGCGCTTTTGAAGTGGTAGAAGTCTTAGATGACTGTACAAATTATTACTTTCATGGTGCTTTCTGCCAGAAACCAGACGAATAGCGCGGTTTTGTAGAGAACATAGTCGTTTTAAATTAGATTTAGGTCAACCATCCCAAACTGAGGAACAGTAATCGAGATGTGATTGGATAAGCATGTATAGAATATTTTTCGTGTCCTTTCGTCCAGGAAGTGCTGAATTTTAGCAAGTTGGTAAACTTTTTGTGCTATTTTCTTGGTAAGAACGTGAACATGAGAGCTCCAGCTCAAATGGCTGTCAAATGGCTAGTGTCTGTAGTTTTTGTCTGGTCGTTATTAGCATGGATTTGGTTTTGTCAATGTTAATTTGCATGCGGTTTTCATTGCTCAATCTAGTAAGATTATCGTGTTCCTTTTGTAAAGAATGTCGGTCTCTGTGGCTGAAGGGCTTGCGAACGCGGTTTGTGAGCCCGTATACCCGGGTTCGAAACACGGCGGTGCTGGTTTTTTCGAAAAAGGTATAGAGGCCGGTCGTTTAGAAAGCAATGGCAAACTACTGAACGTAACACTTGCCTAGTACATCAACAGCAGCTGAAAATGCTGGTGTTGACTGCAACATCCCGTAAGGGATACGCAACACAATTTTGTAAAGAATTCTCTTATTCACTACGGTTTTCTTGACTAGTATATATAGTACAGTCGTCTGCAAATAGATCACAAGTTGTATTGATATATAAAGGAAGATCATTAATATAAACTGCAAAAAGCAGCGGACCTAGTATTGAGCCCTGAGGCACTCCAATATTAAGCTGTGTGGGTCTTGATAGACAGTTGTTGAAGGATACGACTTGTTGTCTGTCGGATAGAAATTACGTAATTATGTTCACCATGTTGGTGCTTATCTTCATTTGCTTTAGTTTTCTAATTGAAATATCGTGATCTACCATATCAAAAGCTTTTTTAAAGTCTACAAACACCGCGCCACAAATTCTACCGTTGTTGATGTTTAAGCGCCAGTTATCAGTAATTTTTGTTAGAGCACTATGGCAAGAATATTTAGGTCGAAACCCAGAATGACTGTTAATTATTAGATCGTTGTTAATTAAATGGTGTAACGTTATTTTATGAATGTGTTTTTCTAGTGGTTTTGATAGCGACGATAGTAAGGAAATAGGTCTATAATTACCCAAAACGCTTTTATCGATTGAGCCATTTTTAATTAGCCGAAACACTTTAGCAATTTTAAAAGCAGAATGAAAGTAGTTTTTGGCCAGGCACTGGTTATATATGAACTTTAAGGACTCACTAATGACTGGTGCAGCACAACGAAGAATTCTATTACTGATACCATCTAGGCCGTGTGAGTTTGTTGATTTGAGGTTTAAGAGATATTTATAAACGTCTGCAACAGACATTAAAGGAATCTCAGCGGGAATATTTCTGGTGCACTTCTCCTCACAGAATGATGCCAGTGAACTTAAATTACACGATGAGTCTGGTATTGAAGACTTTAGATTCTCTATTTCTGATTGAAAGAACCAACTGAATTCATCGCAATAATTAGCAACAAAGGCGACATAATGAAGGGAATGAAAGACAAATATATATTGCTCTTCAAAAACTAAAACAACTGAATAAATTGTGGAGGGGGACGCATAGAACTACAGAAATTAAGTTCTTAAGGGCATGCACCTTTAGCAACATACGCCCGTGAGACCTGGACACTTACTAAACAAGCTGAACAGCTCATAAATGCAATTGAATATAAATGTTATTCACGGGTCCTAAGAACATTTCCAATAAAGAAAAGAACAAATGCATCCATACTTCAAGCGCTGAATATTGAAGATGGTGGGCTAATAAAAACGATAAAACAAAGAAAATTGAAATATTTTGGACATTTGAAACGTCATGAAAGTTTGGAGAGAACAATAATGGATGGTATATGCCTGAGAAGAGAGGAAGATGAAGGCCAATGAGAAAATGGATGCATAATGTAGCAGATGATCCCCAGATGGGTGTATCGGAAGCCGGACATCTTGCTTATGATCGAGAGGTTTTCCAGAAGGTTGTTATGGGAGCGAGGTTCTGCAAAGGGCATGCTACTGCATTGATGATGTTCTCTAGTTCACACACCTGGCTGATAGATATGTATGCTTGTGCCATCCAGGACCTGCCTCTTCTCAGTCTATGACCCTTTAACATATCCTTGGCTTCATGCAGGGAGTGATCCCTGTCTACAGCGACTCTTTGGTACTATTTGGCTTGAAGAACCCTATGTTTGTCCACAATTGAAGGTTGGGTAAGGATATGCCTCTTACATATAATTGGTGTTTCCTCTGTGTACTCAAGGATCACCCGCATAGCTGCATTCTGTATGCGATCGAACGTATTAAGCTGGCTCTTGGACACTATCAGCAGCCCCAAACTATACTCACTGACAAGAATTATTAACTGCTGAAAGAGCCTGTTAAGCTGTGACAAAATGGATTAGAATCCGTCTATCCTCTGCATTATTTCCCTTTGATCGGAATAAGACGGGTTGGTCTCCCTTGAAATTGGGACCATAACTAGGGGAATCCCCAGCTAAATTAGTCTCTGACGTCATAGTCGTGTAAGTTCAAGAAGAATGTAGATCCTTCTAGAACGGCATAGGCGAGATGCGTACGTGAATTTTGCGCTGTCACGTCGAACCACAATTACATGGGGAACCCGTGATTCTGAAATGCTCCGTGACCCATGGGATTCACAAGACCCGAGAAGTAATTGTGTGTGTGCATGTAGCTTATTCGACCTCAGTCGTCAGTCGGACATCGTCGAAAGCGGCCGCAGCTACTCACAGCAAGAGTTTGATGTCTATTGTCGTGGCCAGAGCGAGACATCTGCAGTGAAGTGATGTGATCCCGATATTTAAGGTAAAGCAGTAATAAGTTATTAATTAACTGTTAGTCTTTAATCAACGCCGACAGTCGAAATACTTTTAATCACCGACCGAAATAATTGTCTCCGCGAAGCACATAAATTGTCCACCGCCTGTCTGCATTTCTAATTAGCAGCTATCGATCGGCTAGGAATATTTAGGTCAAATGTATTTGGTAGCTACAGGTTGTGTGTGTTAACCAACAGGCCTGTGTAATTTGTTCCATCTGTTAGATGTGTAAATCTGATTAAATCTGATGTTAGTGGAGCTGTTAGAATTTAATGATGGTAGATTACAAGTATATGCATTGTTAGTAAATTGTACGATGATGTTATCACTGCTATGTGTAAGTAGATTTGGGTAATTTACCAACGTTGATGCTAGTGTGTTAATTATCTTGTTGAATTGAATACATTCTTAGGATGGTGAGGCATGTTGACACTAGTTAGATTGTGTAGTCATAGTGATAAGCTATTAGCTTTAGCTAGCCAGCAATGGGTTGTTTGCTTAGCTAGTAAATGCTATAGCAAGGCCTTATGTAAGTGGTGTGTATTTATTCCTGGACACAAGGTGATTGTATTTCCATTGGGATAGGAAGGTAAGTAATTGCTATGTTAGGATGCCAGTGCTATTCCACCTCTATGTAGAAATGTTTTGTATGTACATGATAGAGGTAGTTAGGAATTGCTTGTGGATTTCTGATGTCACTGCTTGTTTATATGCCCTCCCGCCGGAGCGACTAGGCGTGTCCAATCGTGCGTATGTCTGCCCGACCGACTGGTTATTTGGCCTGCCAGACCGACGGATTATTAGGTTTGTCCAACCAACCGTTAAGTTGCTTGTCCGACCAAGGCGATTTTGCGTAACTGAGGGTTGAATTAACATACCAGACCGAGAGCGATGCGGCGCTCGGTAATCGAGACCGTTGCGCTAATGTAGAGCCGAGCTTTGAAAAGAACCTTGTCTGTCTCTACTGTTCTTCTCATCGATTAACCTGATTCTGTTAGTGGAGTAATTTCTTCACTAGAGTGAGGAAGTAGTAGTGACCGAGGTGCTAATTGGGCAGAATTTGGGGGACTGGAGATTGAGGGGGTGAGGGGCTGGATGCCACTCTAAAATAGATGACGTGGCCTAATTCGCCACGGAAGCAATGAGCACTTGGCCCACAACAGCTGTGGGAAAGTGTTCTCGGTGGATGGCCACCATAGCTGCGCTAGACCGGCACAGACTTGACCGTCATGGATGAAGGTCACTGAATAAAGGTCAAACCAGGTTCTGGGACGGAGATCCCAAAACAGAAGCTATGGCTGTGTTATGAGTTTGTTAGTTAAGTTTAACAATTCATGATTTATAATTTGTGGATACTAGGTTAATGAATTATAAGGTATATAATTTATTAATGTTATATAGTTATTAATGAGTTATGTTTAATTAATTGATCAATGGGTAAAATGATTGATTAATTGTTGAGTTATGTAGGTGAGGAGGATATGTCCGGCTGGGCACCTCCTCGATAATGTAACCGCTACACTGAAAGATATGTAGATGTATTTTAGGGTTGTGGTTGGTGAAGAAACAGGAGTAGACTAACCTCAGGTAGCGAATATTTTGACAGAGTCAAACAGTCTACGCTGGTGCTATCGGGCTATCTGTGGCCCAGACGAGTTACTTGAATATACACTTGTGTACTATTGCTTTCTCTTGCACTCTCATGCCTGTACATTGTAGTGAAGAATTGATCTATGATGATGATCAAATGTATAACATATATGTGATATGTATATTACTCTGAGGCATGAGTTATTGTTGAGATGCAGTGTAGTCCTTGTTGTAGTTGAGTACTCATACCACCCTCCATGTTTCAGGATCTGTTATAGATATATATATATGATGGAGATTCGTGAGTTGGACCATGAACTCAACGGGACCTGCTCGTTCCAGTGCCAATCAAGATGATGTTTGAGGCATTGCTGGGAGCGGTCATATTAATCTGCTAAAGTCAACACTTGAAAGAACTGAGTTGAGAATAGCTCGGTAGGTCTATGCTAAGACCCCCGCAACGAGTCCGACGAAGATAAAGTCAACCGATCCAGGTAGGGTCGAAGACTGAAGCGTCAGTTGATTCCCGCCAGTAAAGTACTGGTACAGTTCTAACTCAGGGAAGTCCTTGGTACTTTCAAGGCAATGAATTTCAGTTGTGTTGGATGAGTGATCTCTGTTTACCAGTCACAATGGCCTGTTTATTATGCTTCCGGCCCGGCTGGGTCGTCATGGGACACATTGTATAACTTCTTGTTTACTATGGTGTGAATCTACAGTTGTGAACCTTATTGAAGCCGAAACATGGTCAAGTGACCTAACACAGTGATTGCCGAGTCTAGTAAACACCGGAGTGACATTCTTGTGAGGGTAGGGATCTACCCAATTCCTAGGTGTTGGTGGACAAAGACATTGTAGGCTGTGAAAGTAGTTGATACCTATAGAACTGCTTACGATAGTAACATGTGAATATAATTGAGTTCGTACATTCACCTGTTGGATCACGCAATTGGGACATTGTGGTACTATGGAGCCAGCGCTCCAGTTATAGGTTGCTAAGTGTTTCCCATTAACTTAAGAGACAGAAGAGCAATCCGGCTCTTATATATATATGTGTGTGTGTGTGTGTGTGTTTTGTGCTACAGTACTTTTCTTCAGTTGGGGACATCTAGGATTCTAGGGGGACCCAGACGTCATCAGCTGAGTGGAACTTGTGATTTATTACGTCATCGAGGGAGGATCCTCGAACTTTGAAGTGTCAATCAAGCATTAGTCCTACGCCTGACTAGTCGGAGATCTTGCTCACAGTGGGAGGAGAGAATTTTGGAAGGGTCTATACCTTGGAGTACCTTTACACTGGAGGTTCCTCGGGTGAGTCGTTAACTACGACGGGACAACCTCACGAACTGAAGTCACATGCTCTGTGATGAAGACAGATCATCAGGAGATCTTTTCGTGTACATAGTGTCTTCTTTCCAGGCTTTCAGCCATCCTTCTCTGAGTTACAGTTGACGTATTTAGAAATTAAATTTTGCTTTGTTAGCCATGGCTTTGCGTATTAGTATGACTGTTGTCTTGTCCGATCCCCCTGTGAGTAGGAATCCATAAGTGGGGAGGGGAAGGTCAGCTGTCCCGGCTTGTGTGGGGCCTTGTAGATGTAAAGTCCTATTGGGGTGGTCGGAGCAAAGGCTGTGGATATTAACTATAGTAACATATCTGTCCAAGCCCCGGGGGTCTTGTTACATAAGCATCCTCTCCTCTACCCAGTTGCCGCCATCGCCCTGATTGCATTAAGTCTTTTTCCAGCCTTCACCACCAAAGCTTCCACATGATCTTTAAAAGACATACATATAAACACACAGAAGAGAAAACAAAACGAGGGTGACAGAAATGTCAGTGGGGGAAAAAGATCGCACGTGGTTCAGATTTGTGTATATACACTTCCGGTAAAATGGCGACGACGTAACATTAATTCTAAAGCTTCTGAAACTTCTTTATAGTGTTTTTCTGTGAAGGATGTATTTTATTTTGTATTAATTTTTGAAAGTTGTTAACAAGAGAAAAATGAAGGCAGGTGGTGAATTAAATTTTGAAAGCAGCTGACAGATAGTTGTTGGTTATGGTCTCAAGTTTCGAGACGGCAGGCAGAAGATCTCTTTCACGAGACAATGGCTACGATCAACGGCCAGCATGGTCACTGCCAGGAAGAAAAGCAGCGGCACACTATCTTCTTTACAGTTGCCTAATTTATCATGATTGACTAATTACAGATCATCACAAGAAAAGGACAGGGACACTGAAATTAGCAACATGGAATGTTCGAACGTTAAGCGACGATGGAAAGTTAGATAACATCAAACAGGAAATGGAAAGAGAGAAGATTAATATATTAGTAATGTGCTAAACGAAATGGAAAGGAGCCGGGATTAGGATTTTATGATTATTTATTCTGGGGAAGGTGAGTGGGGGGGGGGGGGGCGACAAAGAGGTGTATCAATTATCTTGGATCGGCAAATATCAAATTCTGTTAAATGATATTGTGCTGTGTCAGACAGGGTTCTATTGGTTAAATTAATCGGCAGACCTCTTAACATAAACGTCATTCAAATGTATGCAACAGCAGGAGAATCCATTGAAGATAGTACACAGGAATTTTATAATGATATGGAGTCTGCTTTGGAGAAATGTAAAACTTCAGACATAAATATCATATAGGCTGACTTTAATGCAAAAGTAGGAAATCAAGGTGCTGGATGCACAGTTGGAAACCATGGTTTGTGAGATCGAAACGAAAGAGGATACAGAATTGTAGAATGGGCAAAAGAGCAGGAAATGATTGTAGAAAATACTTGGTTTAAACAACACCCTAGAAGAGTATGGACTTGGAGGAGTCCTGACAGCAGGATTAGAAACCAGATAGATTACATCCTCATTAGCAGACGTTTCGAAATGCGTTAACAATCGCAAAGGCAGTTCCCAATGCTGAGTGTTACAGTGATAACAGATTGATTTTAGGCACATTAAGGGTAAAGTTAAATAAAGTCAAGTATACAACGGAAAACACTAATTGTGATCTGTGTGCATTGAAAAATGACAAGGAAATACAAAACAAATTTAACACAGAAGTACAGAACAGATTTGATATATTGTCTGATTTTAGGTCCTATTTCAAGGTGTGGATCTTTTCTCCTGGGCATGCCGGTGTGCTGGGGAATGAACAGGCGGACAGATTGGCTGGCTCGGCAGAACTTGGTGGAGTATTGATGCATGACAAGGCAGATGTGGTTGCGGCCTTGTGGGAGCACGTGTACACCTCGGAGGAGCAAATGGATCACCATAGTCTGGTTAGAATGAGGCAGCGAGTAGTGACAAGGGGATCTGGCCGACGCTCGACGCTCAGAGGAAAGGCGAGACGGACATATAATCAGATTGCTACTGGAACTATTAGTGTTGGAACTCTTCGCTGGTTGCTGAGGATGGGGACGGAGCGCTTATGGGAATGTCCCGAATGCTGTGATGTCGGTTCCTAAATCAATCAATCAATCAATCAATCAATCAATCAATCAAGGTGTGGATGATCAATGGAAAATGTTGAAGAATTCAGTCAGTTTGGCTGCAGAAACAACTATTCCAAAATTACAGAAGGTGGGTCTAAGAAATGGATGACTGAAGACATTTTACTACTAATGGAAACAAGAAGACTAAACAAAAATAACCCTGACAGATATGAAGAAATTCACAGATAAGTCAGAACATTATGTAAGGAGGCCAAAAAAAAAAAAATCATGGCTTGAGAAAAATTGCATAGAAATTGAAAAACAACACAACAGTAAAAATACCAAACTAATGCACACAACAGTTCAGGAGCTTACTAATAAAAGAACACGTACATCAGCAGATTGTCTAAACACAAATCATGGCAAAATCAGAATAGAAAAAGATCAGATTCTACATGTATGGTCAGATTGTGTGAAAAACCTTTATGATAATAACAGAGATAAACAGTATGATATTCGAATTAATGGTCAAGGACCATCAATTTTGAAGATGGAGGTTCAGAATGTTCTTAACCATATGAAAATAGCAAGAGCCACGATTCAGATAACATCACAATATAAATGATGAATGCTTTAGAAGAATATGGAATAGATCAAGTCACCAGACTGCTGTACACAATATATGATGCTGGACATATACCTCATCAATTATATAATTCTGTATTTATTGCAATCCCAACGAAATCAGGAGCCTTGGAATGTGATCAACATAGAACAATTAGGATACTGAGTCACACCACGAAGACTTTGCTAAGAATTATCATGCAAAGAGTTAGACAGAAAATACAATCTGAAATAGGAGAAGAACAATGTGGGTTTGTAGAAGACAAGGGTACAGTAAATGCTGTGTATATGCTGCGAACAGTAATTGAACGTTCTTTAGAATTAACATAGATCTACATCTTTGCTTTATTGACTACACAGAGTTCTAACTATTAACTTAGAGGTAACAGACTATTAGTAAAATTAAACGGAAGACCTTTTAAAATAAATGTAATTCAAGTATATGCCCCAACAAGTGAAAGCAGTGAAGAAAGTATAGAGGCATTTTATAATGACATGGAGTCTGCTTTGAAGAACTGTAAAAAATCAGAAATAAATATCATAATGGGTGATTTCAACGCAAAAATAGGAAAGCAAAGCGATGGATACAGTGTAGGCAACCATGGTTTGGGAGAGAGAAATGAAAGAGGTTACAGACTTGTAGAATGGGCAAAAGAACAAGAATTGGTTGTAGGAAACACCTGGTTTAAACAACATCCTAGAAGATTATGGACATGGAGGAGTCCAGACAGCAGGATTAAAAACCAGATAGATTACATCCTGATGAGCAAAAGGTTTCGAAATGCATTAACAGTTGTAAAAACAGTTCCAAATGCAGACTGTTACAGTGATCACAGATTAATTACTGGCACATTGAGGGTAAAGTTAAAGAAAGTCAAGTATACAGCAGGAAACCCTAAATATGACTTGTGCAAATTGAAAACTGACAAAGAAATACAAGATAATTTTAACATAGAAGTAAAGAACAAATTTGATTTATTGTCTGATCTAGAGATCCTATTTCAAGATGTAGATGATCAATGGGAAATGCTGAAGAATTCAATCAGTTGTGCAGCAGAAAAAACTATTCCAAAAGTAAAGAAAGTTGGCCGTAAGACATGGATGACTGAAGAAATTTTACAACTAATGGAAACAAGAAGACAGAACAAAAATAATCCTGCCAAATATGAAGAAATTCACAGAAAAGTCAGAACCTTATGTAAGGAGGCTAAAGAAACATGGCTTGAGAAAAATTGCAGAGAAATTGAAAAACAACACAACAGTAAAAATGCGAAACTAATGCACAAAAGAATTCAGGAGATTACTAATCAAAGAACACGTACATCAGCAGGCTGCCTAAAGACAAAAGATGGAAGAGTCATAATAGAAAAAGATCAGATTTTACATGTATGGTCAGATTACGTGAAAAACCTTTATGACGATAGCAGAGACGAACAATATATTGTTCAAAATAACAATGAAGGGCCAGCAATTTTGAAGATGGAGGTTCAGAATGCTCTTAATCATATGAAATCTGGCAAAACCCCCGGTCCAGACAGCGTCACAACAGAAATGATTAATGCTTTAGAAGAATATGGAATAGATAAAGTTACCAGTCTGCTTAATACAATATATGATACTGGAAACATACCTCATGAGTTATGTAATTCTGTATTTATTGCAATCCCAAAGAAATCAGGAGCCTTGGAATGTGATCAACATCGAACAATTAGTATAATGAGTCACATCACGAAGATTTTGCTAAGAATTATCATCCAAAGAGTTAGGAGGAAAATACAACCTGAAATAGGAGAAGAACAATGTGGGTTTGTAGTAGGCAAGGGTACAGTAAATGCTGTGTATATACTGAGAACCGTAATCGAACGTTCTATAGAAGTAAACAAAGATCTACACCTTTGCTTCATTGACTACACAAAGGCTTTTGATAAAGTGAGACATGTCAACATGATAAGGATGCTTGAAGATCTACAAATTGATGGGAAAGACCTTAGACTTGTAAAAAACATATATTGGAAACAACAAGCTGCCATAAGAGTCGATAATGAAGTAAGCCAATATCAGCCTATTAAGAGAGGTGTGAGACAGGGATGTGTAATGTCTCCAGATCTGTTTTCCCTGTACAGTGAAAATATTTTCAGAAATATTGAAAATATGGAAGGAATCAACATTGGGGGACGATGCATCAATAACATTAGATATGCAGATGATACAGTCTTGATTGCAGACAATGAACAGGACCTGCAAAATTTAGTAGATGCGGTTGTTACACATAGTGAACAACAAGGGTTAGAATTAAATTGTAAAAAGACACAGATTATGGTCGTCACTAAGAAGAACGAAATACCACAGTGTAATATACAAGTAAATGGGAATACTCTTCAACAAGTGAATAGGTACAATTACCTCGGAACAGTAATAACATCTGATGGGAGATGCCTTGAAGAGATTAGAACAAGAATCGCCATGGCAAAAGTAGCCTTTAGCAAGATGAAAAACATACTGACCAATAAAAAGATGTCAATTGAAACGAGAAAAAGAGTGTTGAGATGCTACATAGAACCTGTACTTTTATATGGATGTGAAGCTTGGACAATGAGCAGCCAGGCTGAAAAATATCTGATGGCTGTAGAAATGTGGTTTCTGAGGAAAATGCAAAGAATACCATGGACAGCCAGAAAGACCAATGAACAAGTCCTTCAAGAAACAAATGAAGATCGTAAACTGATCAGAGACATTAGACGTAGACAGTCACAATTTTTTGGGCATGTTATGAGAAGAAATGATTTGGAGAACTTGGTGACAACTGGTAAGATCGAGGGGAACAGACCAAGGGGAAGACCTAGAAACAAGTATCTGGATGGCTTGGCCTTGTGGCATGGTCGAGACAAAAACACGGAACTGATCCACGACTCTGTTGATCGAGTGAGATGGCAGAACATGACCGCCCACGCTTACCGGCATGGCACATGATGGATGGATGGAACAGACTGGGCCGACAGGACAGGTATAGAGGAAAGACAGTCAATTGACAGGGACTTGAATACAAGACAGGTATGGTAATGTAGGGACAGGTCACGAGTGTAGACAAACACCCGACACTTGATGTTAGGGACAGTTAGACTGAAACTCAGTACAGACTCGAGACAGATGGACGAAAGGCAGGTTAGGCGGGATTACGTAACCATGGGACACGTAATAGAAACAACTGGACCAAGGACCAAGGAATGTATGTCTGTCTGTCTGTCTGTCTGTCTGGCAGGCAGGCAGGCAGGCAGGCAGACAGGGAGTGACAAACGGAGAGAGAGAGAGAGAGAGAGAGAGAGAGAGAGAGAGAGAGAGAGAGAGAGAGAGAGAGAGAGAGAGAGGTAACACAGAGCAAGATTTGGATTGGGGGCACCACTGTCACAGGCAGGGACACCTGAAAATGTCGTAGGCCTCGGATGATATTAATATGAGTGCTTACCGAAGAAGACTTCAGGTAGCCACACAAGACGCTGAAGGCGACAAACATGAACGTATTACCTGTGGAGACGCAATCAGGTGTGCTACAAACTGCATCTGATCCTGATGGCGGTCCTGGAACATACAAGTAAATACAGACAGTTGACTAGTTGACTGATTAACCAGCCCTTTTACTGATTCAATCATTGATTTATTGTACGACTGACTGGCTGATTGTTTAATCAGCCCATTTGACGTGTAATCACTTTATTTATTAAATATTAGATTGATTAATCTATCGACTGTTTGTTTGAATGACTTATTGAATGATTAACCAACTGATTGGTTTATTAGTTACGTTACTGATTCGTTCGTTACATTGTGATGCCAGTTATGGTGGTAGTAGTTATAATTATTGTAATGATTATGGTGATGGGATGATGATTATGGTAATGGTATGAATAATGATGATGATTTTATTGCCTCAACTTTGAATTCGAGCGTAGTCTATACATATGCATTTAATAGTAGTTGTTATTACTTGCAAGTGCACTGCATTGATTTTGAGTGATGGTCACATTTCCTTCTTAACATTGTCACCCGCTTTCAGGAGAACCCTTTGCGACTTCTGAGGTACTTGTAAATGACGTCACCATATCGAAGAGGAAAAGTAAGAGAAAACATTTGTGTGTGTGTGTGTGTGTGTGAGTTGGGATTCAACAAGCAGAGCCACTCCAACACCAGGCATTGTCTGGGTCTGTAAGTGTTCAGTATTACTGAGTAGCTTGCCAATGAATTGCTCACATCCTGTGTGTCTTACCTGTGACGTTGTTAGCGCGAGATTCCCATTTCTGAAAGTGGACGCTGAAAACCATAGCAACAACCGTTAACATGTACTGAGGCCACGCCATGTTTCTTCCCGCTAAAGAAGAGTCAGGTTTGTGAAATGATGGAATAGTTCGGCGAATTTAAGCTGGTAACCGCTGTTGAAAATACAATTTTCTAGAGGACAGGCAGTAGAGAACCACCCTATAGCAATCACTTCACATCCAGCATCGCTTCGTGCGTGTTCTATTTTCTTTTAATTTGCATGAGACAAGAAACGCACAAACCACCCACATAACTTAGAGACACGTAAACTAATAGAATCAGAACACGTGTAATTCAGTGGTTCTCAAAATTTTTTTACCCGTGCACTTCGTCACGATGTGATCAGAATGACATCCCCCCCCCCCCCCCACCCTTTCGCATTTCCTCCCTACACATCTCCCCACTCTACACAGTATACGTAAAAATGGAAGCTAAATTTAATAACACATACTAGAACAAGCCTAGGCGTCTACATAAAAGGTGATTTGCGGGTCTATTTACGTTATAAAACGAATTTCAGAAGGGTGAGAAGTACAGAACTGTATAGTGTGGAGGGAAAAACAATATCCCTTTCTCCCCCCCCCCTTTTGGAAGGAAATTCCCACCTGTTGAGAACCACTGGTGTAATTTGTTAGTGATGTGAGATATACTAGGTTACCTTATGTACAGATGATATAGACTTACCCAGGCGTGTTTAGAACAACTAAATACAGCGACATTTCTAGAAGCAGCCACGGTGGCGCAGTGACGAACACTCCAGCCTTCCCGTCCGGTGGTAATGTGGTCAAATCCTTTGGAGGCAGAATGTTTTTTTTAATAACCCGAATTCCCAGGTCAAATCACCCAATGTGCTGGAAAAAAGAGGCGACCAGCAGCAATTTGATTCCATCATTCATAGAGAGACGATTGGGGGTATGAAAATATTGGGCAAGCATCACTTACTCAGTCCGCTTTCAGACGTCCAAGAGTGTTCTTTACTTTACTTTACTTTACTTTACTTTACTTTACTTTACTTTACTTTACTTTACTTTAGTTTACTTTACTTTACTTTACTTTACACATTGTGATCAAGAGGAATAATGAGAAGAGTGTTAACATTGTGAACAATTGGGACAATAGGAATAATGAGAAGATTGTGAACATTAGGGATAATAGGAATAATGAGAAGAGTGTTAACATTGTGAACAATTGGGACAATGGGAATAAGGAGAAGATTGTGAACATTCGGGACAATAGGAATAATGAGAAGAGTGTTAACAGTGGAGACAATGCGAATAATAAGAAATGTGTTAACATTGTGAACAATTGGGACAATATGAATAAGAGAAGTGTGTGAACAATGGGAAGAAATGAAAGAGTGTTATCATTGTGGACAATTGGGACAATAAGATTGCTGAGAAGAGTGTTAACATTGTGAACAATGGGGGTCAATTGAAATCATGAGAAGAGTGTTAAAATTGTGACCAATGGGGGAAATAGGAATAATGAGAATCGTGTTAACATTGTTAACAACTGGGACAACATAAATAATGAGAAATGTGTTAATAATGGGGACAATATGAGAGCAACAGGAGACCAATGAAGACAATGGGAATAAGGGGATATCTAGAACAGGGGTGGTCAACCTTTTTAGCAGGCGGGCCAAATTTCAGAAATAATATTTCCTGCCGGGCCACTTACCTAATTTTTTTGTTGGTAATTAAATTAAGCAAGCAAGCGGGCTACAGCCTCAACCACATTGTCGCTTCCCACTCCGCGGGCCGCAACATGACTCCCGGCGGGCCGCATGCGGCCCGCGGGCCTCGTGTTGGCCACCCCTGATCTAGAATAATGCGATCACTAACAACAACGACAACGTCAGGGACAATGAAAACAATGTGGGCAATGCTATCAGTGGGAACAATAAGATAACGGGTCAGGACAGAATACATTGTAAACTGAAATGCTTAGACAAGATGGGGGAGATTTACAACGATCGTACACCAGAAACAACACTGTCATGTTAAGTTGGAATGATAACAGACAACACCAACACATGATACAAAAATAGACTGAAAAATACTTAACCAAGTTAATACGTTTTAATACTTTGGGGCAAGCATAACGTCAGGTGGAAGATGTGTGACAGACGTAAAGAGCAGAATATGTCAATGTAGGGCTGCGTTTCAGAACCTGAATGCAGTAAATGTGATATAGAAATCGTTGTGTTGCATTTCAGTGAATTATGGAATACAAATAATAAGAATAAGAAAAGCTTAGAGACAAAGGAGGTGTGATTCTGATACGAATTTTGTTAATAGCATGGGCTGTCAGAGTAACTAACATCTTACTTTAGGTAGATTTTTAACTCGAAATTTTGCCCGGGCAGCGCCATTAGGCTACTCGTTTTCGATTTCCAACTGCCAAGGGATTTTTTACGTGCGCAACAATACACACGGGCGTCCGATCTCACTACCCAGAGACCAGGGGGAATTTTTACTAGAAGTCCACGTGAAAAAAACAACAACCCGGTCCTCACCGGGGCTTGAACCCGGGACCTCCAGCACTCTAGGTGGACACCATACCTCGAGACCACGCAGCCCCCCCCCCCCTAAAGTATTTCAGGATTCTCGCCGGTGCTACGTAGTTCGTGCACTGAGCTGAGTTTCTCCAAACTCAGGTTTGAGTTAGGAGGAGAACGGATCACTTATGGGTTGCACCCGTCCGTGTGCCGTGATGTTGATCCGTCGACTAAACTAAACTAAACTAGAGTAACTAACATCGATTGCCTAGAAGAGGATAATGAGAGAAGAACATGATATACAACTATAAGACAGAGACAAATATTGTTCTTTGATGATATGGTAAAAATAGAGAGATTGGAAATCATCGCGACCACAAGAAAACAAGGTAACTGCTGGAACACATGTGACAACTGAAAAACATCGTGAGCAGTAGAAAACATTGTGACCACATGAAGACATGGTGACCACTGGGAAGATCATCAGCTTTAGGGGGCTGAGTGGGCTCCATGTATGGTGTCCGCCTCGAATGCTGGAGGTCCCGGGTTCAAGCCCCGGTGGGGCCGGGATTATTTCACGTGGACTTCTAGTAACATAATAAAAATCCCTTGATCTCTGGGTAAATCGGAAGCCCGTGTGTATTGTTGCGCTCGGAAAAAAAAACCTGGCAGTTGGAAATCGAAAAAGAGTAGCCTAACGGCACTGTCCGGGCAAAATTTCGAGTTAAACATCTACTCAAAGTATATCAGGATTCTCGCCGGTGCTACGGAGTTCGTGCACTGAGCTGAGTTTCGCTGAATTCATGCTTTATTTAGGAGTAGAACGCAGCACTTATGGGTTACACTCGTGTGCTGTGATGTTAATCCGCCGACTAAACTAAACTAAAGATCATCTGCGGTAGAAGAAACAGAGACAGGTCGAGGTAAATTATGGTGGACGGACTCAGATAGCGGCCTGAAGGAAGGTCATCAGCGGTAGAAGAAACAGAGACAGGTCGAGGTAAATTATGGTGGACGGACTCAGATAGCGGCCTGAAGGAAGGTCATCAGCGGTAGAAGAAACAGAGACAGGTCGAGGTAAATTATGGTGGACGGACTCAGATAGCGGCCTGAAGGAAGGTCATCAGCGGTAGAAGAAACAGAGACAGGTGGAGGTAAATTATGGTGGACGGACTCAGATAGCGGCCTGAAGGAAGGTCATCAGCGGTAGAAGAAACAGAGACAGGTCGAGGTAAATTATGGTGGACGGACTCAGATAGCGGCCTGAAGGAAGGTCATCAGCGGTAGAAGAAACAGAGACAGGTGGAGGTAAATTATGGTGGACGGACTCAGATAGCGGCCTGAAGGAAGGTCATCAGCGGTAGAAGAAACAGAGACAGGTCGAGGTAAATTATGGTGGACGGACTCAGATAGCGGCCTGAAGGAAGGTCATCAGCGGTAGAAGAAACAGAGACAGGTGGAGGTAAATTATTGTGGACGGACTCAGATAGCGGCCTGAAGGAAGGTCATCAGCGGTAGAAGAAACAGAGACAGGTCGAGGTAAATTATGGTGGACGGACTCAGATAGCGGCCTGAAGGAAGGTCATCAGCGGTAGAAGAAACAGAGACAGGTCGAGGTAAATTATGGTGGACGGACTCAGATAGCGGCCTGAAGGAAGGTCATCAGCGGTAGAAGAAACAGAGACAGGTCGAGGTAAATTATGGTGGACGGACTCAGATAGCGGCCTGAAGGAAGGTCATCAGCGGAACGTATCCAGAATAAACAGGAACGATATAGTGGACAGGCGTGAACTGGTCACTCGGCATCAGAAGAATACAGTTCTCATTCTGTGGGCATGTCATGAGCAGGGGAAAGCAGGAGTATGTCGTCTCAAAGGGCAGGATGGAGATGAACAGAGGCAACCGAAGAGTAAGAGACAAGATGATGGACAGTTTGACATACTGGCATGGAGGAACTTCGGTGTCAGAAATTATTGGTAACACAAGAGACAGAAGGCAGTAGACAGACATAATCACCAACGCCATACGGCAGACACTCATCATCATGTGCCATGCCGGTGAGCGTCTTTTCTCGTTGCAAACGATATATTTTTATTGGTCATTGTGTTTTTCATCTTGCAAAAGGCTTCCTTCGCCATGGCGTTTCTTGTTCTAATCTCTTCACGGCATCTCCCACCAGATATTAAGACTTTTCCGAGATAACTGTACCGATTCACTTGTTCAAAAATATCCCCACAAACTTATATATTACATTGTGGTATTTCCTTCTTCTTAGTGACGAGCATATCCACTTACAATTTAATTCTAACTCAAGTTGTTCATTGTGTGTAACAATCGCATCAACTACATGTTGCAGATCCTGCTCATTGTCTGCAATCAATACTGTGTCATATGCATATCTAATGTTATTGATGTTAAGTCCCCCAATGATGATTCCTTTCATATCGTTAACAATTTTGAATATAATTTCACTGTACATGGACAAAAGATTGGAGACATTACACAGTTTGACACCATGGCATGGAGGAACTTAGGTGTCAGAAAATACAGGCAGCACAAGAGACAGACTTACCCACTCCCGGCACGGGGAGGTAGTGACGAAAAATAACAATACGGGACTCTATCGAGGCCCCATAATTGGAATGAGTACACTTCAAATCCGTATCGAGGCCCCGTAATTGGAATGAGTACAACAATGCGGGACTCTATCGAGGCCCTGTAATTGGAATGAGTCAGTAGTTGAGTACACTTTAAACCTGAGGACAAGTTTCAAATTCCAAAGTCGTTCGGTCAGTCCTACCTGGCATAGCACGAAGCTATCCAGCAGGCGACCAGTGGATGTGGCATGGTGGTTAGTAGCAAATATACATGGGTTAAGTAGGTCAGGAACCTACGTCTGATCTAGCAAACCGGTAGGGAATTTACTTGATCCTAAAAATTCTGCTCAAGATTTATGGAGAAAATTGGAGGAAAGGTGCTAGTCACGGCGCTGGAACTCCAATTAACTCTCCCCACGACGCCTAACGGCATAAGTGGAAGAAACAACAACAACAACAACAACAACAACAACAAGAGACAGACGGCAGTGGACAGACATGATCACCAACGCCATACGGCAGACACTGTAAAAAGATGAATATGAACTTCTACGCAAGTTGGTAGGCACGTGATGATGATGTTAATGAGATGAAGTATTTTATAAGTTATGGTGGATGGCAAATATGTAAGTATGCGTTTATTTATACCATTGGAGACTATTGTGACACGATGCATCGAACAGGAAACTTTAACGAACGTGATACAGTGGGTAGGGTTTTACCACTGGGTAGTGCCGTAAAAATTCCGTAGTTACGTGATCTTGTGTTCGGATTATTCAATACCCAAATATAGGTGCCTTCCATTATTTAGCTGTTCAAAGTCCACATTTGAAATTAGTTCTTGACGTTGATGAAGGCTGGAGTAGACAATTATCACAAAAGCATACGCCTATTATTGATACGCACATTAACAACACCACCACATGAAAATAGTTTTCTACGAAGAAGACATACAAAGATAGGTGAATATGTGTACACCAGTTGTATGACTTATCATGTGCCATGCCGATAAGCATGGAGAGTCATGTTTCGCCATCTCACACGATCACCAGAGTCGTTGATCAGCTCTGTGTTCTTGTCTCAACTATACCATGTGGCCAAGCCATCTATGTGTTTACTTCTCTGTCTTCCCCTTGTTCTTTTCCCCTGAATCTTTCTAGGTGTCACTAAGTTCCCCCAAAAATGGCAGGTCCAGGATGACACAAGCAGGACTTTCTATAAGTCAGGTGTGTGATCTAGAGACCATCATCATCATCATCATCATCATCATCATCATCATCATCAGCTTCCACTTCTGCCGTCAAGCGTCGTGGGGAGGAATAATTTGCGTTCCAGCGCCCGGTGGACGGCACTGGATAGTGTCATTCCGCGTGGTTGTACAATGTCTCTGATGTCGTCAATCCATTTTCTTCTTGGACGTCCTCGTGGTCTCGTCGCAGATGATCTTTGATGTAAGGCCAGTGATGGTAGTTGCTGATGTTGCATTCTAACGACATGGCCAAACCACTTCATCTTCTGTCTTTCAATAAATGTGGCACAAGGTGTTGATCCCACCGTCTGTCTGATAGTAGCATTTCTTACTCGGTCTCGGATTGTTAAGTTGGCAGCTCTCCTCAGGCATCTCATCTCGCAGGTGTTGATTTTGCGAAGGTGTAATTTGGATAAAGTCCAGGTTTGAGATTGGTAGCATAGGGTTGGTGTGAATATGCTGTTTATTATCTGTCGTTTGGTGGACATGGGTATGTTTGGATGTTTCAATAAGGGTGATAGTTGATATGTTAGTGCACTAGCTTTTTGGCATCTGATTTCAATTTCTCTGTCCAATCTGCCATTTTCTGTGATCATACTTCCAAGGTATTCGAATTCTTTAACTTGTTCATCAATCGTGAAAAATAGTGGGTTGAAATTTCGGAAGACATGAGGGACTGGCACAGTGTAATAGTAACAGTGGGTCGTGAGTGCAGAGAATGAACAGCGGGCCGCACTGAATTTGAAGTGCAATAACTGATCCAGAGTAACACACATCAAGGTGGCATTGTCATCTATACCGATGGGTCAGTGGTGAGAAACAGACGTAGTGGTTGGGGTATTATTGCAAAGGATAACGGCGAGTCTTGACGAGGGAGAGTCTGGCATATGAGACTACTACCTGCAGCATGAGAATTTAGGTGGAAGCAGTAACAGTAGCATTCCGTTGGCTACAAAAGACTCCTGCAACACACACTATATTTATTACGGATTCACAGAGTATGCTTAGTAAGGTGGAGAAACGAATGTTTCATGTGGAATGGCTATCGTTGCTTCAGCGGTCACAGATTGTGAGGATTGTATGGATATTTTGCCCTGGCCGTTCGGGATTGCGGAGGGGGGGGGGGGAAGAATGAACAGGCTAACAGGCTAGCAGGGAACGCACCTCTTAGTGGTCGATAGCCTAAGGATAATGGGGAGGTGGTCGTGCGCTTGTGGAACCAGGTGGAGAAGGCGGGGGAACAGATTGAGAACCCATATGAGGAAAGAATGAGATTGCGGGGGAACGGAAGGTGTTCTGGGAGAATCTCAAATCTGAGAGTTAAAACTAGGAGTAATTTTAATCAGATAGCGGTGGGAACGATTAGTAGTATGACTCTTCGCTGGCTCTTGAACGAGGGGACGGAGCACACATGGGAATGTCCTGAGTGCAGTGATGTCGGTTCTTAACTCAACTTTACTCCGCAAAGGAAATGAAAGACACACACACACACACACATACACAGCGTGTGTGCATGTGTGTGTATCTGAGTGTGTGTGCGTGCGTGCAAGTGTGTGTGTTTGTTGTGTGTGGGTGTGAGTTTGTATGTGGTGCGTGCGTGTTCGTGCGTGCGTGTATATGGTGCGTGCGTGTGTGCGCGCGCGCGTGTGTCTGTGTGCTTTTTTTTTTAAATTTTTGTCTGGAGTCCCGAACAGAGGCCTTTATAGATATACTATTCTCAAATGTTCTCACTGTATGTCCTAACCGGCACCAGCGGTCTATTCTTCAACTCTCATTTCACTGGTATTTGTTAGTTTCTCTCCACGATCCCCGCATTGGTGGATCTGTCGGTCTATTTTGTTGCTAGCGGACGGGTCGGCGGGGTCTGCATGGCGTGAAGGGGCAGATGTGGTCGGGGCTCCCGTGGGATAGTGTGTGTGTATAAGGTGGGGGGATAGGTGCGCGTTGACCATCACGGCTTGGAGAGAGTTGTGCTGCGGGTGAGTGACCAGAGGATCTGTCGGACACTCATGGCACCGTGGAAGGCCAGACTAACACATACTCAGACTGCTTCTGGTATTATTGATGTTGGGTCTCTACGCTTGTTGAACTTGTTGTTTTATATGAGAACGGAGCAAGCGTGGGAATGTTCAGAATGCTGTGGTGTCGGTTCTTGACTCAACTCAACTCAGTTCAGTTCAACTCAACTCAACACAACTCACCTCAACTCAACTCAGTCAGTACACTTTGTTGATTATATGTTTTCGCTATTTCCAATGTCGCTCTATAAAGGGCTCTGAGGTTTCCTTTGGCTACTGCCCCTCCCCTCTCTCTCTCTCTCTCTCTCTCTCTCTCTCTCTCTCTCTCTCTCTCTCTCTCTCTCTCTCTCTCTCTCTCTCTCTCTCTTCTCCCTTTCCTGCTGGGAAATATACATATTATCTTTTATCCCACATAATTCTCTTACTAACATTTGTTACCTTCTGGTTCATTTCAATGGGCTCTGGTTTAAATAGCTCTGGCTTCATTAGTTTCTGGCTTTATTAGCTCTGGTTTTATTAGGTCTGGCTTTATTAACTCTGGTTTTATTTTTATTTTTTTAAAGTTGCATATCCTTTACAGGACGTTGCAGTCAACTTCAGCATTTTACTGCCGGTGTTGATGTCTTGGCAAGTTTTACGTTCAGTAGTTCGCTATTGCTTTCTGAAGACCAGGTCCCATACCAACACGTTAAAACCAGCGAGACACGGTCTGCTGCCAACTCGGTCACAGATGTGTTTCGAAAGCGGGTAAACGGTATTTCGAATCGCATCCGTAACGCCATCGCCACGGTTTTATTAGCTCTGGCTTTATTAGCTCTGGTTTTATTAGCTCTGGCTTTATTAGCTCTGTTTTTATTAGCTCTAGTTTTATTAGCTCTGGTTTTGCTATTATTTCATTCTGCATTTATTTTTTAGGTCTCTATGGCCTAATGGATAAGAACGCGTGTTCTTAAACATCCGGTGTGCTGATTCCGAGGTCAGGGGTTCAACCCCCTACACCAGACAGTTGGACTAAAATGTTGACTTCTCGTCCTTGACTTGAAGACGTAAATTACAAGTTACTCAGTAGTCGGAGTGGATTCGCCTGGTGGTGAGGGACACTGGTAATAGGGAAAGCTAATCCTCACGCAAACATCAGTGCAGCGCACTAGAAGTAGTAGCATGTGTATGGACAACGCTTGAGTTGAAAGAGATCACGGAGAGCGACACAATAAAAAACCTGCTTCCTTTTATTATTCCTGAATTTTTAAATTTGTATCAACTTTCTGGATTTTTCCACGCTTTGTTACTTTCCTTTCTCCAAACATGTACACATATATTTCTTTCCTTACCCCAGACATGTACACACATATTTCGTTCATTTCCACAGACATGTACACACGTATTTCTTTCCAAACTCCAATAAAATGACAATAAAGTTCTGTGTTTGGAAGAACTATTCCACCATACCCGAGAGCATTGTTAACATCCCGCGTTTAAATTTGAAATCATTCTAGACCAGTTGTTCTCAACCTTTTTTGGCTCATGCACCCTTTCACCATATGTTCAGAATGTCATCCACCTCCACCCCCTCCCACTTTCGCCCTTTTCGTATTTTCTGCCTATAAATTTCCCCGCCCCTACACAATATACGTAATCATGTGAGCTAAATTTATAACACATTCTAGACAAGTCTAAACGTCTTTATAAGACGTGATTTGCGCATCCTGTAATCTGTACAGAATCAGCAGAACGTTATAAAATGAATTTTAGAACGGCGAGAAGTACATAACCGTAAAATATGGAAGGAAAAACAATATCAAGTAATCGGTTCTTGTATTAAGGTGATCTTAAAATAATCGTAATTCCCCCCCCCCACCCCTGGATATCCTAAAATATCCCCTGGGGGAGGGGGAGGAGGGGGAGGAATTCCCCACAGGTTTAGAACCACTGTTCTAGACATTCCTCAGAGACAGTTCTCACCTGCACAGACATCGCTGATGACATGCGCGTTAACATAAGTGATGGATCTGTCTCGTGTTCCTACAGTCGTGTTCTTAGTGTGCGACTTATTTCATGCATATATTATTTTCTCTTCTCTTTCTTTCTTCTTTTTCTGTCTCTCACTTTGAACTTCAGCATAGTTCATGCTGGATTGATTTGCATGTTTGGGCTAGTTTTCCCTATTACCAATGTACCTACCCATCTGTACAAGCCACTCGGAATTCTGAAGTACTTGTAATTTACGGCTTGAAGTCAAGGACCAGAAGTCAACATTTTAGTTCAACTGACCAGTGAAGAGGTTGAACCAGCTAGCTCGGCATATTCACACCGGAAGTTTAAGAGCTAGCGCTCTAATTCACTCGACTTCTGTATCTCATCTCAACATGTTCCTCTTGTACCTTGCTTCCTTATGGCCAGAAAATATCGCCGTTCAACCATTGCTTAGAACCATTTTTACTTTTGCAATACACCTGACACATAAACCACATGGTTTCTTAATCTTCTGGTCCATGTCGTGTGGCATTGGGGATCATTTCTGTCCACATCCTTTGCTGGTTGTGCTGTCAATCGTTTCTGATACTGAAGTTCCCCCATCCATGGTGTCAAGCTGTACAGAATCATCTCTCTTGGTCTCCTTGTGCTTCTCCTTCCCGTTGTGACGACATTGTCCAGCTTTTCCTTTCTCATGATGTCCCCAACGAATGTGAACTGTCTTCTTCTAATGTGAGTAACCAGTTATCTTTGTGAGTTAACTTCTATCAACATATCTGCTTTGGTGTTTCTATCCCTCCACGGATTCTCAGCAGATTCTATAAAACCAGATCTCCGCAACTAGCTTCTAATTCCTCATTCTCTGTTCATTGTCCATGATTCGTTTCAGTACATAAGAATTGGCTCAACATGACTCTTAAGAACGCTTTTATTCACCCGGTTTGACAAAGAACAAAGAACATTCTTCCAGAAAACTGGACTTATTCACTTGAGCTTGAACAAGATACTGAGAGGCCGCGATTGTTTTCTCATTTAAGGAGCCTCTTTGATGTTGTTGAGGCCTTGTTGACAAAAATGTGGGAATTAACTTGTAATTTGATTTTCGATCTGGTGGAAGAATGAACGTTGAATCCCGAGGAGCATTTCTTACCTGTTTGTACCTCGACTCACATACTGGAACAGCTGGGCCCAGGTCAGATCCGGCCATAGGCGGGATAACAACAGTCGGGGTGACTCGGTATTGTAACAGAATCGTCCACGAAGTTTGTCCAGATCTCTGTGTGTCCGTGATGGACTCAGAAACATGTTTCTTTTTCACTCTTCATCCATTTCATTTTGTGGCAGAATCTGTATCATTTGTTTTCTTCACATCTTTGTTCTAGTTCTTTGTTTGAAATAAGAACATTTTGTAATTTTTTTCCCGTTAAACGACGATGACCTTGTTTTTGTTACGCCACCCACATATTCCACTCTTAATTATTTGACGCAGAGTAAGCAGGGGAAGGGGCGGAGGATGTGGAAAAGAGGGGGGGGGGGTAGAGAATGAGTGAGTTGGAGTGTTTACTAAATGCTTGTCGTAACAATCTATGGGGGTAACATTTCTGACAAATGCACCTGGCGAGATGAACTAGACACTTCTCGTCGGGGGGGGGGGGGGGGGGGGGAGTAGAGAATGAGTGAGTTGGGGTGTTTATTAAATGCTTGTCGTAACAATCTAAGGGGGTAACATTTCTGACAAATGCACCTGGCGAGATGAACTACACTTCTGGTCGGGGAAGGGGGGGGGTGGAGAGAATGAGTGAGTTGGAGTGTTTATTAAATGCTTGTCGTAACAACCTAAGGTGGTAACATTTCTGACAAATGCACCTGGCGAGATGAACTAGACACTTCTGGTCGGTCTTCCTACGAAAACTAGTGCAGTTCACCTTCTCTCATTTGTCTGCCACGTGAATCTCGGTCTCTTCTATCGGGACCATCCCTTTAGACAATCTTCTTTTAACGAGTCACAATTTATACAGACTGTCGGATAGGGTAGGATTTTCTGCTTACTATATTCCTTTCTGTGGCGACGGGGTTACGGGTTATATCTGTGCATGGAGATATCTGTGTGTGATCTATGGGAGGTGACTGGAGCATGGAGATATCTGTGTGTGATCTATGGGAGGTGACTGGAGCATGGAGATATCTGTGTGTGATCTATGGGAGGTGACTGGAGCATGGAGATATCTGTGTGTGATCTATGGGAGGTGACTGGAGCATGGAGATATCTGTGTGTGATCTATGGGAGGTGACTGGAGCATGGAGATTTCTGTGTGTGATCTATAGATGGTGATTGGAGCATGGAGATATCTGTGTGTGTGATCTATGGGAGGTGACTGGAGCATGGAGATATCTGTGTGTGTGTGATCTATGGGAGGTGATTGGAGCATGGAGATATCTGTATGTGATCTATGGGTGGTGATTGGAGCACTTATGGAGATATTTTTGTGTAATCTATGGGAGGTGACTGGAGCATGGAGATATATGTGTGTGATCTATGGGAGCAGACTGGAGCATGGAGATATATGTGTGTGATCTATGGGTTGTGATTGGAGCACTTATGGAGATATCTGTGTGTGATCTATGGGAGGTGACTGGAGCATGGAGATATCTGTGTGTGATCTATGGGAGGTGACTGGAGCATGGAGATATCTGTGTGTGATCTATGGGAGGTGACTGGAGCATGGAGATATCTGTGTGTGATCTATGGGAGGTGACTGGAGCATGGAGATATCTGTGTGTGATCTATGGGAGGTGACTGGAGCATGGAGATTTCTGTGTGTGATCTATAGATGGTGATTGGAGCATGGAGATATCTGTGTGTGTGATCTATGGGAGGTGACTGGAGCATGGAGATATCTGTGTGTGTGTGATCTATGGGAGGTGATTGGAGCATGGAGATATCTGTATGTGATCTATGGGTGGTGATTGGAGCACTTATGGAGATATTTTTGTGTAATCTATGGGAGGTGACTGGAGCATGGAGATATATGTGTGTGATCTATGGGAGCAGACTGGAGCATGGAGATATATGTGTGTGATCTATGGGTTGTGATTGGAGCACTTATGGAGATATCTGTGTGTGATCTATGGGAGGTGACTGGAGCATGGAGATATATGTGTGTGATCTATGGGAGCAAACTGGAGCATGGAGATAGATATCTGTGTGTGATCTATAGGAGGAGACTGGAGCATTTATGGAGATATCTGTGTGTGATCTGTGGGAGGAGACTGAAATATGGAGATATCTGTGTGTGATCTATGGGAGGAGATTGGAGCATGGAGATATATGTGTGTGATCTATGGGATCAGACTGGAGCACTTATGAAGATATCTGTGTGTCATCTTTGCGGGGGGGGGGGTGGATTGGAGCATGGAGATATATGTGTGTGATCTTTGTGGGGGGGGGGGGGGAGAGACTGGAGCATGGAGATATATGTATGTGATCTATGGAGGGAGACTGGAGCATGGAGATATATGTATGTGATCTATGGAGGGAGACTGGAGCATGGAGATATATGTATGTGATCTATGGGAGGAGACTGGAGCATGGAGATATCTGTATGTGATCTATGGGAGGAGAGTGGAGCATGGAGATATCTGTGTGTGATCTATGGGAGGAGACTGGAGCATGGAGATATCTGTGTGTGATCTATGGGAGGAGACTGGAGCACTTATGAAGATAATACTGACAAGACATAATAATTATCATGGTTTTTGTTTATTGCATGGAACCATAATTGTGTAGTATTAAGTATACTAATGTAGATATAGAAGCACCTGACGAAAAGCATGTGCAATTTATCGAAACATTTAAGTTTATCTGTCGTGTTTTTATAATTCAAGAAAGTGCTATTCAAATATAGTAAAATACTGACAATAATTTCAATACAAATACGTGGCATAAGATTCTCGTGTCTTGGTGTCTGTTCTTGATGTTCATGATGAAGAGAAGTTGGAATGTCCATTCTTCATCCTAATACCAGGTTGTAAACTTTGTGAGTATTCGTGTGTTGTCGCCAATTTCCGTTAGTTTGGTGTATGGTGTTTCTTGTTTATGGCCGAAAAGAAAGTTAATTGATTCCAATATCCTCCGTATGGATTATAGATATCAGAAGTGATGGTCGCATACAAGCGTGTGCATAGATAGATACTGGTTTATTATCAGGCTTGATTATGTTCGGATCTTGTTGTGTATGGCTCGACGTCAAAGGAAGATAACTACCACACGATACATTTCCGCTCCGGATTCATGTAGGAGCCGGGGGAACATCTATAGACCCTGGCAAAGTCTTCGGAATTTTGTAAGACTCCGTTAATTCTGATCAAGAAAATAACAAACATTGCTTTAGTTAGTGTTAACGCTTTGTGTAAATAACAACATTCTATTGTCATGTAGATAACAAAATGTCGTATATATTTATTTCATCCCAGGTCTATATTAGTTGTCGCGCACTACTTGAAGCAGCTCAAAAGTCGCAGCAACTTTACCTGGTTTCACTTTGTCAGGAGCTCAGCATGGTTGAATGGACAAGAGCGCCTGTTCTTAAGTTGATATCAAGATAGCGGGTTCAAATCTTACACCGATCAATTGGAATAAAATAGTGACTTCTTGTCCTTGACTTGGGGACGTCAATTACGAGTACCTCAGAAATCAGAGTGGGTTCGCCTGAGGGCAAGGAACACTATCAGTTATCAGTTAGTTAGTTATCAGTTATCAGTTGGGGTATCTTCATTGCACTCCGGACATGTCCAAAGGTGCTCAGATCCTCCCCCCAGCATATGCATCAGCGTCCGGTGGCTAATAGTGCCAGTTCTGTGTTGGTTGACGAGGCACCTTGTTTTCCCGATGCACCTCTCGCGTCTGGCAGTGCCGATTCTTACTCCCAAGTATTTCATCCTGGACAGCAATGTGGATTCACTGACGTCAAAGTCCTCTGTTCTCGCCATTTCTTTGAGGACGTTAATAACATCGGCACGATCCATGGGCTGGCCATCTACAGGGGGTGCAGAGCCAGCCAGTTTATCAGCTCGTTCATTTCCCTCGACTCCCGCATGTCCCGGGACGAAGATGAAGGTGACTTTACGGACAACAGACTTCCGCAGCGACTCAATCCACTGTCTACGTACAGATAGAAGGAACACTAGTAATAGGGAAAGCTAATCCAAACTCGAAAAACCAGTCGAGTGCACTAGAAGTATAGTAACACGTGTATAGATACTATATACTATACTTGGGTTTAAAGCTATGGAAAATAATTACAGAGTCGTCAGGGTAAAATCAAAAGTGGAACTTGAGCTATGAACTACTGCTAATAACACATTTGCAACTACACGCTTAACAGATTCAGTGCCACAACAATGCAATCAATCAATTATGTGCCATGCCGGAAAGCGTGGGTGTCAGGATTCTGGGATAGACAGAGATAGAAGTAGAATAGACATAGATAGAAGTAGGATAGACATAGATACAAGTAGGACAAGGACGGAGAAAAGTAAAGGACAAAGACAGGACATAATAGGGACCCTGTACAAGAGTATAGATAGAGAAAGACTGTAGAAGGAGATAGTACTCCAAACCAGTGTAGGACTAGACCTAGACAGGACACGCATGACGAGGACATATCGGGACTTATTCCCGAAATAGGACAGAGTACCGTAGGCACGGGGATTACCCGTAAACAGACTGAACTCTAGTAGAGCTGTAGGCTACGAGGACTGGACAACTGAACTACGTGGCAAGTGATCCAGCACGCCAAACAACGGACAGCACGAGAAAAGGGGACGAGGAACTGAACTGGACAGGTGAATTCAGACAGACCGGGACGGACAGTCGGTGTGACAGGACATATGTGTTTTCCCTTGCCAGTGTATAGTTTAAGGAGGGCATAGTTACACTTAGCCAATGATAGTAGATTGTATTTGAGTTACGAATGTTAAATGTGTATGCTATGAAAGCGAGCTTTGTAATATATAATAAAACGTGAATCCTGATCGTCCATTTACCCAACGATGTGTTTGTGATTACGAGGGGTGAATGAAGGGACCGCATGATTGTATGAAATCAGGTTGTTGACAGTGGGCGGTCATGACTCGCCATTTCACTCGATCACCAGTGTCGTGGATCAGCTCAGTGTTCCTGTCTCGTCCATGCCATGTGGCCAAACCATCCAGATATTTTCCTCTCGGTCTGCCTCTTGGTCTGTTCCCTTCGATCTTGCCAGTTGTCACCAAGTTCTCCAATCCATTTCTTCTCATAACATGTCCAAAAATTTTTGACTTTCTACGTCTAATTTCTCTAATCAGTTTACGATGTTCATTTGTCTCCTGTAGTACTTGGTCATTGGTTTTTCTGTCTGTCCATGGTATTCTTTGCATTTTCCTCAGAAACCACATTTCTGCAGCCATCAGATGTTTTTCAGCTTTACTGCCCATTGTCCAAGTTTCACATCTATACAAAAGAACAGGCTCTATGTATCCCCTCAACACTCTTTTTTTCGTTTCAATTGACATCTTTTTATTGGTCAGAATGTTTTTCATATTGCTAAAGGCTACTTTCGCCATGGCGATTCTTGTTCTAATCTCTTCAAGGCATCTCCCAACAGATGTTATGACTGTTACAAGATAATTGTACCGATTCACATGTTGAAGAATATTTCCATTTACTTGTATATTACATTGTGGCACTTCTTCCTTCCTAGTGACGACCATAACCTGAGTCTTTTTACAATTTAATTCTAACCCCAGTTGCTCACTGTGTACAACAACCGCAACTACTAATTGTTGCAGGTCCAGCGCATTGTCTGCAATTAATACTGTATCATCTGCATATCTAATGTTATTGATGTTTCGTCCTCCAATGCGGATTCCATTTATATCCTCTACATTTCTGAAAATATTTTCACTGTATAGGGAAAAAAGATCTGGAGACATCACACATCCCTGCTTAACACCTCTATTAATTGGCTGATACTGTCCCACTTCATTATCAATCCTTATTGCAGCTTGTTGTTTCCAATATATGTTTTTTATAAGTCTAATGTCTTTCCCATCAATTTGTAGATCTGCAAGCATATCCACCATGTTGACATGTCTAACTCTATCAAAAGCCTTTGTATAGTCAATAAAGCAAAGATGCATATCCTTGTTTACTTCTATAGCACGTTCAATAACTGTTCGCAGCATATACACAGCATTTACTGTACCCTTTCCTTCTACAAACCCACATTGTTCTTCCCCTATTTCTGGTTGTATCTTCTTCCTCACTCTTTGCATGATAATTCTTAGCAAAATCTTTGTGACGTGACTCATTATACTAATTGTTCTATGTTGATCACATTCCAAGGTTCCTGATTTCTTTGGGATTGCAATAAATACAGAGTTAGATAATTCAGGAGGTATATCTCCAGTATCTTATAATGTGTTCATCAGTCTGGTGACTTGCTCTAGTCCAAATTCTTCTAAAGCTTTAATCATTTCTGTCGTGATGTTATCTGCACCGGGAGTCTTGTCAGCTTTCATATGCTTAAGAACATTTTGAACCTCCATCTTTAAAATTGGCGGTCCTTCATTATTAAATCTAATATCATACTGTTCGTCTCTGTTATCATCATAAAGGTGTTTCACATAATCTGTCCATACATGTAGAATCTGATCTTTTTCTATTATGATTTTGCCATCTTTAGTTTTTAGACACCCTGTTGATGTACTTGTTCTTTTATTAGTAAGTTCCTGAATTCTTTTGTGCACTAATTAGGTATTTTGCTGTTGTGTGGTTTTCAATTTCTAAGCACTTTTCCTCAAGCCATGATTCTTTTGCCTCCTTACATAATATTCTGACTTGTCTGTGGATTTCTTCATATTTGACAGAATTATTTTTGTTGAGTCTTCTTGTTTCCATGAGGTGTAAAATTTCTTCAATCATCCATTTCTTACGACCCACCTTCTTTAATTTTGGAATAGTTGTTTCTGCAGCCACATTGATTGAATTCTTCAACGTTTCCCATTGATCATCCACATCCTGGAATAATATCTCTAGATCAGACAATATTTCAAATCTGTTCTGTACTTCTATGTTGAATTTGTTTTGTATTTCCTTGTCATTACTCAATTTTCACAAATCATATTTAGTGTTTCCTGTTATATACTTGACTTTCTTCAACTTTATCCTCAATGTTCCTGTGAGTAATCTGTGGTCACTATAACAATCAGCACTGGGAACTGTTTTTGCTACTGTTAGCGCGTTTCTAAATCTTCTGCTAATGAGAATGTAGTCAATCTGGTTTCTAATCCTGCTATCAGGACTCCTCCATGTCCATAATCTTCTAGGGTGTTGCTTAAACCAGGTGTTTCCTACAATCATTTCCTGTTCTTTTGCCCACTCCACGAGTCTGTATCCTCTTTCATTTCTCTTTCCTAAACCATACTTTCCAATTGTGTATCTATCCCCTTGATTTCCTACTTTTGCATTGAAGTCCCCTATTATGATGTTTATTTCTGAATTTTTACATTTCTTTAAGGCAGCCTCTATGTCATTATAAAATTCTTCTACACTATCTTCACTGGATTCTCCTGTTGGTGCTTTACACTTGAATAATATTTATGCTAAAAGGTCTGCCACTTAATTTAACTAGTAGAACTCTGTCCGACACGGCCCAGTATCCTTGAACAGATGTTGATGTTTTCCTGTCCAAAATAATTGCCACTCCCCTATGAATAAATAATCTTGAAATCGTCATCTATCTTGATGCCTGATCCTGTCCATCTCGTTTCGCACATACCTAAAATATTAAATTTTTTCTCTTCCAATTTCTTGTTTTATGTTGTCTAATTTTCCGTCGTTGTTTAACGTCCTAATATTCCATGTTTCTAATTTTAACGTCTCTATCCTTGTCTTGCGATGATCAGTCTTTAAGCGAATCATGATATACTAGGCACTTTCAAAGAGGTAGTTTGCCGTTGCTTTCCTCTATGGCAGTGACCGTACTGGTCGGAGACCGCAACCATTGACTCAAGAAGAGCTCTTCTGCCTGCCGTCGTGAATTCGAGACCATGACCAACGAATATCTGTCGGCTGCCCTCAAATTTCATCCACCACCTGCCTTCCGTGCCTTCTTTTGAAAACTTCCAATAAAAGAGAACAAAATAACATCACATAATCCACAGGAAATCACTATTCGCAGGAAATCCACAGGAAATCACACAAAATCCAAAGGAAAACAAATAGCGCCCCCCCCCCCTCCCCGAAAAGTACGCGTCATCCTGTCGCCATTGTACACAACAAATATATGACAGAAATGCAGAAGTAGGGGTGTGCCACAGTTATAACTTTAAAATTATTAATATGGTAGCAATATGTTTTATTTTAGCACATTGACAGCATTTCGGCGAAATAAGCCCATGATAGATGCGGGAAGTCGCTAAAAGCGATTAATCATCGCATGACACTTAATCAGTTAAGGATGATCATGGTTGGGTTTCAGCCGAGTCCCAGCAAGCCCACGGGAACGATTACATTTCGATGTGTTTACAACCAGTTTTACTGGGGTTATCATCATCTACTTCATATGTTTGCTGGGGCTGACGGGGCTTTTGTGAATTTATCTGGAGTGTGTTATCATGTTGATTTTTAAAACCACGAAAAAAATAAGGACATTGCAATATCATGAAACATCAATTAACAAGTATTGATTAGCAATCATAATAAAGAAAGGAATGACGTGGGAATTAGAGGACTTAGCAGATGATATAAACAATGAAAGAACAATGAAAGCTGTTAGCACGCTTATAACGCTTATGAAACGTTACGTAGAACATGTTCTGTGGTATCGCAGTGAGCCTTGAAATGTGATCGGTACATCAGGAACAGCTTCAAGGACGCGGAAATGTAGTTTCTGAGTCGAATGTCGCTAATGTACCAGACTGGCAGATTAGCTATCAGTTGTTGTTGATGTCGAAAATGAAAGTAGATCATTATATAAAACTAAAGGTAAGAGAAGAACGGTGAACTAAAGTCGTATTATTACAAGTGGAGCACTGGATAACATGGTGATTGATGGGAAGTTTAGCAGTAAAAGAACAAGGGGGATACCAAAGGAAATGGAAAGAGGATGGTCTAAATGCGGGAATGGAGGAATATCATCGACAAACCTGATCTAGAAAACTCGGGTACACACCTGGGGAGAAGGTTGAACGATTACACCGTTTGGCAAATCAGTATGATGATTGTGACACGGGTGATCTTCTTTATTCGTGAATTTGCTCCATTCAGTGGAAGTAAGCATAGTCGAATGGATAAGACATCTCGCTCTTAAACTTCCAGTGCGCTGGTGTCGAGATAGTGGACTAAAATGTTGACTTCACATCCCTGACTTGGGAACGTATATTTAAAGTACCTCTGAAATCAGAGTGGGGTCGCCTGATGCTGAGGGATACTGGTAATAGGGAAAGCTTATCCACTCGCAAAAATTGGAAGTAGTAGACGTGTGTTTACTACGCTTGATTCAAAGGGAGAGAACGAGAAGACGAAGCTCCAGTCAGCACCTTTTCTTTGCTGCGTTGGTCTGCCCAGTGTATTCTCCTCACTCTTCTACATGGCCATGCTCAGACATAACTCGTCACAGTAAAGGTCCCAATTCTAACCCATCAGGCGTAGTAGGCGCATGGTGCCAGCCCCATGTGTGTACAGACCCATCGACACTCGGTATGAGGTGTACGCAGTATTCCCTCGATCACGTTTACTATATTTGTTAGTTAGTCGAGGTTCCAACTTCACGGCAACGGGTCATCCCCATTATGCTCCATTCCCGTGCCAGCGAATATCACACAAAATGCTCCCCACCGTCCAATGTGAAAAGTGGAATAGACGGGAGTCTCGGCATAATGCCGCCGTCAGAATGTCAACACAAACTTCATCCACGAATACCACAGTTCATCGTCGATGGACTCGGCAGTCGCCAGAAAGACCTCATTGACCCGGGTTTTCTCACATGGCTCGGTCTCTTACCGCAGGGCGACCCGCCGAAAGTGTCGCACAAAGCACGAACTCCGCAGCTTCAGCGCCGACTCCCAGGAGTCTCCCGAAAAATGCACTCGTGAACCGAAAGGGCAAAACAGTCAATTCAGCAACCGCCTGTAGCCATTGTTCCGAACATGCAGTTCACTTTACAGGACAGATATAAAGCATTCCACGCGAATTTCACAGCTCACGGTGTCGCTCACGCACTCACTCAGTAGCAGAGCGACGGAACCATGTACTACCAGTCCAACATGAGGAAAATGCGATTGCAAACCGTAGCCACAAGCATAAACACGCCACAGGCCTTAACGGCTCACCGCCTAACCGCCATGCTGGCGACCGGAAGTCGATCACGTTTACTTTTCAGAGCAAGTCCTGGTATGCATTTACGCCGGATCCAGCTGAGAGCTGAGGTTAGTTATTAAAACCATTTTCCATTATATCAGGCAAGAAGTGGAAAAAATGACACAGACGGCAAAGAAGAATGAAGAGATTCTACGGAACATCAAAGCGGAGAGAGAAATGCTAAAAAGAGAACTAACCCAAAGCAAACCAGCTGAAACCAAGGAAACGATCACAGAACAGCTGCAAGATAAAACCCAACAAAAGGCCGATACGTTACAGAACTGCTTCACACCACCTGGGTCCAAGAGAAAACCGGTATACCACGAGACCACTGGAGAAATCACAGGGCAGGAGAGTGACGGCGGCACAGAGTACACTGCTCCAATGACAAAGGAGGAATTTCTAGCCTTGGGTAGAATGAATGATCTCGAGCTAGCAGAATGGGAGAAGAAGAAGAAGAAAGCAGATCACGCGAAATGGACAAGAGGCGCGAAAGAATCAACAGGGGGAGGAAAGAGATATTGCGCAAACAAGGAATTGAAACCGCCGAGAAGCTCCTACATAAAATACACAAAAAAGAAGGCCAAAAAAAAAAAAAAACCAAACAAACAAACAAATAGAAAGTCCTTTTAAGGAATGCAACCTTCCATGCCAGAGGAACCAACAGCCTTCACCAACAACAGACACCACCAGAGGAGACGGGTCCTTATAAGGATTGCAGCCAGTCAAGCCAGACGAGCCAGGAACATACACCAACACAGAAAACCACAAGAACAGACGAACACAAAGGGTAGCCGCCGACCGATCCCCCAGCTGACGTCACAGACACAAACCAACATAATCAGTCCGAGATAGGACTCACAAGACAAGAATTAGGGTGAATGAACCCACAAAAACCACGGACCCCAACAATAACCGACGCTGAGGAAGCAGGTTGAACGAGGCCGAATTTTGAATTTTGGTTTTGAAAACTGGAATTGGTATTGGAATAAAATAATGTGCTGACAAGATGCAGTGGAAACATATACAATAGACACATACGATGGAAACATATACAGTGGAGACATATACAAATTTACAACACATCTTTGTGTAATCAAGATACAGTTTAAACATATATACAGTGGAAACATATATACAGTGGAAACATGTATACAGTGGAGACATACACAGTGGAAACATATGCAGTGGAAACATATACAGTTGAAACATATACAGTGAACACATATAAGTGGAAATATATACAGTGGAAACATATAAGTGGAAATATACATAACACGTATGTGTGTCACTAAGATACAGTAAAATATATAAGTGGACATATTAAAAGTGGATATATTTGTGTCATCAAGTTACAGTAGAAACATTTACAATGAAAACATATAAAGTCGAAATACATACAGTGGAAATTAACAGATGCAAGAAGAAAGAAAACAAATAGAACTACTCAAGTCCAAGACAGAAACACCCGAACCAGAAAACACAAAGACCCAGACAGAAGAAGAAGAAGACGAATCAACAGAAGATGAAATAGACCTGGATGAAAACGGCTACCCAATCAAAGAACAATGGTTCGAGAGGCGGTATCGAAAGAACCTCTTCGGAACCGCACAAGACACAAAATCAAACAACACCGAGAAGATTCGAAGACAACCCAAGACGGGGAAAGGGGTGGAACACCAGGAGAGACGACAACTGGTAAAGCTCCCTGAAGGAAACAGCACCATATGACGGGGTGGGTACACAATTACTCCAGGCCTCAACAAGTGCGCGACTCTGTCCAGACATGTCAAACCACAAGGATGAAACGGACACAACTGCAACTCAACTCTTTCAAGGAAGTAGATATGTGCAACTATATTTTCGAAAGAAGATGTCTAAGATACACAATAAAGGCCACAAATACAACCAAGTCGATATAGTCGAAAGGTGAACGGGGCCATTCGTCTCAGCATGTCTGTGTGTCATCAAGACACAGTAGAAACATAAAAGTGGAAATATATAAAGTGGAAATATATATAACACATTCTTGTGTCATTAAGATACAGTAGAAACATATACAATGGAACCATATACAATGGAAACATATACAATGGAAACTATATACAGTGGAAACATATACTGGAAACTTATACAATGGAAACATATACTGGAAACAATGGAAACATATACAGCGAAAACATATACAGGGGAAACATATGTGTTGTGTG
Source organism: Cepaea hortensis (assembly GCA_963921405.1). Taxonomy (NCBI): domain Eukaryota; kingdom Metazoa; phylum Mollusca; class Gastropoda; order Stylommatophora; family Helicidae; genus Cepaea; species Cepaea hortensis. The sequence continues at coordinate 83,746,688 of OY992896.1, read as the reverse complement.
TGTTGTTTGTCCATCAAGAATGATGATGACCATTCATTTCATCCAGTGGGGTTGAAAGTATGGAGCCAGATGGCTGATAAGGCCTATTTTGGCTCGAAATGGTCTTTGACAATGTGGACAAAGAATGCTTGACGTTTCTGGAGGAGGATTTCCTGCAGTGGTTTTTCTTTCCTGCCTTTTCTTCACAGCTCTTGCGGTCCTGGTTGCCTCACACGTGACTGCACCATTGCGTAATGATGCTCGTCACGAATTTCGGTCTCTGGCTGCAGTCTCCCTTGTGTCATGATGAATTCAGAGTGTCTTTAAAGCGTTTCCTCTAGCCGCCTTGTGGGCGTTTACAACAACGCAGTTCGCCGTAAAAACTTTGTTTAGGGAACCTGTAATCTGGCATGCGAGGTAAGTGACCAGCCCAGCGAATCTGATTCTTCATTAGTATAGTGTGGATACTGGGCATGGACGCTCTTTCGAGGACTTCGGTGTCTGGGATCTTGTCTTTCCATTTAATCTTCAATAGCTTACTAACGCAGACTGTGTGGAAGTGGTTTAATTTCCTAGCGTGTCACTGTTAAACAGTCCAGGTTTCACAAGCATATAGCAGTGTGGATAATACAACTGCTTTGTAGACTTTCAGCTTTGTTTGCAGGCGTATTCCATTTCTGTCCCATACATTCTTGTACAGTCTGCCAAAGTCCTGCTGGTCTTGGAGATTCTTGCATTCACTTCGTCATCAATAGTGACAGCTTGTGACACAGTGCTGCCAAGATAGGTGAATTTGTCCACAACACATAGTCTATGATCATTCACTTTGATATTCGACACAGTGTGATTGTTCCCTGGAGCTGGCTGCTACATAACTACAGTCTTCTCCAGGTTGATATTGAGCCCAAAGTTGGAACAGGCATATGAGAAAGCTGAAACATTATGTTGCATGTCCGCCTCTGAGTTGGCATATAGAGCGCAATCATCAGCAAACAGGAGCTCTCTGACGGTGTCGCTGCTAGTTTTGGTTTTAGCTTTCAGCCTTCTGAGATCGAACAACTTTCCATCCATGCGGTAGTTGATGTCTATTCCAATGTCGTTCTTCTCGAAGGCATTCGTCAACATAGCTGAAAACATGAGGCTGAACAGTGTTCGTGCCAGGACACATCCTTGCTTCACCTCATTGGTGACAGGAAAGGGCTCAGACAGTTAACCACTTTCCTGTACTCTTGCCTGCATACCATCATGAAATAGCTGCACTATTTGGACAAACATTCGTGGACAGCCATATTTTGTCATAATCTTCCACAGTCCTTCCCTGCTGACTGTATCAAAAGCCTTGGTAAGGTCAATGAAAGTGGAAAACATTTCGCAGTTCTGTTCCTGACATTTCTCTTGCAGCTGCCTTGCAGCGAAAATCATGTTCTTTTCTGAAGCCACATTGACTCTCAGGAAGAAGACCTTGATCGAGATGGGCCGTGAGGCTATTGAGAAGAATGCTGGCAAGTATCTACCCTGCAAATGAAAGCAAGGAGATGCCTCGGTGGTTGTCACAGGATTGGCGGTTTCCTTTACGTTTGTAAAGGTGGACTATTGACGCGTCCTTAAAGTCTTGTGGCATGGTCTCTTTCACCCAAATGTTTGTAAAGACTTGGTGAAGCTGCTCTGTTAGGACCTGCCTTGTATATCTCTGCTGGGATGGAGTCAGGACCAGGTGCCTTGCCGCTGGAGAGTAGCTTGATGGCTTTGTTTACTATGGTTGGCAGGTCATCAAGTGTATCATTAGTGGGAACTTAAGGAAGGCAATTGATGGTTTCATCATCGAAGAAGGAAACTGCATTTAAGATGTTGCTAAAATGCTCTGCCCAGCGTTAAAGGATTTCTTTCTTATCGGTGACCAATGTTCCCCCATCTGCACTGAGGAGGACAACTATGCCTGGTGATGTAGGACCATAGACCGCTTTCAGTGAGTCGTAGACGTTTTTCATATCATATCATGAATTATCATGCAAAGAATGAGGAAGAAGATACAACCTGAAATAGGGGAAAAACAATGTGGATTTGTAGAAAGAAAGGGTACAGTAAATGCTGTGTATATGCTGTGAACAGTTATTGAACGTGCTATAGAAGTAAACAAGGATATACATCTTTGTTTTATTGACTATACAAAGGCTTTTGATAGAGTTAGACATGTCAATATGGTGGATATGCTTGCAGATCTACAAATTGATGGGAAAGACATTAGACTTATAAAAAACATATATTGGAAACAACAAGCTGCAATAAGGATTGATAATGAAGTGGGACAGTATCAGCCAAGTAAGAGAGGTGTTAGGCAGGGATGTGTGATGTCTCCAGATCTTTTTTCCCTATACAGTGAAAATATTTTCAGAAATGTAGAGGATATAAATGGAATCAGCATTGGAGGGCGAAACATCAATAACATTAGATATGCAGATGATACAGTATAAATTGCAGACAATGCGCAGGACCTGCAACAATTAGTAGATGCGGTTGTTGTACACAGTGAGCAACTGGGGTTATAATTAAATTGTAAAAAGACTCAGGTTATGGTCGTCACTAGGAAGAAAGAAGTGCCCCAATGTAATATACAAGTAAATGGAAATATTCTTCAACATGTGAATCGGTACAATTATCTTGGAACAGTCATTGCATCTTATGGGAGATGCCTTGAAGAGATTACAACAAGAATCGCCATGGCGAAAGTAGCCTTTAGCAAGATGAAAAACATTCTGACCAATAAAAAGATGTCAATTAAAACGAGAAAAAGAGTGTTGAGGGGATACATAGAACCTGTTCTTTTGTATGGATGTGAAACTTGGACAATGAGCAGTCAAGCTGTAAAAACATCTGATTGCTGCAGAAATGTGGTTTCTGAGGAAAATGCAAAGAATACCATGGACAGACAGAAAAATCAATGACCGAGTACTACAGGAGACAAATGAACATCGTAAACTGATTTGAGAAATTAGACGTAGACAGTCAAAATTTTTTGGACATGTTATGAGAAGAAATGGATTGGAGAACTTGGTGATCACTGGCAAGATCGAAGGGAACAGACCAAGAGGCAGACCGAGAGGAAAATATCTGTATGGCTTGGCCACATGGCATGGACGAGACAGGAACACTGAGCTGATCCACGACACTGGTGATCGAGTGAAATGGCGAGTCATGACCGCCCACGCTTTCCGGCATGGCACATGATTGATTGATTGATTGCTGTTGAGTCAGGAGTTCCGCATGTGCCGAACATATACAGTAGAAACATATACAGTGGAAACATATACAGTGGAAACACATATAGTGGAACGATATATAGTGGAAACATATACAGTTGAAACATATAAAGTGGAAAAATATACACTGGAAACATATACATTGGAAACATATGCAGTGGAAACATATACAATGGAAAAATATACAGTGGAAACATATACAATGGAAACATATACAATGGAAAATGTGCCGCGGGAACACATACAATGAAAACATATACAGTGGAAACACACACAATGGAAAAATATGCCGTGGGAACACATACAGTGGAAATATATCTAATGGAAACATATACAATGGAAACATATTGTGGAACACATAGAGTTAAAACATATACAGTGGAAACCTATAGTGGAAACATATACAGTGGAAAAATATGCAGTGGAAACATATACAGTGGAAGATATGAATTGGCACCTTGCCGTCTTGACAGATGATAGTTAGCGCTTCAAAAAGGCATAATAACTACAACCCATGGCGGTAGCGAATGTGACTGATAAGGCCAATTCGCGCTGTAAATATTCGTCCACAGTGGATGCATGTGAACACATGGTCATTTCCACCACCATGCACATCTTACATCTCTCACGCTCTGTGTGTGCTTTATCTGGAATCATTTTCTCCTTTGTCTTTATTCCATTTCTGATAGTTGCCCTCCATGCAACACGTTCAGCGGCGACTTGCTCCCAATGTGCATTATCAATGCCTATATTCATCATGTCCCGCTTATACACATCTTTGTATCGTAGTAAAGGCCTACCCTGAGATCTCTTACCCATCTGAAATTCACCAAAAAAGAAGATGTCTTTTGGTAACCTACCATCATCCATCCCCCTAACGTGTCCTATCCATCTAAGTCTACGAAGACTGAGCATGGAATAAACCGTCACACAACCTGATCTTTCCAATACTTCAGTATTTGTGATTTTGTCTTGCCACTTAATACCAAGTATTTTTCGCAGACACCGCATATGAACCCTGTTTAAACGTTTGAGAATATCATATCAATGGTAGACCTGTTCTGTCGTAAGCCACACTGTGATTCGGGGTAGACATGATCTCCTAGGAATTGAAATATGCGCAGAACAATTCTGGCAACTACTTTCCCAACAATACACTGAAGTGAGATACCCCCATAGTTGCTACAGTCGCTCCGACCGAACGCCCTTGTTCTTGTAAAGTGTTATGATGCTTGAATCTTTGAAATCCTGTGGGACTTATCCTTCTCGCCAGCATAGCTCTATTAGCTGGTGGATCTGTGGAGTAAGTGTGTCTTGTTCACTCCAGATAACCTCTATTGGAATGCCATCCCTACATGTAGCCTTGCCAGATGCAAGATTATTTATACCACACTTAACTTCTGTTATCGTGGGAAGTGTGTCCAGGTGGTCAAGAGTTGGTAGGGCCTCAATGGCGTTGAAGGCATCATCCGCTAGTTTGGTCTTACTTGATTAAAGCTCCAAATAGTGCTCTATCCATCTGCTGTTTCTTATCAGTGATGATTTCTCCAGTCAAGGTTTTCAGTGGTGCATTTCTTTTGATCATTGGACCACGGGCTTTCTTTATCTTTTCATTCATGCTTCTGGTGTTTCTGTTTTCACGTGCATTTTGAATGGACTCACATATCTGGATCCAACAGCCATTTGCACACTGCCTGGCAGCCTTTTGTACGTCCTTCCTAGCTTGCTTCAGCTCACTGTGAGTGTTACGCGTTGTTCTTTCCCTGTTTCTTAAGAGAGCTATCTTCTTTTTATCAACCTAGGGCTGCAGTGTCTGGCTGTTTGCCGCAAACCAGTCCTGCCTCTTATGATCCACAGTACCGTAAACCCCCACCGCTGTGTTATAAAGAGTTCCTTAAGTTCACCCCACTTTTCACTTGCTGTACAATTTTCTGATGTATCAGTGAAAGCGTCTTCAAGTTGCTGTTGGAACTCAAAGCACTTATCAGGATCGTGTGTGTTTATAATATTAATCCCCGGGCTAGATTTGGATTTTCCACACCCCGTTGGTCCCGCAATCAAAGCCGAAAAGGATGTTTCCATCTCCGATCCATGACTAATAATAATCACCTATCCTCTCGAGACATGTATTTTATGGGACTCGATCCCACCCCGCCGCCGCCGCCGCCCGCTCTCCCCCGGGACCGGAAGTTACAACAGGAAGTAGTCATCAGGCAGTAGTCAACAGGACAACCGGAAGTAACCCAGGAAAATAACCGCCAATTTGTAAAAAATAAGGATCCGTTTTCAATCTGAAGCTATACCCTGCGTATAGTAAAAAATGACGTCATCTATGACGTATTGCTCCAGATTTGGGGTGCCATTACAACATTACGTACTACTGACCATGTGTTACCCATGCAGCATGATTCCCATCTCGGCCTGTCTAGTTCACTCCAGAGGAAAGATAACAGCAATACATCTGGAACAAGACAAGCTGCAGAAGCTGCCGGATCAGCAAAGCAATGCCCTAACTGTCCGCCTGTCGGAGCTTCGATCCTAGATCAGCTGCCAACCAAGGCTTAGGGCCTGGTCTTCCCTGTCATGACATTCTGTCTTTAGGTTGTATTTCCTCCCACCAGGATACGGCTTGCATCCTCCCAAATGCGCTCTTCTGCCCGAAGCCGTTGGCACAATGTAGGGTGTCGGGTTTGGTAAGCGTCGCCCAACATTCAGCGCTAACAGAAAGCAGGTAGTACCGTCTGCTGCCATTGCGGTAGCTAAGTCATATCTGAGTAAGACCTGACTGAAGAATACAGTGGAAGATATACAGAGGAAACATATGAAGTGGACACATACAGTGGAATCATATGCAGTGGAAACATTTGCAGTGGAAACATATATAATGGAATCATATACAACATATATTTGTATATTCAAGACACAATTGTAACATATAGAGTACATAGTAATATAAATAAAATTAGCCCAATTAGCTGACCTATACTTTCCTGGAGGAGAATCTCTGTCAGTCAGGTGAGTGATCAGTCCCTCCGGGGTGAACTTGTGACAGATCGTCTGTCCACAGACATAAATAAGATAAATTATTATGTTTTACGTAATAGGCAGTTTGAAATGAAGCATGGTTACTTCTTATTTGTTGTCTGCTCGCTTTGAACTCAAGCTTAGTCCATACATGTGCTACCACTTCTAGTGCACTGGGCTGATTTTTGCGTTCGGCTTAGCTTTCCCTATTACCAGTGCCCCCGCCATCAGGCGAACCCATTCCGACTTCTGAGATACTTGTAATTTACGTCACCAAGTCAAGGACGAGAAGTCAACATTTTGGTCAAATTGATTGGTGTTGGGGTTGAACCCACAGCCTCGGTATCAGCGCACCGGATGTTTAAGGAGCAGCCCTCTTATCCATTCGGCCATTTGGTATTTGCGTGAGACATGGGGTATTTGTGTGAGACATGGGTGTTTGTGTGAGACATGGGGTGTTTGTGTGAGCCATGGGGGTGTTTGTGTGTGATATAGGGTATTTTGTGTGAGACATGGGGTATTTCTGTGAGACGTGAAGGGGGGGGGGGGGGGGGTGTTTGTGTGTGAAATGAGGGGTGTTTGTGGAGAGATGGGGTGTTTGTATGAGACAATGGATGTCTGTGTGAGACATGGGGTGTTTGTGTGAGACATGGGGTGATTGTGTGAGACATATGGTGTTTGTGTGAGACATGGGGTGTTTGTGTGAGCCATGGGGGTGTTTGTGTGAGACATGGGGTGTTTGTGTGAGACATATGGTGTTTGTGTAAGACATGGGGTGTTTGTGTGAGCCATGGGGGTGTTTGTGTGAGACATGGGGTGTTTGTGTGAGACATAGGGTGTTTGTGTGAAACATGGGGTGTTTGTGTGAGACATGGGGTGTTTGTGTGAGACATATGGTGTTTGTGTGAGACATGGGGTGTTTGTGTGAGACATGGGGTGTTTGTGTGAGACAATGGATGTCTGTGTGAGACATGGGGTGTTTGTGTGAGACAATGGATGTCTGTGTGAGACAAGGGGTGTTTGTGTGAGACATGGGGTGTTTGTGTGAGACATGGGGTGTTTGTGTGAGACATGGGGTTTTTGTGTGAGACATGGGGTTTTTGTGTGAGGCAATGGATGTCTGTGTGAGACATGGATTGTTTGTGTGAGAAAACGGATGTCTGTGTGATACATGGGGTGTTTGTGTGATACGTGGGGTGTTTGTGTGAGACATGCGGTGTTTGTGTGAGACATGGGTGTTTGTGTGAGACATGGGGTTTTTGTGTGAGACATGTGGTGTTTGTGTGAGACATGGGGTGTTTGTGGAGAGATGGGGTGTTTGTGTGAGACATGGGGGTGTTTGTGTGAGACATGGGGTGTTTGTGTGAGACAATGGATGTCTGTGTGAGACATGGGGTGTTTGTGTGAGACAATGGATGTCTGTGTGAGACATGGGGTGTTTGTGTGAGACATGGGGTGTTTGTGTGAGACATGGGGTGTTTGTGTGAGACATGGGGTGTCTGTGTGAGACATGGGGGTGTTTGTGTGAGACATGGGGTGTTTGTGTGAGACATGGGGTGTTTGTGTGAGACAATGGATGTCTGTGTGAGACATGGGGTGTTTGTGTGAGACATGGGGTATTTGTGTGAGACATGGGGTGTTTGTGTGAGACATGGGGGTGTTTGTGTGAGACATGGGGTGTTTGTGTGAGATATGGGGTGTTTGTGTGAGACAGTGGATGTCTGTGTAAGACATGGGGTGTTTGTGTGAGACATGGGGTGTTTGTGTGAGACATGGGTTGTTTGTGTGAGACATGGGGTGTTTGTATGAGACATGGGGGTGTTTGTGTGAGACATATGGTGTTTTTGTGAGACATGGGTTGTTTGTGTGAGCCATGGGGGTGTTTGTGTGAGACATGGGGTGTTTGTGTGAGACAATGGATGTCTGTGTGAAACATGGGGTGTTTGTGTGAGACAATGGATGTCTGTGTGAGACATGGGGCGTTTGTGTGAGACATGGGGTGTTTGTGTGAGACATGGGGTGTTTGTGTGAGACATGGGGTTTTTGTGTGAGACATGGGGTTTTTGTGTGAGACAATGGATGTCTGTGTGAGACATGAGGTGTTTGTGTGAGAAAACGGATGTCTGTGTCATACATGGGGTGTTTGTGTGAGACATGGGTGTCTGTGTGAGACATGGGGTGTTTGTGTGAGACAATAGATATCTGTGTGAGACATGGGGTGTTTGTGTGAGACATGGGGTATTTGTGTGAGACATGGGGTGTTTGTGTGAGACATGGGGTATTTGTGTGAGACATGGGGTGTTTGTGTGAGACAATGGATATCTGTGTGAGACATGGGGTGTTTGTGTGAGACAATGGATCTCTGTGTGAGACAATGGATGTCTGTGTGAGACAATGGATGTCTGTGTGAGACAATGGATGTCTGTGTGAGACATGGGGTGTTTGTGTGAGACATGGGGTGTTTGTGTGAGACAATGGATGTCTGTGTGAGACATGGGGTGTTTGTGTGAGACAATGGATGTCTGTGTGAGACAATGGATGTCTGTGTGAGACAATGGATTTTTGTGTGAGACAATGGATATCTGTGTGAGACAATGGATGTCTGTGTGAGACATGGGGTGTTTGTGTGAGACATGGGATGTTTGTGTGAGACATGGGGTGTTTTTGTGAGACATGGGGTGTTTGAGTGAGACAATGGATGTCTGTGTGATACATGGGGTGTTTGTGTGAGACATGGGGTGTTTGTGTGAGACATGGGGTGTTTGTGTGAGACCATATGTCTGTGTGAGACAATGGATGTCTGTGTGAGACATGGGGTGTTTGTGTGAGACATGGGGTGTTTGTTTGAGACATGGGGGTGTTTGTGTGAGACATGGGGTGTTTGTGTGAGACATGGGGTGTTTGTGTGAGACATGGGGTGTTTGTTTGAGACATGGGGGTGTTTGTGTGAGACATGGGGTGTTTGTTTGAGACATGGGGGTGTTTGTGTGAGACATGGGGTGTTTGTGTGAAACATGGGGGTGTTTGTGTGAGACATGGGGTGTTTGTTTGAGATATGGGGTATTTGTGTGAGACGTCGGGTGTTTATGTGAGACATAGGGTGTTTGTGTGAAACATCTATGTGTGTGTGTGTGTGAGTCATGGGATGTTTGTGTGAGACATGGGTTGTTTGTGTGAGATATGGGTTGTTTGTGTGAGACATGGATGTTTGTGTGAGACATGGGTTATTTGTGTGAGACACGAGGTATTTGTGTGAGACACGGGATATTTGTGTGAGACATAGAGTGTCTGTATGAGACGCGGATGTGTGTGTGTGAGACATGCGGTGTTTATGGGAGACATGGGATGTGTATGTGTGAGATACAGGATGTTTGTGTGAGACATGGGTGTTTTCAATTGTATCCATCCGGTCAAGCTAACCCCAATGCTAATAGTTACCTGTGCATAGGCAACGAAGTAAAGCTGCTCCTGTGAGAGGTTTAAGTTGGGTAGTCTGGGTTGTAGGCCATGTCTAAGGACGTGCTGTCTGTAGGCCCTGTTGGCGGTGAGAGAAAACTTAATTTAGGGACTGGTAGATACTACCCACATTGGACACTTCGTCTCTGTCACGTGTGTGTATGTGTGTGTATGTGTGTATGTGTGTGTGTGTGTTTTTAATTGTCTTGTAAAATAATTCATCATCATCATGTTTCATGCCGACAAGCGTGGGCGCTCATGTTTCGCCATCTATGACGATCACCAGAGTCGTGGATCATCTGTTTTCTTGTCTCGACCATGCCATGTATCCAGATCATCCAGATATTTACTTCTCAGCATTCCCCTTGTTCTTTTTCCCCCAGTCTTGCCAGTTGTCACAAAGTTTTCTCGTTTTTTTTTTCTTGACATAACATGCCCATTACAAGGTTGACTGTATACTTATAATTTCTCTAAGAAGTTTAGGGTTTTCATTTCCTACTTGGACCTGCTCATTAGTTTTTGTCAAACCGTGGTATTTTCGTTTCCCAATTTTTCTCAGAAACCACATTTTCTCTGCCATTAGATGATTTGTTTTTTCAGCATGTCTGCTAATTTCCACATTTCACGTCCATACAAAAGTACAGGTTATATGTAGCACTTCGACGCTCTTTTTCTCGTTGCAATTGACATCTTTCTTTTAATTGGTTAGTGTTTTCATATTGCAAAAGGCTACGTTTACCTAGGTACTTTAGTAACATTTTCTAAATTGTATTTTAATTATATAAGCTGCATAGTTGGATACCCCTTGAAAAAAACAAATCCAACGATACCTTATTCAAGTCTGTAAGTGAATTGTAAGCTGAGGTATTAATTTTTGTATGTCAGTTTAATATTTAACATTGGCATATTGGGATCCCATTTGAGAAAGTGTGACCACAAAACACATAAGCTAAGGGCAGATAACTGCTCTCGGTTTTTTTTCTCGCTAAGGGAGATAACTCAGGTTGTTATTTTGAGAGCCACCGTTAGAACGCAAAATTCAAATGAAATCCTTAAACTACCTCTTCCTCCTGCCTCTTCCTCCACTCTAACCCCTCCTTCGCCTACCCCTTCTCATTTTTCTTCCTCCTCCTTCCTCCTAAAGCCATTTTAATAATATGGCACATATTTGCAAATGCAAAATTAGTGCACCACGCATATCATGTAATAATAAAAATTATGAATAATGTAATAAGCCTTAAGATTTATGGTGACTTTCAACTTTTATAAAATACCAAATTATGCACTTTAGAAAAAATAAATACAAAAACCATGAGTTATTTAGTTTGCATATTTTTTTAGTTGCATGTCCTTCACTGGATGTAGCAGTCAACCCCAGCATTTTTGGCTGTTCATGACTTCTAGGTAAATCTTATGTTCAGTAGTTTGCCATTGCTTTCTGAATGACTGGCACCTATAAATTTTTCGAAAAAAACCACCACCGCTGTGTTTTGAACCTGGGTATACAGGATTACGAATCGTGTCTGTAACCCCTTCTCCACGGAGGTGGATAGTCTGCATATACAAAAATATTATTCTGAGTTATATTAATTGAGTAATTGTTATTAATCAACTACATTATTAAAGCCAGCTCATTGGCAAAGAGGTAATGGACGCAGTTCGTAACCCCGCATACCCGCGTTAAAAACACAGCAATTTGGCAGCAGACTGCCTTGCGTTGGTTTTTTTATGGTATGGGGGGGGGGCGGTCATTCAGAAAGCAATGACAAACTATTGAATGTAAACTTGCCAAGAGATCACAACAGCAAAATATGCTGGTGTTGACTGTGACATCATGTAAAGGATATGCAACTAACTAACATTATTAAATCTTTCACTGATTCAAATCGTGTGATATTAATAAAATAGTGACACCATCTGTTCTGTTTCCTTGTCCCATGGATATCAATATCAATATCAATATCAACATATGTATATATACCGGACTCCGTGGCCTAAGGCTTGCGAACGCGGTTCGTAAGCCGGGTACCAGGCGTTCGAAGCTCAGCTGCGACTGATTTGTGGAGCAGACTGTGTCGCGTTGTGTTATAACGTGCTGGTATGGGAGCCGGTCGTCCAGAAAGCAATGGCAAACTACTGAACATAACACTTGCCTAGTACATCAACAGCAGCTGAAAATGCAGGTATTGACTGCCACGTCCCGTAAGGGATAAGCCAAATATATATATATATACATATATATTTACAGGACATCATTGTCAACACCAGCATTTTACTGCTGTTGTAGATGTCTTGGAAAGTTTTATGTTCAGTAGTTTGCCATTGCTTTCTAATCGACCGGCTCCATACCAACGTGTTGAAACCCCAGAACAACACGATTTGCTGCCAAATCCGTTGCTGCTGTGTTTCGAACACGTGGTAAGCAGTTCACGAATCGCATTTGCAATCCTTTAGGCCACGGACACTGATATATATATAAATGCTTAACTCCCTTAATGACGCTGTTCGTAATCCTGTATCAATCAATCATGTGCCATGCCGGAAAGCGTGGGCGGTCATGACTCGCCATTCCACTCGATCACCAGTGTCGTGGATCAGCTCAGTGTTCCTGTCTCGTCCATGCCATGTGGCCAAGCCATCCAGGTATTTTCCTCTCGGTCTTCCTCTTGGTCTGTTCCCCTCGATCTTGCCAGTTGTCACTAAGTTCTCCAATCCATTTCTTCTCATAACATGTCAAAAAAATTTTGACTGTCTACGTCTAATTTCTCTAATCAGTTTACGATGTTCATTTGTCTCCTGTAGTACTTGGTCATTGGTTTTTCTGTCTGTCCATGGTATTCTTTGCATTTTCCTCAGAAACCACATTTCTGCAGCCATCAGATGCTTTTCAGCTTGACTGCTCATTGTCCAAGTTTCACATCCATACAAAAGAACAGGCTCTATGTGCCTCAACACTCTTTTTCTCGTTTCAACTGTATAATCTTCGTAATCCTGTATACTCAGGTACAAAACACAGCTGCGCGAGATTCGGAAGCAGATCGCGTTGCCTTGGTTTTTTACGGAAAGGTATGTGGGCCGGCATGAAAAATAAAAACATATATATATATATATATATATATATATATATATATATATATATATATATATATATATATATATATATATATATGTTTTTATTTTTCATGCCGGGTATGACATATATATATATATATATACACGCACACACATATGCATACATACGTACGCACGTATGTGTATGTGCGTGTGTATATATATATATATATATTTACATACGTATGTACGTACGTACGTATGTATACGTGTGTGTGTATAACCCAATTTTCGACCATGTACAACATATTGGGTAATGGTCACTAACTGCACTAACAGGAACAGAACATTCAGTAGTATTAACTGGACAAGTAACATATATATGATCAATTATATTTGAGGAGGTGTCTGTAACTCTTGTGGGACGATTTATTAGTTGTTTGAAATTGTAAGATAGAATGATATCGTCCCATGTCTGGATGGATTTAGTAATATCTATGTTAAAGTCACCTAATATCATGACTTCTCTACCTGCTATAAACACCCTATCCATCATTGTTATGAAACAGTCATACCAACTATACCCAGAACAAGGATTCCGATATAGGTATCCAATGAGAAACGGTTGCTGACTGACTGGCTTCACCTCAAACCAAACATATTCTATCTCTTCTGTCTCGAGATCACGTCTACTGGAACAGTTGAGAGAACTGGAAATGTATACAGCAATACATGTCTCTAATTGTTGATTTGCGTCTCTTCGAATTAATTTAAGCACAGAGAGATTTCAAGAGAGATTTTAAGAGAGATTTCAGTGTCGGTTATTTTGTCGTTGAGACGACTTTCTGTGATTCCAAACACATGGAACTATTTGCACAGTATTACTGAAAGCTCAGGTAATTTATTGAGCAAATGATAGATGTTGAGATGGCCTATATGTAGATCATTTTTGTTGAGCCACTGATCGTGATTGGCGAACATTACACAATGAATAGATGATGCCGCTTGCGGTGTGAGACTAGGAACGTGGAATGTGAGACGTCTGTAGGAGGGAAAACTTAAGATAGTACGTAATGAGATTGGGAGTTTTAATTTTAGGAATTAGTGAACATCGCTGGAGAGGCAATGGACATTTTACAATTGAAAATTGAAATCTGTTCATATATTCTAGAAGAGATGTCGGCGGCCAGAGCGGGGTGGCATTTTGTTTAGATAAAATCACTGCAAAAGATTTAATTGGGTATAACGCGGTTAGTGATAGAATCCTCACTGTCAGACTTAAATGCCACCCAAAAACCACAACTCTCATACAGATTTATGCACCTACTTCAACAGCAGAAAAAGCCGAAATGGAAAATTTTTACAGCACACTGCAAGACACATTACATAAGATTTGTCATAATGACCATCCATCCATCCATCATGTGCCATGCCGATAAGCGTGGGCGGTCATATTTTGCAATCTCATTCGATCACCAAAGTCGTGGATCAACTCTGTATTCCTATCTCGACCATGCCACATGGCCAAGCCATCCAGGTATTTACTTCTCGGTTTTTTCCTTGGTCTCTTCCCTTCGATCTTACCAGTTGTCACCAAGTTCTCGAAGTTATTTCAATTCATAACATGCCCAAAGGTGTGTGACTGTCTACGTCTAATGACTCTAATCAGTTTTTCAGAGATTATGATATAGTATATGTGAGATGTATGATATAGTGTATGTGAGATGTATGATATAGTGTATGTGAGATGTATGATATAGTATACATGAGATGTATGATATAGTATATGTGAGATGTATGATATAGTATATATGAGATGTATGATATAATATATGTGAGATGTATGATATAGTATATGTGAGATGTATGATATAGTGTATGTGAGATTATGTTATATATATATATATATATATATATATATATATATATATATATATATATATATATATATATATACATATATATATATACATATATATATATATATATATATGTGTGTGTGTGTGTGTGTGAGTGCGTGCGTGTGTATGTGTGTGTGTGTGTGTGTGTGTGTATGTGTGTGTATGTGTGTGTGTGTGTGTGAATGGGCCATTTGCGATGTTAATGAATGTTTCTGTGCTTAACAATCTTACCTCAGGGAACTTTTAAGACCACCCACGTCCGCTACACTTTCCGCTTGTACATTCTCTCCGTCAATCTGCCAATATTACCTCCTGTGATTATCATTGCTACCCTTCGTTATTACCATAATTACTCGCAGTGATTACCATAATTATCTTTGTTAATTACCATAATTACCCTTGCTTGTTCATTAATTAATTAATTCATTCATTATTCATTCATTCATTCATTCATTCATTCAGTAGCATGTTCTTTGCAGAACCTCGCTGCCATTACAACCTTCCGAAAAACCTCTCGATCAAACAAGATGTCCCGCGTCCGATACACACATCTGGAGATCATCCGCCACATCCTGCACCCATTTTCTCTTTGGCCGCTCTCTTCCTCTCTTCTCCGGCATATACCCCTCCATTATTGTTCTCTCCAAACTTGCATGACGTTTGAAGTGACAAAAATATTTCAATTTTCTTTGTTTTATTGTCTTTAATAGCCAACCTTCTTCAATATTCAGGTCTTGAAGTATAAATGCATTTGTTCTTTTCTTTACCCAAGATATTCTTATAACTCGTCTATAACATTTATATTCAAAGGCGTTTATGCGCTGTTCAGCTTGTTTTGTAAGTGTCCAAGTCTCACAGACGTATGTTGATATGGGAAAGATGCATGCTCTTAAAAATCTAATTTTTCTAGTCCTGTCTGTCCCATTCCGTAATGTATTGCTGGTTATCATAGTTATATGACAGTAATGGTTGCCACTCTTTTTGTTTCCATCTGCAGACACGTATTTGTACCCCGCCCCCTCCTCTTAGTTTATCTAATATATATATATATATATATATATATATATATATATATATATATATATATATATATATATGAATGCCTGATGCGTCACAAAATGGGACAACAAGGCACTAGATATTGATGACACCAAAACCAGTAGGGGAATTTGGAAGTATCTAAGTTCATCGGCCAAGATATTTTTAAACAGCTTGAAAGGTCAAGCTCTGAACCCGAATTGTTTCGGTTTCCTAAAACTCTACCTCAACTTTCGTTGTTCTGTATCTTTCTCAGGGTCGGGGAATGCCAGATGTAATGTATACTTTAGGTTCGGGCTGTCAGAAAACAAAACAGGCCACATAGTTTATAGGTGCATACGAGAATCAGAGATAAACGAAGGCTGTCTAGAGACCAAAATGGGTACCGTAGGCTGGCAGATTTATGGCAGTGGGAACGTGCTTGAGCTGAGAAATCTACTTCAAGGAGCATGAACTCAAACAAGGACTATACACAAAAACAAGGTCGTATTGGGGTGAAGGTAGTTAGATTAATAATAAGATGCAAATTGAAGCAGGGTACGCGAAGTACTGATTGGATGACAAGAGACAGCGACGTCACGTGATTCAAGAAATGCGCCAACTCGAGAAGTAATATATACTTTAGGATCCAGTGAGTTAGGAGAGTCGAGCAGGAGAGAGGACAGTTAATAGTGGACTCCGGGAGCGGCGGGGGCCTGAGCCCTCTTGGGGCAGCCCAAGGAACATAGTAACAGGACTTCAGAAATTGTGGCTAATCCGTGCCCAAGTCTGTATAGTATCTGTAGGAGGAGGAAGTGAAGGAAGACGGACAAGCGCTCATGCTAGAACTCGTCTGAATCACTGATAGGAGTGAGAGCGACTAAGGATCTGTGAACGGAACCTACCCAAGGCAGATAAGCCAAAGAAGGGAAAGACACGCAGAGTCCGAGGGTCGTTAAAGTGCAAGAAAGCCACTTGAGTTAAGAGGACCGCCAGCTAAGGAGACCGCTCGTTAGTTGCAGTAGATGGCTAAACGTTGGACAGGACGACCATAGCCAGGGACACTGCGGTTGGAACCACGCAGGAGACTAAAGGTCAGATAGGACAATAAGGTCAAGTGGAATCCACGACAAGCGATTGATTGGGCCGAGACAAATGAATCCCAGAAGGACGACCAGAAAACCCACTGGATGGCAGAAGTTGAATGTAAGTTGACATAAGACTTAGACCTAATTAGTTTAATTGTATATTATAATCAGGTATCTTAGTTTAGAGAGCTATAGCAAACTACCATAGGTAAGCTTACCAAATAATTATGAGCAGTCGACCAGGGATCAGGACTGAATACGAAGTCCTGCATATGACCTATATTTAAATGGCCGAAATAGAGTGTTGGGAGTCATATTAATCGGTTAGATAAGCAGAGTGTGGATAAACTATGTATGTTCATGTAACCAAGCAATTAGACGTACACAATTAATGAGAACTAGGCGAGTGCAACATGTAAATATGGAACGAAAGGCAAGATATAAACAAACACAGCAGACGGCAGAAGAAGATAGCAAGGCACTCGCGATCACTAGGTCAACCAGACAATAGGGGCAGGTGAGATCGTTGGCCAGAGACGGGGCGGGCACAGGAAAGAATGCGTGTCTTTTGTTCGCTGGACATAGGTGAAAGGAGGTCGCGCTTCTGCGGCTGTGTAGCTAAGGTGTAGTTATGCTGGCCCGGCGTGGTACAGGCAGCGAGTTCAGATCTTCGTGTGAATGGTTAAATACTTAATGTTGGCTGTAGGCGGCGCGTCGGGAAATAGGCGATAATAATATTAGTTAAACATATGTGTTCACAATAAGGTTCTTAATTTATGTTATGGCTAAGATATACTAATACTAGTATAGATAAAGAAGAGGTAGGTGTTAAGGAATTTGTAGGTAGTGAAAGACTAAAGTTTATTTTGACATAAAACTCACGGGTATTGTTTTATACTGTTTCAGACATTGTCTGGGTAAACTGGAGTAGCCTAGACATACCGGGTATAGCTGAATAAACAGTTACCCGCTGAACAAGTTGGATGGGAGCGAATTAATTCCCTGGGTATATGGATTGATGGATCAATCTATGGATCAATGAGTATTCGGACTAAGTAAATGGGCCACTTATAGGCCTGCAGGACGGTCACTGCAGGGCAGACAAAAGGGCCGGTGGAAATCCTAGCTTTAGTTCTTTACTTGATGCAGTTAGTAGGTGATTGTAGGTAGTATTTCTCTAACATCTGGTTGTATAGTTTATTACATTATCTACCTCCCCTTGTGGCGTCATGCAGTATTGTGTTGTTGTTTTTTGAGTCGATTATACATAGATGTGTCTTCAATGCATGTACTGGTTACTTTATATGATTATGCTGTAGATTGTCACTCTGTTACTGTTCAGAAGAAAATAAATATGTTTGAGTTGCCTTTTATTTCGACTTGTCAGTCTGAAGTAATATAATTTAGAGTAGCTTAGAGACCTTGTGAGGATGTACATCTCTTCTATAACCTGATAACACACACCACGAGACATTGATGGTGCAATAGTAATTAACTATTGTTCTCACGCGGAGACACGAACCTACATCTGTCGTATCCCTTACTCTCATCCTTTTTTTTCTCCTTCTCTCTCTTCATATTTCTTTACTATATATATATATATATATGCCGGCTCCATGGCCGAGGAGTTGGCAGCTTTCTCCGTTAACCCCGAATACTCTCGTCACGTGACGCGACGAGAATTAGAAGTGGTTCGAATCGCAAAAGTGACTTATGAGAGTATGGAGCCGGTCGCTCAGAAAGTCGTGGCGTGCTGATGAGCGTAATCTAGCCTAGGAATCAACATACAGCTGAAAGATGCTGGTGTTGACCGCAATATCCTGAAACTGGATGGAAACGAGAAAAAAAAATATGTGTGTGTGTGTGTGTGTGTGTGTGTGTGTTTATGTGTGTGTGTGTGTTTTGTGAGTCTGTGTGTGTGTTGACTGTAACGTCATGCATAGGACTCAGTCGCCTGATTTTATGTATCCCGCTGTCCTTCTTTTCTGTGACATACTGTTCAAAAGAAGAAACGCATAGCTATCGAGGGCACAAACATAGCCATAACTGTGATATTCAATAACTGTTTTAATGTAAAGAGTTAATTGTTCAAATTGCACACAAGAATACCTTAGGGCTCAGACAATCAATTGACAGATGTTTTGCATCTGGGTCAAGAAACATTTTAGGCGTACGGGTTTTCCCGTAAACTACGTTAATTACTTAGACCGACTCAACATAGCTTGTAGAACAGAACACCTGTGTAGTTTTTTTCAGTCTATTTTTACTAACACTATACATTTATTGAAAGACAGAAGATCAAGTGGTTTGGCCATGTCGTTAGAATGCAACATCAGCAATTACCATCACTGACCTTACATCAAAGATCATCTGCGACGAGACCAAGAGGACGTCCAAGAAGAAAATGGATTGACGACATCAGAGACATTGTACAACCACACGGAATGACACTATCCAGTGCCGTGCACCGGGCGCTGGAACGCAAATTATTCCTCCCCACGACGCTTGACGGCAGAAGAGGAAGATGATGATGATGATGATGATGATGATGATGATGATGATGATGATGATGATACATTTGACGCTGTCGATAACACAGTCATTTATTCCTCACACCGGTTCACAAAGATCCATAACAGTTCCTAACATTAACTATTCTACAGAGTGGAATCATGTTAGCCATGTTCTATTAACAAGAACCCGGTCCAACAGCAACCGTCGTCCAAGTTCAACTCCCTTAAGGTGACGTTTTGTTCTCGCACAAAACGTCCTGCATACTTGTCACGCTTTTATGACCACTGTCGTGGTAGGTCACTTCGCACGGTCTTCTCCTGTCGACCGCGCTTGTTAAAAACTCATGCCATGTTCCAGACCTGTATCAAATGGGCCATGGCGCTTACAAACATATGTAGAAGCTTATACAACAATAGTGAATGAATTGTGAGAACAACTGGAGGACACTTAGACATCTTCATCATAAGATCCGGAGTACGGCAAGGGCGTGTACTGCCCACTCTTTTGTTCATAACCTGTATAGACAACAATGTAAAGAAACCAGCAAATCAGAGACCGCAAGACTACGACATGACGAACAGAACACAGACGAAGAACCATCGGCAAATTACACAATTAGAGAACTATTTGCGGGCGATCAAGCACTAATAGCAAGATCAGAAGCAGAATTACAAGACGACTTGAATAGTCTAAATGAAATGTGTAAGGAACATAACATGAAAATTAGTACAAGTAAAAAAGAGGTAATGACTGTAACCAAAGACGAAAAAACAACAACGCTTCACCTAAACGAACATCCACTGAAACAAGTAAAGAGCTTCAAGTACTTGGTAAAAAAAATATCATCACATGGCAAATCAGAAGACGAGATCGAAAATTGATGCAATAAGGCAAACCAACTCATTCGACAAATGACACAAATACTAAAGAATAAAAATTTTACTAAGAAAGCACTCTACAACACAATCTTCCTACCAACTCTATGTTACCAATTCCAAACCTGGACAATGACAGAAAAAGAGAAATGAAAATTAACAACAGAAATGAGATTCCTGAGAAGAATACTCAATGTAGCAAGAAGAAGAAAGATCAGAAAAGAAGAAATCAGTACTAAAGTTGGGGTTATAGCAGCACTAGATTTTATTAGAAGGCAGTAAGTCAAATGGTTTGGCCATGCAACTAGGTTACCAACTAACAGTATACCACAACAGGCAATAATGTACAGACCAGACAGAAGCAGAGGAAGAGGCCGACCACGCAAACGATGGACGCAAAGAATAATAGAGTCCATGGGAATATCGATGCATGAAGCCCATAAGCGGGCACTATCCCGTGTTTGTATTTCATCTCGACACCGCAAGGTACAAAGAGAACAAGCTGAGACGAGATAAGATGAGCCCTTAAGCTTGGGATGTTGTGGGGTATTGGGTGAAGATATAAGGAAAAGAATCCTCAAATTATAATAGCCAACTGTATAAGAAACGTGAACTGGCTCATTAAGACTTTCTATGGTTATAGATTAAGTATAAATGATGTTTCCTAACAGAGGCCAATAGAGCACTGGAAATTTACCGAACCTTCAAGAGGATAGCATTCACTCTTTGTAAACGAGGGTCCGTGTGATGTTCCTGCCCACATTCAGTTTCATAGTAGTGTTGTCCATGGACTAATCTTATCAATGTGAACCACATGAAAGAAAAACTCAAACGCCAACTAACAAGTAAATAAACATGTATTGCTTTCAATAAACAACATTATATTAAGGTAACCTGGGGAAATGGCAAAATATCTGCAGGTTCATAGAACATGGCATAATCATACACCCACAATAAAAAATGAATAATAACATCTCATTAAACAATATAGCAATTATATCGAATTAATAAATTAACTATACCGATGTTGTCTTGATGAAGGAATGAAATCAACGTCTTCCTTGTTCCATTGAAATGCTAAGGGTTTTCTAGTTCTCACGTAAAAAAGTTCGTGATTTGACATGAACAAAATTAATGTCCATGATTCAATTAAATTGAATAATAGTCCATGTTCAAATAAACCACATAGTCCATTGTTCGTTCTTAACACACAGGGGGTGTGAATGGTCCTACCCAATAATACATTTGGTGCGAATGTCATAGGCCTTCAAATGTTGGCACTGGGAAAAACCATGAAGTGGTAATAAAAGAGGCGCAGCGGCGTTTATCCTGCAGGGATAGATGTATGGACATAGGAGAGGCCAGTGATGTTTAAGGGTGAATCACTCTTGTCGCACTGGAAAAGCGTTTCTCCTGCTTGAGGAATATGACCCTCCTATTGTCAGTCATCATCATTTATAAAAATGTCACATCTTCATTCAAACAAAGACCATGTCTGCTCAAGAAAGAAGAAACCACGGGCCCTGTAGAAAATATGTGCCCAACATATAGTCATACTCATAAAAACAGGGGGGGGGGAGAAAACAATCACCAAACAACAACAAAAACACAGAGAGAGAGAGAGAGAGAGAGAGAGAGAGAGAGAGAGAGAGAGAGAGAGAGAGAGAGAGAGAGAGAGAGAGAGAGAAGGTGAAGTGATTATGACACAAGGGTGAGTCACATAGACCTTCCCCCTTCATCTCACATCCGATGCAGTCCCTCCTCCCTATTTGGACATGATATTTCTTCACTCACTCCTGCCTTATGGAGGAGAATCATTCTCGTTCTTTATAGGTTCTATCGCCGGTAATATCTGGTGGACCTCAACAAAGGTGATGCCATTTCTCCGTCGCGGCATTTATTCTATTCTCCCATATAAAGGTATAGGCAAACACATATTATATTCATATATCTATAAATGAACTTATAAATGTCTTTTTAGGCATGAACACACATACCAAGAAACATGGTCTCTTATAAACACAAACAGACCATACGGGCTTCTTCAGAAAAGTATCTGCTTAAAAGAATACGAGTGATATTCTAGAAAATAGCAAAGTAGAACTTTTTCCCAATCACCATCTACACAGGAAGACTGAATAACTAGTAAACAAGAATATCATTCCTTATAAAGGGGATGAACTGACCAGATAGACGCTTCCTATGTCGAAGGAAATACACCTAAATCTTCGAGGATTTTCGTTATATATATATATATATATATATATATATATATATATATATATATATATATATATATATATATATATATATATATATATATATATATTTCTTTATAGACACAAAGAAAACTCTAATATATAATGTCTTAAGTTTACTATAGCCTCTAACTTACCAACAACATCATGACTTTTCCATCATGAATTTAGAACTCACAAGACCACAATAACAACAGTCAAACTGGCCAACACATCGTGTCAGGTCAGGGCATTTATGTAAACTGCACCTCAACAGTCGACGTTTGCCCGTAATTTCTGATCTCCCTCATTACAATATATTTTCATATATCTCACAAGTATTCATCAAAGGACTAGGTTCAACACATTAATTTAAGACTATAATTTCTATCATTATCATCATCATCAAAAAAAAAAAAAAATTTAAAAAAAAGAACAAAATAAAATTATATTTAAAAAAAAAATGAAATGGGAAAAAAAAATTTTGAAATGGGAAAAGAAAAAAAAAAACTTATGAAAAGCAATGAAAAAAAAAAATTATTTGCCCTGATGTTGTTGTTATCATTTCATTCATCATCATTATGACAATTAAGGAATAGTTATATAGATTGTTATAGATTTTGAAAATGAATAGACCCAGTAGAACTTATGATCTTATGAGAAGATCCACTACATATAGTACGAGAGACACATATGAGTCTACAACCTTAATTCTCTACAACAGAATAACTATATGTTGAAAATAGAAAAACCACAAGTCCAACAGTACGACACATGTTGTCACAATTAAAACAAAATTTGCAAATTGAGGCAAGTGGTAAAGCAAAGTATGGTCACAGTTCAACAGAACATAGAAACAACAAGTGAAAATGTAAATTTGAGAGAAACCAAATAAGGACAAGTCTGCAAAAATATTATTAACCAGAACATGAATATAACAACTAACACGTTGTGTATATGTGTTATATTACTGTATTGATTCAATGTACAGTGATGGCAAATTATAGAACATGTATACATTGAATGCAAACTATTATTTTAACATTAAATGCATATAGAGAAACATGTATACATAGGAGAGAATATATTGTTGTTCATTGAATATGATGGAACATGTATGAATTATGTAGAATATTATATTGGTATGTATAGAGGTTTAAGTCCCCGCTAATCACTGGTATCATGAAGGCTAATAGACTACAATGGCTGGGGCATATAGAAAGAATGGAAGATAATAGGGAAACAAAACTCGCTTACACTCAGGAAATAAATGACCGTAGACCCCGAGGTAGACCAAGAAGGCGGTGGAGAGATAATACATGTACAGACCTACAAGCACTTGGAATCAACGACTGGCAAGAGAAGGTCCACCAGAGAGAAGAATGGAAACGGATTGTATTTGCAGCAAAGAACCTCAATGGCTCGGAACGCTGAAGAAGAAGAAGAAGAAGATGTATAGAGGTTTATAGAACATTTATGCATGGTATCAGTATAATAATGCAGTGAGGTAAATAAGTCTCACTAGTAAATGCATAATTAGAAAAAATTAAGTTGCATGTCCATCACAGGACGTAGCGGTCAACCCCAGCAATTACGCTGTTCGTGATTCCTGGGCAAATTTTACGTTCAGTAGTTTGCCATTGCTTTCTGAACGACCGGCTCCTATACTTTTTTCGAAAAAACCAGCACCACTGTGTTTCGAACCCGGCTATACGGGCTCACAAACCGCGTTCGCAAGCCCTTAGCCACAGAGACCGGTATAATTAGAAGGAACGACGTAATAAGTTTTATAGAGCAGTGGTATCGAGAACAAACAGGAAACCAGCATCGTCATAATGTCCATGTGCAATAATAGCATCCAGACAAATAAATATCAGGTCAACGCACCCCAAAGCTGATAATACCTGGGTAAATTACAGAGGAGATAAAAACAATACATGCATCAAAGCAGCACTAAGGTCAAACATAACTCATCTACGTCCAAGCCAAAACAAGAGCGATCCATAGATACAAGAATGGACAGTGGAAGCCATAGTCCATAAGCACATACATATGCCTTACCCAGGGCGTGAGGGCTTGAAGAAGGGTAAGAAGCTCATGTAAATTACATGATTGAGGAACTGCTAGGGATGTTTGATGAAACATTGGATTCTACGTCAGACTAGATCTCAGACCTCTGAACTTGAAAAGGAGGCTGTGATTACACGGTGTCTAGGTGTAGACGGGTTACCGTGTCCGCATAATATATTATATTTTTTTGTGATGTTATTTGTTGATGAAAACTTGTCACGAGTCTAAATGAATCATGGAAGAGATAAGCTCATATGTAATGACAACTGACGTACAAATATGTGCGAATATTGAGAAGGACCAAAATGTGCGACCATAGAGTCCACCAAAAGAGACTGTAGTATGTAATTATCCAACTCATGTCAAGAAATAGAAGACTGAGTAAAGGTAGTAAAAATGTTTTCAATATTTAAAAAAAAAGGGGGGGGGGCATATTGCCATGAGATGGATATGAGAAACAGAGCAAGTGTGTAAAACGATGTCACTAAAACACACAGTTGAGAAATCAAGCGAACACCGGGGCACGAGTGGGCGGAGTTAATGTGGTCACATGACTGCGCCCAGGCAAAAGTCGGAAAACGTGTGTTCGTTAGACGGAGCTGAGACGTGGAAGGGAACGGTCGATTGAAAGAGTTTGAGAGCGTGTGCAATGTTTTAAGTCATCTGAGACACAGTCGACAGTTAAAGAATGTTCCGGTTGTGGAAGCTTGTGATTGAAAAGCAATACACTGAAGCTGACGCCTGACGATGGGCCAGTAAACGCCGACAAGCAGTGGCAAGATAGCTGACACAGTTTTGAGCACACCGCGATGAAAATGGCGGGCAGAGGCACGCCGTGACAAAGCCTTGCTGGTCACCAGTGATATGCGTGAGTAGTGTCAGAACTACAATACAAGTGACTGTGTTATCTAAGGACGCAACGGACTTGTGAGTTGTGTGCATAGCAGATCTGTAAATCGTAACGTGTTTGTTCGAGCCATTAGAAATACTTCACCCTAGACCAATTCCAAGATGTCGGACATGTGGCATGATTCCGGCACTTGGCAGTGCCACCCCACTCGCTTCCTCCCTATATAGGTTTGCCTTCCCCCTCAAACGTTTCAAACTATTCTGTAGTGTCATTTCCTGTTATATGATCTTCAGAGCTCATGGTTCAATACTTGTTCGACGATTCCGATGTGTCAAAACGAAAATTACTTCTACGTATATTTGCAAGCCGTGTTTTAATATAATTACATCAATGTGTTTTATTGTTGTTTGTTTGTGTATGCCGACGAAGGCTTTCAAGCTGCAGCGTTCATTTGTCATTTGTGATTGTATTTGTATAAAGCTGACCAATATAACTTTCCGTTTTTTGTTGATGAACTTGTACATGAAACATGGCATTCTTGGTTAACTGGTTGGCTGGCAGTCCTTTGGAAGACTGATTCCATCTCTAAAGTCTGTTTCATTGAAGTTCACTCAACCGAACCAGGATCACAGCATCCATCCTTTCGGCCTTAAGATTCTCCTCCCTACCAGTACAAACATGACTTCTCCCCGGAAACTGTGTTTTATAACTCTTGCTTCCATTCTTGAGGAGCAAGAACCAGCAGGCTATATAAGACCCAGAAATTTCAGCTACCCGTCTACTGAGAGGCATGGTAATCTTTGAGTCGTTATCCAAACAGAGAACCCAGTCATTGGATTAGGACACGCAAAGACGAGGAGAACCAGGTGTTGTGCAGCACGTAAGCCATCCCAAGCCTTTCCACGTCAGCACTACAAGCAATGGTTCAAAGTTATGTGCATTAAACATATTACTAACATACAGGGGAACGTATAATTCTACTTACAGTCGTATTGATTTCATCAATATGAAACTGGGAGAAATGATCTGCAATGCACTTTGTTCTATTTTCGAACTGCTCCGTATCTTCTTCAGTCCACCAGTCGCGTAATAAACCATCCCCATCCGTTTCCCTGCCTGCGGAGTGCGGAGTTCATAGTGGGTATTGTGACAAGCTTGAAGGAATATTTGCATACCTCAGTGGCTGATGTGTCAGGGTCGGGAGCCACACTAACCAGTACCTTATTTTACATGAATGTAGAGGATCTAGGGTAGATAGTGGTCTGTGTAACAGTTATGGCGTACAGCCATCTCTTGTATATCAAAGGCAGACAAGGGACTGTGGGACGTCTAAAAATAGATATGTGGGACATCCACCGAAGACAGTAGTGTGTGGAGCGTGTGGGGCAGAAATTTGTCTATGCAGCAACTAGGGAACAACGTAGTGTGTGGAGCGTTTAGAGCAGAAACTCTTCTGTGGGGCATCTAGGGCAGACAGTAATCTCCATAGAGTATCCATAGTTTGTGGGACATCTGTGACAGTCAGTAGTCTGTGGGACATCTGGGGCAGTCAGTAGTCTGTGGGACATCTGGGGAAGACAGTAGTCTGTGGGCCATCTGGGGCAGTCAGTAATCTGTTGGACATCTGGGGCAGTCAGTAGTCTGTAGGACATCTGGGGAAGTCAGTAGTCTGTTGAACATCTGGGGCAGTCAGTAGTCTGTGATACATCTGGGGCAGTCAGTAGTCTGTTGGACATCTGGGGCAGTCAGTAGTCTGTTAGACATCTGGGGCAGTCAGTAATATGTTGGACATCTGGGGCAGTCAGTAGTCGGTTAGACATCTGGGGCAGTCAGTAGTCTGTTGGACATCTGGGGCAGTCAGTAATATGTGGGACATCTTGGGCAGTCAGTAGTCTGTTGGACATCTGATGCAGTCAGTAGTCTGTGAGACATCCGGGGCAGTCAGTAATATGTTGGACATCTGGGGCAGTCAGTAATATGTGGGACATCTGGGACAGTCAGTAGCCTATGGGACACCTGGGGCAGTCAGTAGTCTGTTGGACATCTGGGGCAGTCAGTAGTCTGTGGGACATCTGGGGCAGTCAGTAGTCTGTTGGACATCTGGGGCAGTCAGTAGTCTGTTGGACATCTGGGGCAGTCAGTAATATATGGACATCTGGGGCAGTCAATAGTCTGTGGGACATGTGGGGCAGTCAGTAGTCTGTTGGACATCTGGGGCAGTCAGTAATATGTTGGACATCTGGGGCAGTCAGTAATATGTTGGACATCTGGGGCAGTCAGTAATATGTTGGACATCTGGGGCAGTCAGTAGTCTGTGAGACATCTAGGGCAGTCAGTAATCTGTTGGACATCTGGGGCAGTCAGTAGTCTGTTAGACATCTAGGGCAGTCTGTAGTCTGTGAGACATCTGGGGCAGTCAGTAGTCTGTTGGACATCTGGGGCAGTCAGTAGTATGTTGGACATCTGGGGCAGTCAGTAGTCTGTGAGACATCCGGGGCAGTCAGTAATATGTTGGACATCTGGGGCAGTCAGTAATCTGTGGGACATCTGGGACAGTCAGTAGCCTATGGGACACCTGGGGCAGTCAGTAGTCTGTTGGACATCTGGGGCAGTCAGTAGTCTGTTGGACATCTGGGGCAGTCAGTAGTCTGTTAGACATCTGGGGCAGTCAGTAATATGTTGGACATCTGGGGCAGTCAGTAGTCTGTTAGACATCTGGGGCGGTCAATAGTCGGTTGGACATCTGGGGCAGTCAGTAGTCTGTGGGACATCTGGGGCTGTCAGTAGTCTGTGGGACATCTAGGACAGACAATAGTCTGTGGGACATCTGGGGAAGACATTAGTCTGTGA
Organism: Cepaea hortensis; assembly: GCA_963921405.1. Lineage (NCBI taxonomy): Eukaryota > Metazoa > Mollusca > Gastropoda > Stylommatophora > Helicidae > Cepaea > Cepaea hortensis. Next base: position 83,718,519 of record OY992896.1, on the reverse strand, counting down.
GACATCTGGGGTAGACAGTAGTCTGTGGGACATCTGGGGCAGTCAGTAGTCTGTGGGACATCTAGGACAGGCAATAGACTGTGGGACATCTGGGGAAGACAGTAGTCTGTGAGACATCTGGGGTAGACAGTAGTCTGTGGGACATCTGGGGCAGTTAGTAGTCTGTTGGACATCTGGGGCAGTCAGTAGTCTGTTGGACATCTGGGGCAGTCAGTAATCTGTGGGACATCTGGGGCAGTCAGTAGTCTGTGGGTCATCTTGTGAAAACAGTAAGTAGTCTGTGGGACATCTTGGGAAAACAGTAAGTAGTCTGCGGGACATCTAGAGCAGACAATTTGTTGGGAGTCTATGGCGGGAAGTAATCTGTGGGGCATCCAGGACAATAAGATGTTTGTGGTAGTATCTAGTAAGTAATTATGCAATGCCGGCGTTAGTTAACGTATGATGCAATACTGGTGTTAATGAACATATGATAAAATATGGGCGTTAATGTAAATATGATACTAGTTCGTTAGTTGCATATTCTTTACAGGACGTCGCATTCAACAGCTGCAATTTTTTCTGGTGTGATCTCTTGGCAAGTTTACGTTCAGTAGTTTGCCATTACTTTCTGGACGACCGGCACCCATACCATTTCGTAAAAAACCAACGCAAGACGGTCTGCTGTCAAATCGCTCGCATCTGTGTTTCAAACGCGGGTATCCGAGAATACGAACTGTCCCCTAAACTCTTCACCACGAAGCCGGCTAAATATGATACAGTAAGTGGTATTAAATATGACGCGGCAAAAGCGTTAATGAACAAAGCGATGTTCAGAAATGTTTTCTGTTTAGGGGTGTTAAAATAATTGTGACCTACCCCGTGAGTCAAATCCGTGTGTTATCTCATGACCTATAACTAGCCCAATAGATCCGTAGCTGATATAACTGTAGATATAAACAGAAAAAGGAGTTAAATCGTTCTCAATCTAATCCTCATCATCCTGTGCCTTGCCGGTTGGCGTGAGAGATCATGTCTCTGCACAAATTGCGATCTCTGACGACATGGATAAATTCGTGTGTTTACTTCTTTCCGTGCCGTGACTCAGTAATGTCAAGAATATTCTCACGCTGTCTCCCTGTATGTCTCTTTCCAGAAATGGTTCTAGTTGTCGCAATATGCTCCAGTTTTAGTCTTCTCATAATGTGGCCAAAAAATTATGATTGCTTCTTTCTGATGTTTACGATAAGTTGTTTTTGCAACTCAGCTTCCCTAAAAATGTCCAGATTGCTCATTTTGGCTGTCCAATTAATTTTTAGCTGTCAAAACTATAAAAAAACAAAACACACACAACTGTCATCTACTGCCTTGCGGTGTTGGGCAGGAAGGTCTTGAGCCTGAGGAATTACGGCCGCCTGGCTAGTGCAGTCCCCGCGAACTGTGCGGGTTAGGATTTTCTTTTTGCCTCGACAGAAAAAAATCCACATCTTACCGAATATTCGAACCCGGGTCTCCCTCTCAAGATGGAGAATCCGGCATTCTTAGCTACTCGGCCAGCGGCTCATTGCTAATCTTCAGCATTCTTCAAATAAAAAAAAAAGGCTGGAGCTAATACTCAAGCTGATTTCGTCATTTTCTGTCTTGTCTTTCTTGTTCTTTCTAGTTGGTCACCGTTCTGTCTGTCATTATTATCGTGTATTTCAGTTTCTGGAGCTGTCGTGATTGCATGGTTATTCTTTTTGTTTCATCTTAAGAGAAGAATGCGTCATAACTAATTATACGCTTCAAAGGTCAGTGTGTCAAAATTCGACATGCATTTGTGACAATGTTACTTCCTCTATACCAGTGCTTCTCAACCGGTTGGGAATCTCTCTCTCTCTCTCTCTCTCTCTCTCTCTCTCTCTCTCTCTCTCTCTCTCTCTCTCTCTCTCTCTCTCCCTCTCTCATGAAAGCGAGTGATAGAAGGGCAGAATGTTAGACGGGCCTGCGTGCCCAATTCTTAACCCTTTGAAAATAAAGTTTGTTCGTTCGTTCGTTCGTTCGTTCGTTCGTTCGTTCGTTCTCTCTCTCTCTCTCTCTCTCTCTCTCTCTCTCTCTCTCTCTCTCTCTCTCCACCCATGGGTGAATTTTGGGGTTTCCAAAGAGGAAAGGGGGGGGGGGGGGAATTGAGGTCATTTCAAGATCACGTTAATACAAGAAACAATTACTTGATATTGTTTTTCCCTTCATACTTTACGGTTCTGTACTTATCGTTCTTCTGAAATTCATTTCATAATGTAGGCAGACCCGCAAATCACGTTTTATGTAGATGTCTAGACTTGTTCTAGTATGTGTTATTAAATTTAGCTTTCATGTTTACGTATACTCTGCGGCAGAGGCGGGAATTTATAGGGAGGTAATACGAAAAAGGGAGGGGGGATGACATACTGAACATATGGTGAAGGGGTGCATGGGCCTAAAAAGGTTGCGAACCGCTGCTCTAGACAGATTCCATCCAAGATAACGGGCTCTAACTACCCGTGGGTAGGTTTTCTTCCCTGACAGGTTTGCCATGGCAGCAGTCTGAAGGCCCGCTCTTTGAGATTTCTAACTGAGATGGGATTTTAAAGTGCCCAACTTGGACACACGGATCCTTACATTTATAACTCTTATCTGAGAGGGATACATGTTTGGTCTCACTACCCAAGATATCAGGGGGACGTGTTGTATCGTTATATATACGTGATCCGTGAAACAGAAGATCAGAGGGACGTGCTGTATCATTATATATACGTGATCCGTGAAACAGAAGGTCAGGGGGACGTGTTGTATCATTATATATACGTGATCCGTGAAACAGAAGATCAGGGGACGTGTTGTATCATTATATATATATATATGATCCGTGGAAGAAATATTTTAACCCTATTCTATATACTTCCGGTATAATGGCGATGAAGTGAAGCGTTGTTCTTCAGGGAGACGCTATTTAGAGTGTTCCTGTGGATGCCCTGTGGATTTCCTATGGATAGTGTTTTCCTGTGGATTATGTGATGTTATTTCGTGTTCGTTTATTGGAAGTTTTCAAAAGAAGCCACGGAAGGCAGGTGGTGGATGAAATTTTGAGGGAAGCCGACAGATAATATTTGGTTACGGTCTCGAGTTTCGCGACGGCAGGCAGAGGATCTCTTTCGAGAGACAATGGTTTCGGTCATCCGGCCAGTATGGTCAGAGCCATAGAGGAAAGCAACGGCAAACTACCTCTTTGAAAGTGCCTAGTATATTATGATTCACTTACAGACTGATCATCGTAAGACAAGGACAGAGACATTAAAATTAGCAACATGGAACGTTAGGTTGTTACACGACAACGGAAAATTAGGGAACATAAAACAAGAAATATAAAGAGAAAAAATTAATATTCTAGGGATGTGCGAAACGAGATGGACAGGAGCGGGCATCAAGATAGATGAAGATTTTAAGATTATTTATTCTGGAGGTGAAGATCGACAAAGGGGAGTGGCAATAATTTTGGACCGGAAAACATCAAAATCTGTTCAAGGATATTGGGCCGTGTCGGACAGAGTTCTACTAGTTAAATTGAGTGGCAGACCTTTTACCATAAATGTTATTCAAGTATATGCCCTAACAGAAGAGTCCAGTGAAGATAGTGTAGAGGAACTTTATAATGACATAGTCTGCCTTAAAGAAATGTAAAAATTCAGAAATAAACATCATAATAGGAGACTTTAATGTAAAAGTAGGAAATCAAGGTGATAGATACACAGTAGGAAACTATGATTTAGGAGAGAGAAATGAAAGTGGATACATACTCGAAGAGTGGGAAAAAGAAAAGGAAATTATTGTAGGAAACACCTGGTTTAAGCAACACCCTAGAAGAGTATGGACATGGAGGAGTCCTGATAGCAGGATCAGAAACCATATTGACTACATTCTGATTAGCAGAAGATTTAGAAACGCACTAACAGTAGCAAAAACAGTTCTCAGTGCTGATTGTTATATTGACCAAAGACTACTTACAGGAACATTGAGGATAAAGCTGAAGAAAGTCAAGTATATAACAGGAAACACTAAATATGATTTGTTTACATTGAGTAATGACAAGGAAATACAAAACAAATTCAACATAGAAGTACAGAACAGAATTTGATATATTGTCTGAATTAGAGATATTGTTCCAGGATGTGAATGATCAATGGGAAATGTTAAAGAATTCAATCAGTTTGGCTGCACAAACAACTATTCCAAAATTAAAGAAGGTGGGTCATAAGAAATGGATGACTGAAGAAATTTGTACACCTAATCGAAACAAGAAGACTCAACAAAAATAATCCTGCCAAATATGAAGAAATTCACAGACAAGTCAGAATATTATGTAGGAAGACAAAAGAATCATGGCATGAGGAAAAGTGCTTAGAAATTGAAAAAATAATATAGCAGTCAAAATACCAAATTAGTGCACAAAAGAATTCAGGAACTTACTAATAAAAGAACAAGTATATCAACAGGCTGTCTAAAAACTAAAGATGGCAAAGTCATAATAGAAAAAGATCAGATTCTACATGTATGGACAGATTACGTGAAAAACCTGTTTAATGATAAAAGAGAGAAACAGTATGATATTAGATTTAATAATGAAGGACCGCCAATTTTAAAGATGGAGGTTCAAAATGTTCTTAAGAATATGAAGGCTGGCAAGGCCCCCAATACAGATAACATCACAACATAAATGATTAAAGCTTTAGAAGAATTTGGACTAGATCAAGTCACCAGACTGCTGAACACATTAAATGATACTGGAGACATACCTCCTGAATTATGTAATTCTGTATTTATTGCAATCCCAAAGAAATCAGGAACCTTGGAATGTGATCAACATAGAACAATTAGTATAATGAGTCATATCACAAAGATTTTGCTAAGAATTATCATGCAAAGAGTGAGGAAGAAAATACAACCTGAAATAAGGGAAGAACAATGTGGGTTTGTAGAAGGAAAGGGTACAGTAAATGCTGTGTATATGCTGCGAACAGTTATTGAACATGCTATAGAAGTAAATAAGGATATACATCTTTGATTTATTGACTACACAAAGGCTTTTGATAGAGTTAGACATGTCAACATGGTGGATATGCTTGCAGATCTACAAATTGATGGGAAAGATATTAGACTTATAAAAAACATATATTGGAAACAACAAGCTGCCATAAGGATTGATAATGAAGTGGGACAATATCAACCTATTAAGAGAGGTGTTAGGCAGGGATGTGTAATGTCTCCAGATCTTTTATCCCTATACAGTGAAAATATTTTCAGAAATGTAGAAGATATAAATGGAATCAGCATTGGAGGAAGAAACATCAATAACATTAGATATGGAGATGATACAGTATTGATTGCAGACAATGCACAAGATCTACAACAATTAGTAGTCGCGGTTGTTGTACACAGTGAGCAGCTGGGGTTAGAATTAAATTGTAAGAAGACACATATTATGGTCGTCACTTGGAAGAACGAAGTACCACAATGTAATATACAAGTAAATGGGAATAGTCTTCAACAAGTGAATCGGTACAATTATCTCGGAACAGTCATAACATCTGATGGGAGATGCCTTGAAGAGATTAGAACAAGAATTGCCATGGCGAAAGTAGCCTTTAGCAAGATGAAAAACATTCTGACCAATAAAAAGATGTCAACTGAAACGAGAAAAACAGTGTTGAGGGGATACATAGAGGCTGTTCTTTTGTGTGAATGTGAAACTTGGACAATGTGCAGTCAAGCTGAAAAACATCTGATGGCTGCAGAAATGTGGTTTCTGAGGAAAATGCAAAGAATACCATGAACAGACAGAAAAACCAATGACCAAGTACTACAGGAGACAAATGAAAATCGTACATTGATTAGAGAAATTAGACGTAGACAGTCAAAAAGTTTTGGACATGTTATGAGAAGAAATTGATTGGAGAACTTAGTGACAACTGACAAGATCAAAGGGAACAGACCAAGAGGAAGACCGAGAGGAAAATACCTGGATGCCTTGGCCACATGGCATGGACGAGACAGGAACACTGTGCTGATCCACGATGCTGGTGATCGAGTGAAATGGCGAGTCATGACCGCCCACGATTTCCGGCATGGCACACGATTGATTGATTGAAGCCCATAAACAGGCACTCTCCCGATGTTTATACGTCACCTCGACACCGCAAGGCACAAGAGGAACATATTGAGATGAGATGAGTTGAGATGAGATAAGATGTCCTTCTGTCGGAGATTCGATTCTAGACCAGTTACCAAGTAAGGCCTGATCTTCCCTGTTATGACAGTTAGTCATTATGTAGAATTTCCTCGCATTAAGCTGAGGCTTGTACCCTCCCAGTTGTGCTCCTCCGTCCGAATCCGTTGCATAATATGGGATGTCGAGTTTAGTTAGCGCAGCGCAACATTCAGCGCTACCAGAAAGCAGGTTGGACAGTGCCATGAGGCAGCCCAACCGGAAAATCGACGGACAACAATTCAGAAACTAGTCTGTATTAGTGACGAATAATCAGTCATTTTGAAGAATGGACTCGAACAAATAGACGGCTAAATTTAAGAACCAATCAGATAGTGAGCTCTGGCCACGTGATGAAAGGGTCAAGCGTAGAAAGCCGCAGAGTCTGTGTGAACCGCCGTCGCGACCACTTCACATAAAACGGAGAGCCAGCGCCGGAAATTTCAGACGAGACCAAGGATACGGACCATCAGGAAAGTTTGACAACAAGCAGGCGAGATAGTTTATTCAGCAACAAACGATAAATGATGGCTACCAGAGACACCACAGCAGCCAGGCAACTGAGAAACTGCATCAAAGCGAGCGAGCCCAGCTGTGTAGTTTGGACGGGTCGACAGCCCTGTGATGACCGGAGGTCAAGTTGAGCTGTAAGATCGTAAGTAGTCAAGTTACTATCACATGTGTCCGAGAATTACAGTAGCAACTGGTCATGACGATAGGCCGTGGAGTGTAGGCAGGTCAGGGGCTAGCGGGAACGTGTAACGGCTTAAAGGGCCGGCGTAGCTATAGCTGACTGTTGCTGTTGAGGAAATAAAGATAATTGTGTGTTCACTCCACAACTGTGACGCAGCTGTTGTTTACTGTAACCTAGAACACATTGTACTATGACTGTCAACGCAGCTTCCACATACCCCTAACAGCTTGTTGGCAGACGTGTTGGGGAGGGGGGGGGGGGCTGTTATAAGGTAGGTCAGTCATATCTTCTTCTTCTTCTGCGTTCATCCTCTCATACGAACAGCAGGGATCAGTGTTATAGATGGAAGAATGGCATAGATCAGTGTTATAGATGGAAGGACAGCATAGATCAGTGTTATAGAAGGAGTAACGGCAGGGATAAGTGTTATAGATTGAAGAAGGGCAGGAATCAGTGTTATAGATGGAAAAATTGCAGGGATCAGTGTTATAGATGGAAGAACAGCATAGATCAGTGTTATAGATGGAAGAACAGGAGATATGCGGGGATAGAAGAACAAAAGGATCAGTAATGAATACTGACTCAAGTAATGTTTGCAATGATCACTAATTATTGCGAAACAAGTCATGGATCAGTAATGTCTATTACTAGCATGTTCATGGTGTTCAGTAATGTACACATTATTACAGAAACCACGAGTAATGGAGTATACAGACAAGGAAATAACACACACATTGACATACATCAAGACCAGTTTCACTTACTTTGGGTAGGTCACTGAGAAGAAGGGTGGTTGCATTAAGCCAGCCATGAACACTGGAAAATGTAAGACATAGGTAACAGACACTCATGGTTGTATTATGTCTCTGGTACTTGTTGTTTAGCAAGCATGCGTACATAGTTTGAATATCAGTCATGGACATACACATACATTTTCGCCGGCATGTAGACGGAGAGTTAGACAGCAAACAGACAGACAGACAGACAGACAGACAGACAGACAGACAGACAGACAGACAGACAGACAGACAGACAGACAGACAGACAGACGGAGGGACGGACGGACGGACGGACGGACGGACGGACAGACAGACAGACAGACAGATAGACACACAGACAGACAGACAGACAGACAGACAGACAGACAGACAGACAGACAGACAGACAGACAGACAGACAGACAGACAGACAGACAGGCAGGCAGGCAGGCAGACAGGCAGGCAGGCAGGCAGGCTCCATTTCTTCCCAGTTTTATTCATCTATGTTTTTTAATCGTCTACTCTAATATTCTGTAGGTCTCTAGCTATTTCGTTTGTCTAGTGGGTTCCAGGCAAGAGAATATTTAGTTATACTGTCCACAGGCTTTTTCAGTGTGTGTCCTATCTTGTGGGATCCAGGCAAGAGAATATTTAGTTATATTGTCCTCAGGTTTTTTCAGTGTGTGTCCTATCTTGTGCGTTCCAGGCAAGAGAATATTTAGTGATATTGTCCTAGGGTTTTTTTCAGTGTGTGTCCTATCTTGTGGGTTCCAGGCAAGAGAATATTTAGTTATATTGTCCTAGGGTTTTTTCAGTGTGTGTCCTATCTTGTGGGTTCCAGGCAAGAGAATATTTAGTTATATTGTCCTCAGGTTTTTTCTTTGTGTGTCCTATCTTGTGTGTTCCAGGCAAGAGAATATTTAGTTATATTGCCCTAAGGTTTTTTCAGTGTGTGTCCTATTTTGTGGGTTCCAGGCAAGAGAATATTTAGTTATATTGTCCTCAGGTTTTTTCTGTGTGTGTCCTATCCAACGCCATCGTCTTTTCCTCAGCTATTAATTGACAGGGATTTGTTTAGTAGTATACTTCCGTTCCCTAATATGGAGGATAGACGGTTTAATTGTTAAGGCCTCTGCAGTTTTTACGCGTGTGGCTACTGTTTGCTTACGCATTTTCCTCATCTTAGACTGGTATTGCATAGTTTTGTCGCCCTGCTACTGAGTTGAGTGCATGGAGCGACACTGATAGCTGTGAATTTCGTGTAGAGTGCTTTTACATCTTCCGCGGTTGTTTGTAGCTTGATCTGCATGTTCAGAAATATGGCGGTCAGTCGGTCGCTGAACTAACTGGGTTCACTTAAGCAGTAATGTGTGGCTGCTGGTCTTGTAGTGACTGCTGCTGCCATCGAAGGTGTACTGTATTATTCGTGGTGAACTTTTGTATTGGCATTCTGGCGGCGGCATTATGCATAGTTTACCTTTGCGGGCTGTTGGTTTGTCGAGACTTCAGTCTGTTGCACTTTTCACTTGCGGCAGTGAAAAGCATTTTGTATTATATTCACTGCACCAGGAATGGAGCATAATGGGGCGACTCTTTACCGTGAAGTTGGAACCGCGACTAAATAACTACCTAACGTGTTTAGTAGTTCCTATAGAGCTAATGGTTCTGTTATCACAGAAAAAAATAAGTGAAATCACAAACCCATCTCATTAGGCGTATAGATGGCTTCGGCTTCATAGGGAGAGACGGGCCATCTATGCATAAAATAATATAATACAATTATCATATGTACTGTTGAAAGTTCACACACACATCACAAATCTCATAAAATAATGTAATAAGATGTATGACATGTACTGTTGAAAGTTCATACACACAACATTAATCTCATAAAATAACATTATAAGATGTATCACATGTACTGTTGAAAGTTGACACACAGAATACAAATCTTATAAGATAACATAACCAGATATATCACATACACTGTTAAAAGTTCACACACACACACACACACACACACACACACACACACACACACACACACAACACACATCTCATGTTGAACGAGGTCGAATTTTTCTCTTTATTTTTTCACATATCGGATCGAATTGGATTATGTTGAATGAGGATTTCCTACTCGCGAACGGGTTACGGTCACAATGTTCGAAACACAGCTGCGGATGATTTAAAAACAGAACGCCTTGCGTTAGCGTTCATACAATGATATGTGTGCCGGTAGTTCAGAAACTAGTGGCAAACTACTGAACGTAAACTTGCTAAGAAATCACAAACAGCTTAAAAAATGTTGGGGTTAACTACAACGTCCTGTAAAGGATATGCAACTATAAAGAAGGCAGTCTTCCAATGCTCTTCTCTTTGGGAGTGACCATACTGGTCAGTGACCTTGGCCATTGTCCCTCTAAAGAGATCCTCTGCTTCGTAAGCGAACCGCGAGGCCATATCCAAGAACAATACGTCGGCTGTTCTCAAGATCAATCCAACAATTGCCCACATAGTTATCACGATACCCTCCTTGAGGGACTATTTGGTCTTGTAAAAAGGCTTGCCATAGACTTTCAGGGGGAATGGTGTCTGTTACTTTTCCCTTCGTGGCGCCACCTCTATCACACCAGCCTCAACCTCGTCATCAGAGTTGCCATTGATAGGGGTCGCGATCTAGGCATCTATGCACGGATCGAACATACTTTAATTTCAAAGGGTTAAGAATTGGGCACGTAGGCCCGTCTGATATTCTATTCTTCTTCTCTACATACATTATTTAGTTCAACATCACTTATGCAACTAACCTTAGACAACAAAAGAACACTAAGCATTAAAACGCATGTAAATAATCAATAATATATGACTCACTGGGGCAATGTTTAACATGGGCATTATAAATACCTAAGGAAGGTGCCTGTCTCCGTGGCCAAAGGCTTGCGAATGCGGTTCGTGAGCCGCTTACCAGGCGTTCGAAACGCAGCCGCGACCGATTTGTATTGCAGACCGTGTCGCGTTGCGTTATAACGTGTTGGTATGGGAGCCGGTCGTTTAGAAAGCAATGGCACACTACTAAACTTAAAAACTTGCCTAGTACATCAACAGCAGCTGAAAAATGTTGGTGTTGACTGCAACGCCCTGCAAGGGATATGCAACATAAATATATGGGAATGTTTATTGGCTAGTTGTCGTTTGAGATAATTTTCCATTATTACTGTTTTTCTTCTTTTTAGAAGGGCATGTAGTCTGTAGAAACAACTTTTCCAAAATAAAGAGGTGTGTCGTAAGAAATGGATGACTGAAGAAATTTGACAACTAATGGAAACAAGAAGACTCAATAAAAATGATCCTACCAAATATGAAGAAATTCACAGAGAAGTCAGAATATTATGTAAGGTGGCAACGAAGCATGGCTTGAGAAAAATTGCATAGAAATTGGGGAAAAAACAACAGTCAAAATACAAAATCAATGCACAAAAGAATTCGGAAACTTACTAATAAAAGAACAAGTAAGCAAGCTGTCTTAAAACAAAAGATGGCAAAATCATAATAGAAAAAGATCAGAATCTCCATGTATGGTCAGATTATGTGAAAAACCTGTATGATGATAACATAAATGAACAGTCTGATATTCGAATTAATAACCAACAACATCTGATGGCTGTGGAAATGTGGTTTCTGAGGAGAATTCAAAAAATACCATGGGCAGACAGAAAAAATCAATGACCAAGTACTACAAGAAACACATGAAAATCGTAAATTGATTAGAGAAATTAGACGTAGACAGTCATTTTTTATTAAACATGTTAAGAGAAGAAATAAATTGGAGAGCTTGGTGATAACTGGCAAGATCAAGGGGAACAAGGGGAAGTCAGAGAAGTAAATATCTGCATGGCTTGACCACGTGGCATTGTAAAGACAGGAATACTGATCTGATCCATGACTCTGGTGATCGAGTGAGATGGCAGAACATGACCGCCCACGCATGGCACATAATGGATGGATGTATGTAGTCTGCATAGAGGTAGTGTTCAAACTTTTTGCGACTGTTTGTATAATGACTGGTGGTGTCTTTGAATTCTTGTGGAAGTTATTCCACAACTGAGTGGCATAGTATGCTAAGCTTGTTTTATATAAGTCTATCCTAGATTTTGGGACATGAAGTATATTTAGTCGTTAGCTATGTCTTGCGTTATATTTAAATAATGGCCAAAGATAGCTTTAAGCATTTTGAAATAGGATTTTGTGAATTAGTTTAACCTTATTAAAAAGTAGGCGTTTTTGGAGTGGCAGTAACTGAAGACGTTCATGTAAGTTAGAATTGTCGGTAAGTTTTTCACCATTAATAAAACGCACTGCCCTTTTCTGTAGTGAATAAAGGCGTTTTGTTATTGATTTGAAGCATCCATACCCGATTGTGGAGCAATAATCAATATGTGTTTGTATGTGGGAAGTATAGAATATCTTTCTTGTGTTTTGGTCAAGGAGATTTTTAATTTTGGCAAGTTGGTAGACCTGTTTGGCTATTTGTTTAACTAGAGCATGAACATGGGAATTAAAGGTTAGATTTTGATAAATGATACAACCCGGTGCCTTGTGCTCGATTACACTTTCTACAGGCGTGCTATCAATGTCCAGCTGAAGCGTTCTCTGTGAGTTTAGATTGTGAAGTCTTTGCCTGGTTGCAGTTAACATAGATTTTGTTTTAAAAATGATAATATGCAAGCGGTTTTCATGACTCCAGTTAACTACACTATTTATTTAATATTGATGTTAAGGATGATTCTAGCAGAGTACAATCAATAGCGTTTGTGTATACTGTCCAGTTGTCTGCAAATAGATCGCAGGACGACGAAAGATATAAGGAAAGATCATTTATAAAAATGGCAAATAACGGAGGGCCAAGTATAGACCCCTATAGTACTCCAATATTAATGGTCATGGCTTGAGATAAACATTTATTGTGTGATACTACTTGTTTTCTGTCTAACAAAAATTATTTTATTAATGTAACTAGCTGACACGGCCCGGCTTCGCCCAGACTCTGGTGGGGAGCATCTCATTTAATTCATATAAGTAGTCATATAAGCTCCCGTTCCCGACTGTCTGTCTGTCTGTCTGTCTATCTATCTGTCTGTCTGTCTGTCTGTCTGACCCGGCCCAGCCCATGGTGGAGAGCATCTCATTTAATTCATATAAGTAGTCATATAAGATCCCGTTCCCGACTATCTGTATGTCTGTCTGTCTTGGGTAAATGGAGGAGGGAGGAGGAAGAGGGAGGTGGAGGAGGGAAGAGGAGGGAGGAGGAGGGAGGAGGAGACAGGAGGAATAGGAGGGAGGAGGAGGGATTAGGAAGAGGAGGGAGGAGTAGGGTGGAGGAGGAGGGGGAGGAGGAGGGAGGAGGAAGAGGGAGAAGGAGGGAGGAGTAGATCGCAGGAGGAGGAGGAGGAGGAGGAGAGGGAGGAGGAGGGAGAGGGAGGAGGAGGGAGGAGGAGGAGAGAGTAGGCGGAGGGAGGAAGTGGAGGGAGCAGGAAGAGGGAGGAAGAGGGAGGAGGAGGAGGGAGGAGAAGGAGGAGGGAGGAGTAGAGAGTGGGAGGAGGGAGGAGGCGGAGGGAGGAAGAGCGAGGAGGAAGAGGGAGAAGGAGGAGGGAGGAGAAGGAGGGAAGAGGATGAGAGGGAGGAGGAGGAAGAGGGAGGAGGAGGAATGTGAAGGGAGGAGGAGGGAGGAGGTAGAGGGAGGAGGAGGAGGAGGGAGGAGGATAGAGGAGGAGGAGGGATGAGGAGGAAGAGGGAGGAGGAGGAATGTGAAGGGAGGAGGAGGGAGGAGGTAGAGAGAGGAGGAGGAGGGAGGAGGAGAATGGAGGAGGAGGGATGAGGAGGAGAGGGAGGAGGAGGGGGAGGAGGCGGAGGAGGAGGGAGGAAGAAGGAGGAGGGAGGAAGACGGATGAGGGGGAGGAGGGAGGGGTAGGAGGGGGAGGAGGAGAAGGGAGGAGAAGGGAGGAGGAGGAGGGAGCAGGAGGAAGGAGGAGGGAGGAGGAGGAGGAAGAGGGAGGAGGAGGGAGGAGGAAGAGAGAGGAGGGAGGAGGAAGAGAGAGGAGGGAGGAAGAGATAGGCGGAGAGAGGAGGAGGAGGGAGGAGGAGGAGTAGGGATGAATAGGAGGGAGGAGAAGGGAGGAGGAGGGATTAAGAGAAAGAGGGGGGAAAGGGGAGAAGGAGGAGGGAGGAGGAGGAGGAAGAGGGATGAGGAGGGAGGAGGAGGGAGGAGGGAGGATGAGGAGGAGGGAGGAGGAGGAGGGAGGATGGTGAAGGAGGAGGAGGAGGAGGGAGGAGGGTGAAGGAGGAGGAGGAGGGGGAGGAGGGAGGGGGAGGAGGAGGGAGAAGGAGGAGGAGGGAGGAGGGAGGAGGAGAACGTAGGTGGGGGAGGATGAGAAGGGAGGAGGGAGAGGGAGGAGGAGGGAGGAGGAGGAGAGAGGAGGAGGGAGGAGGTTGAGGGAGAAGGAGGAGGGAGGAAGAGGTAGAAGGAGGAGGGAGAAGGAGGGAGGAGGAGACAGGAGGAATAGGAGGGAGGAGGAGGGATTAGGAAGAGGACGGAGGAGTAGGGTGGAGGTGGAGGGGGAGGAGGAGGGAGGAGGAAGAGGGAGAAGGAGGGAGGAGGAGAGAGGAGGAGGAGGAGGAGAAGGGAGTAGGAGGAGGGAGAGGGAGGAGGAGGGAGGAGGAGGAGAGAGTAGGCGGAGGGAGGAGGCGGAGGGAGCAGGAAGAGGGAGGAAGAGGGAGGAGGAAGAGGGAGAAGGAGGGAGGAGAAGGAGGAGGGAGGAGGAAGGAGGAGTAGAGAGTGGGAGGAGGGAGGAGGCGGAGGGAGGAAGAGGGAGGAGGAAGAGGGAGAAGGGAGGAGGAGGGAGGAGGTAGTAGGATGATTGATTGCCATCCCACCAGGTTAATATGTTATCGCGGACCTCAGAGAGAAGTGTCTATGTAGAAGACCATTTCCTGGACGTACGTATTTTGGGAGGGGGAGGAGGGAGGAGGGAGGAGGAGGAAGAAGAAAAAAAAACTACGACAGTTGGCATCTCTGGAATGAAAGGAAGGCGTGTAGAAAATTTCATCTCAATCGGATGGGCCGTTCGCGAGCGTATAAAGGACATACATACATACAGAGATACGCACATCCTAATTTATATATAAGACTAGCTGACCCTGCCCGGCTTCGCCCAGACCCTGGTGGGGAGCATCTCATTTAATTCATATAAGTAGTCATATAAGTTCTCGTTCCCGTTACCGACTGACTGTCTGTCTGTCTGTCTGTCTGTCTGTCTGTCTGTCTGACCCGGCCCGGCATTGCCCAGCTCCTGGTGTGGAGCATCTCATTTAATTCATATAAGTAGTCATATAAGTTCCCGTTCCCGACTGTCTATCTGTCTGTCTATCTGTCTGTCTGTCTGTCTGTCTGCCTGACCCTGCCCGGCTTCGCCCAGTCCCTGGTGGGGAGCATCTCATTTAATTCATATAAGTAGTCATATAAGTTCCCGTTACCAACTATCTGTCTGTCTGTCTGTCTGTCTGTCTGTCTGACCCGGCATCGCCCAGCTCCTGGTGTGAAGCATCTCATTTAATTTATATAAGTAGTCATATAAGTTCCTGTTCCCGACTGTCTATCTGTCTGTCTGTCTGTCTATCTGTCTGCCTGACCCTGTCCGGCTTCGCCCAGTCCCTGGTGGGGAGCATCTCATTTAATTCATATAAGTAGTCATATAAGTTCTCATTAAATTCATACAACAAAAAAAGTAACTTAAAAGAATGTCCTCACCATCCATTATTTTTAATGAAAACTCTTTCTAATCACCTGCATGACTACAGTAACTTCTTAAGCAAAAAAAGATGAGTTACAATGTTATGCATTGTGCATTATTTTTATGAAAACTTTGAAAATGCCTTACAGATTGTATCATTATTTATTATAACTCATATGCCGGTACATAACTATGGACAAAGAGTTTATAAATCTTTGAAAACGATGCCACAATATGACTATAAGTTATACAGAAAAGTTATGCCCCTTGAAATAACTTTTACAGAGTTAGGTCCCCTGAGATATATGAAATTATGATGAAAAATGAAAAATGAAATAATACTGAGTAAGCAGGCGATTTCACACTAACAAAATATCACAGTTGGCAGCGCTGGATTAAAAGGAAGGCGTGTAGAAAATTTCATCTCAATCGGATGGGCCGTTCGCGAACAAATAAAGGCCATACATACAGACAGAGATACATAAATACATACAGAGATACGCACATCCTAATTTATATATATGATTATGTTAAAGCGTACTTTCATTGTTTCTAGTTTTGTTTTGTTTGTTTGTTTGTTTGTTTGTTTGTTTGTTTGTTTGTTTAATTTTAATTAGAATAGTATGATCTATCATATCGAATGCTTTTCTAAAGTCTATAACCACCGCTCCAAATAGAGTATTGATGTTAATATTATGATGCCAGTTGTCTATCATGTTTGTTAGCGCCTTATGACAAGAATATTTTGGCCGAGACCCTGCCTGACTGTCAACTATTAGTTTGTAGCCAACTAAGTGTTCTAGAGTTGTTTTCTTAATGTGCTATTTGGATAGTGAGGATAATATGGAAATTGGCCTATAGTTATTCATGAGACTATCGTCTAATGAACCAGCTTTTAAATGAGGATACACTTCAGCGATTTTAAAGGCTGGTGGGAAGTGACTTTTGGTGGGACAGTGACGAAATACAAATACAGGCTGTTAGAGTTCAATCCAGTCTACCATTCGTATTGGTTAATGTTTCTGCCCGTAACGCGAGTGTGGATTCCCAGAGGTGGCAGTGTCTGTGTGTGGATTTCAACGCCAAAGGCAAATCATGAGGTAACATTCCTTCCAACACACAGGGGGAGGAGCTCGAGGTGGCACTTAAAACCAGTGACCTTGTTTGTACCAACAGAGCTGTGTTATCAGGACAGCAAGTAGTCCAGGTGATGAGGGTAGTGTTATTGACCTGGCGCTGGTTTCTCCTTCACTCACTACAGTGTGTAGATGGGGTGTCATAGGGCACCATGGCAGCGACCACCACACTTGCAGCATATTGGTGGAGAACGACAAAACCAGGCAGTACACATCAACAGTCAAGACCTTTTCAAGTACTTGTATGACAGTTCAGGGCAATATGTGGTGCGTAAAATAAGGCGCGACAAGCGCAGCAATCATCATGGCAAGAAAACAAAAGCTGAGTGCAGCCACATTGGTGAAATTATGAGGTAGGAAATGCCTGGATAGATAAGCGTGGTGCTGTCAGAAAATGGCATTACGCCAAGAAGAACAGTGTTGCCCATCCTAGTCTTATTGTGCACTTGGAAAGAGAGATGGACACCAAAGTTAGCTATTTCAAAAAACTGGTTTAAATGGTTAAAAGCGAAAAATGGGCAGAGTTATATCGAAGAATAAGCACAAACAAGTCACTGAAATTGTTCTGGCGGCTACATAAAAGTATGAATTGGGTAGTCAAGAATAGGAGTGTTGCTGTGTTCCAAAGTGCTTACCTTATCTGGCATAGTTCTGATGAGAATAAGGGCAAAGTCCTTTTTGAACGCTATCTAGAGCAGAGCAACTAGACAGACATGAGAGGCCGAAATTTTTCCAAGGCGGTTACCTCAGATACATTGAAGTTGAAGACATAGTGACAGTGATGGAGATTAGGGCTGTGCTTCGACGAATAAAAAACAGCGCACCAGGACCAGATGGTATAAGGTATGACGACATCAATATGTGTACCGACAACGAGCTAGAGAAACTAGCAGATATGTACACCTTCAGCATAGGGAGTGCTAGCATCAAGGAAGAGTGGTAACACAGCTATCTGATTCCTTGCCGAAGCCTGGCAAAGACCACACAAAAATTCAGGGATATCGAGTTATAACCATGCAGAATACAATAGGCCAGCTGCTGGATAAGTTAATTGCCAGGAAAATATCAAGTCAGCTAGAGAGGCAAGATTGTTTCCCACGTAGCCTTGGAGGGTACCGTCCAAACAGAGAAACCTGGACCAATGCAGCAGTTTTTGTCCATGATGTCTATGAAGGTTTCCACTCAGGCATTGAAACACGTGCTTCGGTGATAGTTCTTGAGGATGCGTACAACAGAGTACCAGTGGATTTCTTGATGTTTCAGCTTCTTGAGCTCAAGATAAGTCCATTTCTCCTTAGTTGGATCGCCGCAACCCTCGTCCAAAGGAAAGAAGTTTTTAGATGTTGCAGTTGGACTTCTGAACCAATGACAATATATCCTGGTATGCCACAGGGATTACCATTATCTAAGGTGCTGTTCAGCGCTTACACTGTGAGAATCACTGGCGAGAAAATTATAAGACCGGGGAGAACATTGTCATATGCCGACGATGTTTAAGTGTATCGTCAGGGTAAGACAGAGATAAGGTTGCTGTGGAACTACAAACCGAACTCAATCGCATAAGCTCTTGGTGTGTGGAATCTGGGGTAATGGTCAACCCAAAAAAAAGGCAGCAGTGACATGATTCTCCTTGATTAACCATATTTTCGATACTCCAATGCCAACTATAAATCTGGGTCAGAGACTGTGGAAAGAACGCAGGCAATGAATTACGTGGGGATACGATTGATCGAAGCCTCGCTTATACTAAGCACGCAGACCAGTTGATAACAAAGGACAAGCGGGGTTTGGCTGCGATGCGAGTGATGGCGGCGGCAAGCTGTGAGCTGCGCCATCCATGTATTCTATACGATGGTCTGGTCCTGTCTGTTTTGGAGTATGCGATGGCGATCCTGACTATTAGCCTTAAGCAGATGGAAAGGGTGGAAAGGATACAGAAAGAAGCCAATGCGTATTATTCTTGGATGCACAAGAGATACAGCATGCAGTGTGATGCCTTACCTTCTTGATTTTCCAACCATTGGGGACAGAATACAAATTTGCAGAGCACGTGCCTACCTCAGAGCCAACGCAAACACATAACATCCACTGCACAGTAAAATTAAGAAGGTAATGGGCAGCAGGTTAAAAAGAAGAAACTCTTAGATAGATCAAGCCGAAGACATTCTTCAACAAGTGTGTTCACTTGAGGACTTAGAACCTGGCGAAAAGTGAGTGCAAATGGCAACTGATTTCTTTACGTCCTTTTCAGTTTGCATCCAACTAGACAGAAAATTCAGACAAGAAAATCCAGCTGCTGTGGATGTGGAAGTAAAGGCTTTGATTTTCGAAAATTCTTTGGAGGGTTACGCTGTGGTTTACACAGCTGGGTCGATCGTTCGACGAATGAGAAGTTCATTGGCTTTTACCACCCAGACCGGAGGGAGAATTGTGAAGGAAGATTCTGGTGCTTTTGCTTTTACCACAAGTAGCCTGACTGTGGAAGTCATGGCAGTAAGTAAAGCAATAAGATGGCTCGACACATACACATTCACTAGGGCTTGTTTCCTTAGTGACTCAATGAGCATGCTCAAGAAGATAGAGATTGGGTGGATCCAAAGAGAGTGGTTGCTATCTCTGGAGCGGTCTCGGCTGGCAAAGATTAGTTTCATTTTCGTGCCAGGGCATGCGGATTTACTAGATAATGAGAGGGCTGACAAGTTTGCAGGTAAGACTACTGTGGAAGGCAGACGAGCCATGGACCAGGCTGGCATTTTGAATGCTTTACAAGAAGTATGTCGTTCGCGAGAACCAAGTGATGACTGTGAATCTACAACTATGGTCAGGTTCTGAGAATAGCAAGTTAAAAGAGGGGTGGCAAAACAAGAACACTACGCGGGAAGCCAAAGAATATTAATGAACCAACACAGAACTAGTGTCGTAAGCCGCTACACGCTGCGGTATTTACTGAGAAGGGGTTCAGAGCACTTATGGACGGAATGGTTCGATGTGCAATGAGGATGATCTGTCGAATAACTAACTAACTAACTAACTAACTACACTAACTAACTAACTAACTAACTAACTACCTAACTAATTAACTAATTAACTAACTAACTAACTGAGATATTGATTATCTATAAAGGTTAGTGACTCGCAGATCGCCGGCGAAGGATCTGATTACTGATTCCATCTAGTCCTGATGAGTTATTGACTTGCCTTTTTTAGGTCATTGAGATGAATAAATACATCAGTGGTCGGCATTAGCGGTATGTTGGAGGTAATGTCTCTATAGCATTTGTTCTCACAAAATGGTGACAATAAAGATATGTCATGAGGAGAATCTGGTATTGCAGCCTTCGATTATTTTTCTGTCGGATTGAAAGAAACTACTGAATTGATCACCATCCATCCATCATGTGCCATGCCGGTAAGCGTGGGCGGTCATGTTTTGCCATCTCACTCTATCACCAGAGTCGTGGATCAGCTCCGTGTTTCTGTCTCGACCATGCCACGTGGCCAAGGCATCCAGGT
Source organism: Cepaea hortensis (assembly GCA_963921405.1). Taxonomy (NCBI): domain Eukaryota; kingdom Metazoa; phylum Mollusca; class Gastropoda; order Stylommatophora; family Helicidae; genus Cepaea; species Cepaea hortensis. Next base: position 83,698,372 of record OY992896.1, on the reverse strand, counting down.
ATTTGCTTCTAGGTCTTCCTCTTGGTCTGTTCCCTTCGATCTTGCCAGTTGTCACCAAGTTCTCCAATTCATCTCTTCTCATAACATGCCCAAAGATTTTTGACTGTCTTGGTCTAATGTCTCTAATCAGTTTACGATCTTCGTTTGTTTCTTGAAGGACTTGTTCATTGGTCTTTCTGGCTGTCCATGGTATTCTTTGATCACATGTAACCTGATTTGATGGTAATGATTTTGATGACTTGTGTTTGTTTGTCAAGGTATTAATTGCTTCGCATATAACATTAGTGTTGGTTTTATCCATTATTAAGTTCTTAAAATAGTTTTTCATTTCCTTTCTAATAAGACAATGAAGTTTGTTTCTCAGACTACGGTATGTGATTAGATCTCGGTTTTTATGTGCCCTGTCCCGGTCTCTCATAATTTTAACTACCTCATGGGTGACCCACGGGGGCTTACTGTGATGTTTAACTCAAACTTCCTTAAATGGAACATGCTTATCACGTACACTTAGAAAGGTCTTTAGCCAGTGGTCCAGAGCATCATCTGGGTCAGGAAGCTGGTAAACATAGTCCAGAGATGAGTTTAGCAAATCTTGTAAAAAGACATCTTGATTTAAATTTTTATAATTTCTATATTTTATACTTATATGTTTGTGTTTCGGAGTTTTGGTACCTCTTTTTCAACAAGTGCAACATACTAGGTAGTGATCGCTCATTCGATTAATAAGTACAGTACATTCTATGATGTTGTCAGCACATGCAGTACAAATTTGATCTATAAGTGGCGTTCATTTGAAATCCGTTCATGCCGCACCCCGCGTAATTGCGTACGTTGAACATGATCATGTCATAGTCATGTGATAAGTGCTGACCAATGAATAAAAAAGCACGTGCTTATCGTCCCATGTTGCATAGGTTCTGTTTCTGACCATTGAGAAAATGGCCGGACTGATCCAAAATCAATCCAAAGAAGCTCAAGGAACGGTGATTCAGTTTCTTTCATTTGAAGAATGTCGACCAGTGGACATTCATCGAAGGATGCAGACAGCGTACGGTAACAAATGTGTGTAGAAGACAACAGTGACAGACTGGGCACATATGTTTCAGAAAGGACGTCAGTTCACGACAGATCTTCGACGGCCGGGTCAAGGCATCTTTTTGCAACAGAAAAACACCATCGCCATTATTGATGCAGCAGTACAGATGAACCGTTGTTGAAGCATACGTTCGCCAGCGAAAGAATTTGATGTGTCCATTGAGACAATTCAAAAGGTCGTTCTTAAGGAACTGCATATCGGAAGGTGTGTTCACATGGGGTACCACGGATGTTGACCGACCACCTAAAAGAGGAACGCATAGGATGGTGTTTGACCCACTTGCTGCGTTACAAAGTGGAGGGTGATGCATTTCTTTTAAGCATAGTGGCAGGCGATGAATCATAGTGTCACCACTTTGAACCGAGCAGCAAAAGAGAGAGCATGAAATGGAAGCATGCTGGACTACCTAAAGCCAAAAAATTCAAGTTACAGATTTCCGCTGGCAAGGTAATGCTGAGCGCATTTTTTTACCATGAAGGGCTATTGTTGGCTGACTTTAAAGAATCTGGTATCAACATCAACTCTACCCACTACTTTGCAAACACTAGACAAGATGCAGAAAGCCATCAAGAATAAACGACCTGGCGTGCTTTCTCGGGATGTGATTTTGTTGCACGATAATGAACAATGCTCGTTCGCAGGTCCCAAAAATTGTGTAGGAAGCATTAGCAAGGAAGAAGTGGGAAATTCAGCAACATCCAGTCTAGAAGAAGAAGGAGGAGGAGGAGGAGGAGGAGGAGGAGGAGGAGGAGGAGGAGATATAGCAGCAGCAGAAGGAAAAGAAGATTATGAAGAAGAATCGAAAGAGTAAGAGGCAGTAGGTGAAGAACGATAGGAACAACAGACCCAGCAGGAAGAAGGACATGCGGAAGAAACGTAGAAGGCAGAAGAACGGAATGATAGATCCATTCGTTAGCTTTTTTTTTTTTTTTGACACACACACTTACATCGCCTTGTTCGTTAGTTGTCCATATACGGCTATGTTCTCTAATTTTGTTCCCTGGTCACCGATGAAACGGTTGTTGTAGAAGTTATCATCGGTGATGGTCAGCTGTCCAGTGAAGGAAATAATATGATTACTCTTGATCCAAATCTTTGGAGATTTTTGAGACATTATGGGATACCATAGAAATCGTTAATATGGTAACAGCAACACATATTCTGACATGCATTTTATGAGAAGAAATAAATTAGAGAAATTGGTGGCACCTGGCAAGATTGGGGGTAAAAAGAACAAAGGGAAGTCAGAGAACTATATATCTGGGTGGCTTGGCCACATGGCATGGTTTGACAAGAATACAGTGTTGATCCATGACTCTGGTGATCGTATGAGATGGCGAAACATTGCCTCCGATGCTTTTCTACATGGCACATGATGATGGTAATAGTTAAATTAATTTGGTTTAACAATAGCTAAAGAAGACAGATCAAAACTCAAATCGCAAATAGAGTACCATCAATCTTTATTGACAACGCAGAGCTGCAGATAGTTAACGTTTCACATATCTAGGATCTAACTCTCCTATCTAGGATTGGAGGGAAACAATAAGTTATCCTTAGATCAGGAATCAACATCAGGATTGGTAAGGCAGCAACAACAATGAACAGGTTAACAAAGAGAGTTTGGGAGACCATAAAGTTTACTGTCAAATCAGAATGTCTGTTCTATGAAGTCTATATCCTTAGTACTCTTCTGTAAAGCAGTTAAGCCTGCTATTCCATGTTTTTCGGTGTCTGTGGAAGAATACTTGGTATTGAGTGGCCAGATAAGATCACAAATACCGAAGTATTGGAAAGATCGAGTTGTTTGATGGTTGGTTCCTGCTCAGTCTTCGGAGACTTAGATGCTAAGGACATAGGATGATTGATGCTGTCAGAATATCAAAAGTCATTTTATTTGGCGAATTACAGATAAGTAAAAGATATCGGGACGGTCTCTACTACGGTACCTTGGGAGCAAGTGGCCGCTGATCGTGTTGCGTGAAGGAAAACGATCAGGAATTGAATAAAGACAAAGAAGAAAATTATTGCAGATAGCACACATACTGAATGAGCGGATCGTCAGATGGTGCATGATGGTGGAAATGACCATGTGATCACATGCACCCATTCGGGACAAACATTTACTTGCCGAAGTAGTTTGACCAGTCACATTCGTTATCGTCATTGGTTGCAGTTATTATGCCTGCTTTGGAAGCTCGATGTTCCAATCTACCGTCTATCAAGACGACGAGATGCCAGCCAGTCAGTGACATCAGGGGAATGGCCCTCCATGAGGGCCAACTTTAAGGAAGCACGCGAGATATGAATAGTAATGAGACACGGATTCCTTTTGTCACCCTTACTGTTCTCCCAGGAGGGGTGAAGAGCGAAAATTAGTAGCCTGCCCATGACCCGCAGACTACACAAGTCAACCCCCACCTCCACGTGGTGCAGACCGGGAAATCATGACAGTGAGGTCATGGGCTAACGGGCTATGGTTCGCTATAGGGGATAGACTCCCTGTGGTCATATTAGTGTCCTAAACCTGCGACTGGCCTAGCAAGCCGGCAGAGGATTTTCACACTGCTCGTAGAATAACTAAGACGTATAAACGGTCTGACCCAATCGGATATCGACCCGGAAATGTTAATGGACTACGAGATAGATCAGCGACTCAAAATATAGGCACAATGAACTTCTGCGGTTTCAATAGTAAAGAAGAAGAGCTTACAGAAACAATGGAAGAGAGGAAAATTGGATTGATGGGACACCAGAACAAAGGAGAAAGGATGCAAGGAGCTCCACCACAGTAACACGTTTGTTTACTCTGGAGAAGAAGAGCAAGAAAGGTCAAGACACGGTGTGGAAATAGTCATCGAACCACGGCTAGCAAGAGGAATACTAGAAATAAAATATATATCAGAAAGAATCATAAGACTGAGAATAAAAGAACAAACAATTACAACATATGTACAAACATATTTACCATGTAATACAAACAATAATGAGCAAGAATGCGAGAACTTCTACGAAGACATTCATGACGTGCTAAATAAAATAGATAAGCAGGACAGCATCATAGTTATGGGAGACTTCAATGCAAGACTAGGATATAACAGAGTGGGCATAGAAAAACATCTGGGAGCATTTGGAAATCAGCATAATGAAAGGAATGATAACGGAAGTAGACTGATAGAGCTTTGCAACCAACACGACCTCTATATAACAAACACATTCTATAAACATAAAGACTCACAAGCATACACCTGGTATAAATGGAACGATCTAGATACTAAAAGCCAAATTGATTTTATATTAACAAGGCATAACAGAAAGAGAAATATATTAGATACAAGGGCAGTGCCCAATTTCAGTATAAACACAGATCATAAAGCAGTCGTTGCCACAATAAGAACCATCAGAAGAAGAAATCAAAGAGCAGGAAAATACATGCCATGCGAGTCAGTAAACTTATAAAACCTTAAAGACGAGGCAGTAAGGGAAAATTATGAGAAAGAACTAACTAAACTCTTTGTAAAATTACCTACAGAAAGAAAAACAGTGGAAGAAGAATGGGAGATGTTTAAATCAAGCATTTTAAATACTGCAAAAATAACATGTGGAACTACGAAAAAACGCAAAACACGGATAAAGAAAATAACAAGTTGGTGGAACGCAAAAGTAAAGAAAGCGGCAAAAGACAAAAAGGAAAAATATAACAAGTGGTTGAAGAGAAAACAGGAATGTTATTACATAGAATATAGAATAGCAAGAAGACATGTGAGTAGAATAGTAAAGAGGGAAAAACAAGAAAGACGGGAAAGAGTATGGAGAAACCCTAAATAAAAACTACTAGGAGGCAACTAGAAACTTCTACAAAAAGATAAGTGCAATGCGAACCAGAGGAGAACCCTTTGACCCAACTGAAATAATTAACAGAATATGGAGAACCAAAAGGTGAACAAAAACAAATCCTAATAAGATGGAAGCAGTATTTCGAACAACTTCTCAACATCCCATCAGATGTCATAGGAATTCAAGAGACCTACACAGATACCACCGAAGAACTAGAACCAGACATACTAAAAGAAGAAATTATAGAAGCCATCAGATTAGTCCCATTGAAAAAAAAATCACCGGGACAAGATGAAATACGGAATGAACTAATTAAAGCAGCAAGAGAAGTAAGAACTGCTTGGCTACATAGACTATTCAACCATGTTTGGGTAGAACAACAGACACCAGGAGACTGGGGAAACGCCATAATTATCCCAATTTGGAAAAACAAAGGCAGCAAAAGAGATCGCACACAATACAGAAGCATTTCACTGCTGAGTCATACTGGGAAAATATTTTGCAGAATTCTTGAAAACAGATTACGAACTACTTTAGAATACCAGCTAAGCGAAACACAACTTAGATTTAAAAAAAACACATGCCATTTTTGCCCATAGACAACTTATAGAAAAATCAATCGAATTCAATGAAACACTCTACTTAGCCTTAGTCGACCAAGAAAAGGCATTCAATAGAGTAGATAGAAACAAGCTGTGGGAAATCCTTAAACATTATGGAGTGAGTACACATCTAACAAACCTATGTAGAAACTTATACAACAACAGTGAATGCATAGTGAGAGCAACTGGAGGACACTCAGAACCTTTCACCATAAGATCTGGAGTACGACAAGGTTGTGTCCTTCCCCCACTCTTGTTTATAACATATATAGACAACATATGTAAAGAAGCCAGCCAAACAGAGACTGCAAGAATACCGCATGGCGAGAACACAGGGGAAGAAGCATCTGCAAATCTAACCATTAGAGAAATCCTGTTTGCGGACAACCAAGCACTAATAGCAAAATCAGAAGCTGAATTTCAAGACCACATGAATAATCTAAACGAAATGTGTAGGGAACATAACATGTAAATTAGCACAAGCAAAACCGAGGTAATGAATATAAATAAAGAAGAACAAACAACAAAAATTCACCTAAACGAACATCCCTTGAAACAAGTAAAGAGATTCAAGTACCTAGAAAGTATAATATCATCAAATGGCAGATCAGAAGAAGAGATCGAAAATAGGTGCATTAAGGCAAATCAACTCATTGGACAAATGGCACCAATACTAAAAGACAAACATTTATCAATAACTACTAAGAAAGCACTTTACAACACAATCTTCCTGCCAACTGTATGCTACCAATGCCAAACTTGGACAATGACAGAAAAAGAGAAAAGAAAAATCACAACAACAGGAATGAGATTCCTGAGAAGAATACTCAATGTATCAAGAAGATATAAGATCAGAAATGAAGAAATCAGGACTACAGTGGGGGTTAAAGCAGCACTAGATTTTATTTGAAAGCAGCAAGTCAAATGGTTTGGCCATGCAAGTAGGCTGCCAGTCAACAGCATACCACAACAAGCAATGATGTACAGACCAGATGGAAACAGAGGAAGAGGCTGACCACGTAAACGTTGGACGGAGGGAATAGCACAGTCCATGGGAATATCGATACATCAAGCCCATAACCGGGCACTCTCCCGCTGTTTATACTTCACCTCGACACCGCAAGGTACAAGAGGAACACGATGAGATGAGATGATTCTGTTCTTATTGGTTGTAAACTGGACCATGAAGATAACATTCACTACCAGGAATGGAATGCAATCGACTCCCCTTACAAAGCAGTATGATGATCTGGACTATTCTGAAGGCTGTGCCCAATTGCCTGTCAATCTTCCACGTAATCTTTCATGTCAAATTTCCAGTCAAACTTCCACGTTGTCTTTCTTGACCAATTTCCAGTCAAACTTTCACGTTGTCTTTCTTGACCAATTTCCAGTTAGACTTCCATGTTGTCCTTCCTAATTTCCAGTCAGACTTCCATGTTGTCCTTCCTAATTTCCAGTCAGACTTCCATGTTGTCCTTCCTGTCCATTTCCCCGTAAACCTCCACTTTGTCTTTCCTGACCAATTTCCATTCAACTGCGAACATTCTCCGGTAACCAGGTTTGTTAGTTAGTTAGTTAGTTAGTCGCGGTTCCAAATTCACAGCAACGGGTCGTCCCCATTATGCTCCGTTCCTGTGCCAGCGAATATCACACAAAATGCCTCCCACTGCCCAATGTGAAAAGTGGAAAAGACAGGAGTCTCGACAGACAACAGCCCGCACAGATACACTGTGCATAATGCCGGCGCCAGAATGTCAACACACCAGTCCCCCACGAAACAATCAGTTCATCTCTGATGGAATCGACAGTAATTTTCCTATCTGGATGTTTCCTAGATGTTCACCTACACAGTCCACGAACATACAGTTCATCGCTGACGGCAGTGGCAGTCATCCAGAAGCCCAGCAGCCACGCATTTCTGCATAAGGCAAAAACCGGTCAACTCTGGGACATAGCCAGCTACCATCTCTCCGAACATGCAGTCACGTTCCAAAAGAACTCGGGCAGATTCAGAAGCATTTCACACGAAACTCACAGCTCACAGTGTCGCGCCACGCACTCACTCAGTAGCAGGGCGACGGAACCATGAAGCCTCCTTAGTCGCCTCTTACGACATGCGTGGTAGGCTACAGTGTTGCTATTCTTTGCTTCCCTTATGGGCCCCGGCAACACCAGGTTTGTGATTATTTGTAGACCAAAAAGCCGTACAGGCAGGTTTAAATCCCAGATTCTGTGTTTATCCCTAAGTCGTACAGGTCAGTTTAAATCCCAGACTCGGTGTTGACAGGAGAGCACAATAATCACTATGCCATCGAGCTAATATTTTCTATATTAACAGCTGAAATTACTCACGTTTTCGTAGAGTCTTGTAATATATGCATCGTCAAAATCAGTATCCGGGTAACCGATTTTCTGCTGCATGGCTGCCAGCTGAAACAAGGATGTGCGTTTTTACAAATAAGAAACGGATGGTCTACTGTCATCTGTTCAAGAGGTAGTGAATCACCCGACTAGGCTGCTCTGACAAGTATCAACATCTGTGAGGACTCGTATGCATTATGCGTACGTTAGAAATCTCAATGAAGTTGGAAATCGACAAAACGTAGACCTAAATAACCACCACCCAGGCTAATTTTACGATTATAAAACCTACACAGAAAAATACTGTCATTTATGTGTGATTATAGCACCTTTAAAGCAATTAAATTATGTTTTGATCGATCCCCCCTGAGCCAGTCGTCTCTGTCACCGCTCTCCACGAATAGTCTGATAGTTCCTTTATGAATACAGCATCAACAATGATGTCCAATAGTTAAGAGAAGTATTGTTAGGAGAACTATTTGACTATTGGTGTTGATGCTGTATTGTTAGGAGAACTATTGGGCTATTGGTGTTCATGCTTTATTGTTAGGAGAACTATTGGGCTATTGGTGTTGATGCTGTATTGTTAGGAGAACTATTGGGCTATTGGTGTTGATGCTGTATTGTTAGGAGAACTATTGGGCTATTGGTGTTGATGCTGTATTGTTAGGAGAACTATTGGGCTATTAGGATTGATTCTGTATTGTTAGGAGAACTATTGGACTATTAGGTTGATTCTGTATTGTTAGGAGAACTATTGGACTATTGGTGTTTATGCTGTACTGCTAGGAGAACTACTGGGCTATTGGTGTTCATGCTTTATTGTTAGGAAAACTATTGGACTATTTGGTTTGATGCTATATTGTTAGGAGAACTATTGGACTATTGGTGTTGAAGCTGTATTGTTAGGAGAACTATTGGACTATTAGGATTGATACTGTATTGTTAGGAGGACTATTGGGCTATTGCTGTTCATGCTGTATTGTTAGGAGAACTATTGGACTATTGGTGTTCATGCTGTATTGTTAGGAGAACTATTGGACTATTGGTGTTCATGCTGTATTGTTAGGAGAACTATTGGACTATTAGGATTGATACTGTATTGTTAGGAGAACTATTGGGCTATTGGTGTTCATGCTGTATTGCTAGGAGAACTATTGGACTATTGGTGTTGATGATGTATTGCTAGGAGAACTGTTGGACTATTGGTGTTCATGCTGTATTGCTAGGAGAACTGTTTGACTATTGGTGTTCATACTGTATTGTTAGGAGAACTGTTGGACTATTGGTGTTCATGCTGTATTGCTAGGAGAAGTATTGGACTATTGGTGTTTATGCTGTATTGTTAGGAGAACTATTGGGCTATTGGTGTTCATGCTGTATTGCTAGGAGAACTATTGGACTGTTGGTGTTGATGATGTATTGCTAGGAGAACTATTGGACTATTGGTGTTCATGCTGTATTGCTAGGAGAACTATTGGACTATTGGTGTTCATGCTGTATTGGTAGGAGAACTATTGGACTATTGGTGTTGATGCTGTATTGTTAGGAGAACTATTGGACTATTGGTGTTGATGCTGTATTGTTATGAGAACTATTGGACTATTGGTGTTGATGCTGTATTGCTATGAGAACTATTGGACTATTGGTGTTGATGCTGTATTGTTAGGAGAACTATTGGACTATTGATGTTGATGCTGTATTGTTAGGAGAATTATTGGACTATTAGTGTGGATGCTGTATTGTTAAGAGAACTATTGGACTATTAGTGTTGATGCTGTATTGTTAGGAGAACTATTGGACTATTGGTGTTGATGCTGTATTGTTAGGAGAACTATTGGACTATTGGTGTTGATGCTGTATTTTTAGGAGAACTATTGGACTATTGGTGTTGATGCTGTATTGTTAGGAGAAGTATTTGACTATTAGTTTTTATGTTGTATTGTTAGGACTGTTGATGATATATTGTTATGAAAACTATTGGGCAGTAGGTCCGTCTTATATTAGAGAAAATTCTAAACCCGGCCAGTGTAGGGCAGAGATCCGTGAATGAATTAGAAGTCAATAAAACAGCATTTTCACTCGCATTTTTACTCTAACCTACATCTTGTGATGTGAACTCTGACCTACAACTTGTGATGTGAACTCTGACCTATAACTTGTGATGTGAACTCTACCTACAACTTGTGATGTGAACTCTGACCTACAACTTATGATTGAACTCCGACATACGAATTTGTGATGTGAACTTCGACCTACGTCTTTCGATGTGAACCTACAAATTGTGATGTGAACTCTGAAAAACAAATTTTGATGTAAATCTGACTTAAAACTTTTGACGTGAACTCTGACCTACAACTTGTGATTTCTTCTTCTTCTTCTTCTTCTTCTTCTTCTTCTTCTTCTTCTTCTTCTTCTTCTTCTTCTTCTTCTTCTTCTTCTTCTTCTTCTTCTTCTTCTTCTTCTTTATTCATCTGGAGTTTTTTTTCGGTCGTGATTGCGTTGTGCCTGTTTACAGCAGGGTGCGTTCTTGCACCATTAGTCCGACACATCCGACTTCTGCGGGCATTTGTTGACCGGGTTAACCTTCCCGGGGCAACTTGTGATTTTAACTCTTACCTACAACTGGTGATGTGAACACTGACCTACAACTTGTGATGTAAATCTGACCTACAACTTTTGATGTGACCTCTGATTTACAACCTGTGATTTGAACTCTGACCTACATCTTACGTTGTTAACTGTGACCTAAAACTTGTCATGTAACTCTGACCTACATCTTCCTTCGTGAACTATCACCTACTACTCCCGATGCGATGTGAACTCTGACCTACAACTTGTGATGTGAACTCTGACCTACGACTCACGTTGTGAACTCTGACCTATAACTTGTGATGTAACTCTGACCTACACTTGGTATGTGTGAGTGAAGATTTGTGTGGACTCTGCAGACTTGAAACTGCATGGCACAGATGACACGATAAAGGTACTTAATGACACAGATGACATTATAAAGGAAAAACATCGCACGGATGATGAGATAAGGTAATATTATGCACGGATGACGAGATAAAGACAACTTATAGAAAAATCAATTGAATTCAATGAAACACTCTACTTAGCCTTTGTTGACCAAGAAAAGGCATTTGATAGGGTAGATAGAAACAAGCTGTGGGAAATCCTTAAACAATATGGAGTGAGTACACATCTAACAAACCTATGTAGAAGTTTATACGACAACAGTGAATGCATAGTGAGAGCAACTGGAGGACACTCAGAACCCTTCACCATAAGATCTGGAGTACGACAAGGTTGTGTCCTGTCCCCTCTCTTGTTCATAACATATATAGACAACATATGTAAAGAAACCAGCCAAGCAGAGACAGCAAGAATACCGCATGACGAGAACACAGAAGAAGAACCATCTGCAAATCTAACCATTAGAGAACTCCTGTTTGCGGACGACCAAGCACTAATAGCAAAATCAGAAGCTGAATTACAAGACCACATGAATAGTCTAAACGAAATGTGTAGGGAACATAACATGAAAATTAGCACAAGCAAAACAGAGGTAATGACTATAACTAAAGAAGAACAAACAGCAACAATTCACCTAAACGAACATCCCTTGAAACAAGTAAAGAGCTTCAAGTACCTAGGAAGTATAATATCATCAAATGGCAGATCAGAAGACGAGATCGAAAATAGGTGCAATAAGGCAAATCAACTCATTGGACAAATGGCACCAATACTAAAGAACAAACATGTATCAATAACTACTAAGAAAGCACTTTACAACACAATCTTCCTACCAACTCTGTGCTACCAATGCCAAACCTGGACAATGACAGAAAAAGAGAAAAGAAAAATCACAACAACAGAAATGAGGTTCCTGAGAAGAATACTCAACGTATCAAGAAGAGATAAGATCAGAAATGAAGAAATCAGGACTAAAGTGGGGGTTAAAGCTGCTCTAGATTTTATTAGAAAGCAGCAAGTCAAATGGTTTGGCCATGCAAGTAGGCTACCAGTCAACAGCATGCCACAACAGGCAATGACGTACAGACCAGATGGAAACAGAGGAAGAGGCCGACCACGTAAACGCTGGACGGAGGGAATAACAGAATCCATGGGAATGTCGATATACGAAGCCCATAACCGGGCACTCTCACGAAGTTTATACTTCACCTCGACACCGCAAGGTACAAGAGGAACATGATGAGATGAGATGAGATGAGACGAGATAAAGGTATTACATGACATGGCTGATATAGTCAGAATACACGTTTGACAAGATATATGCAAGTAGAGCCAGGACAACGAAAAGGTGTTAAAGCTACAACCTTATTTTGGGCTTCTGTCCTCGTCGAATTACTCATCCACGTGGCTTGATCAATCATCTGATTGAACTCTTCCTTGATATCGGCAATCATCTCAATTACCTGTAGACAGTGCAATCATTTCTTTTCCTGTAGACATCATTATCATTTTACTTACTTGTAGACCATACAATCATTTCAATTTAATGTAGACATTAAAATCATTTCATTTACTTTTAAATATTACAATCATTTCATTTACCTTTAGATATGTTAATCATTTAATTTACTTGTAGACATACATCATCTGTGTATATACTGAGAAACATAATCGAACGTTCTATAGAAGTAAACAAAGATCTACACCTTTGCTTTATTGACTACACAAAGGCTTTTGATAAAGTGAGACATGTCAACATGATAAGGATGCTTGAAGATCTACAAATAGATGGAAAAGATCTTAGACTTGTAAAAAACATATATTGGAAACAACAAGCTGCCATAAGAGTTGATAATGAAGTAAGCCAATATCAGCCTATTAAAAGGGGTGTGAGACAGGGATGTGTAATGTCTCCAGATCTGTTTTCCCTGTACAGTGAAAGTATTTTCAGAAATATTGAAGATATGGAAGGAATCAACATTGGGGGACGATGCATCAATAACATTAGATATGCAGATGATACAGTCTTGATTGCAGACAATGAACAGGACCTGCAAAATTTAGTAGATGCGATTGTTACACACAGTGAACAACTAGGGTTAGAATTAAATTGTAAAAAGACACAGATTATGGTCGTCACTAGGAAGGACGAAATACCACAATGTAATATACAAGTAAATGGGAATATTCTTCAACAAGTGAGCAGGTACAATTATCTCGGAACAGTAATAACATCTGATGGGAGATGCCTTGAAGAGATTAGAACAAGAATCGCCATGGCAAAAGTAGCCTTTAGCAAGATGAAAAACATATTGACCAATAAAAAGATGTCAATTGAAACGAGAAAAAGAGTGTTGAGATGCTACATTGAACCTGTACTTTTGTATGGATGTGAAGCGTGGACAATGAGCAGTCAGGCTGAAAAACATCTGATGGCTGTAGAGATGTGGTTTCTGAGGAAAATGCAAAGAATACCATGGACAGCCAGAAAGACCAATGAACAAGTCCTTCAAGAAACAAATGAAGATCGTAAATTGATTAGAGAAATTAGACGTAGACAGTCAAAATTTTTTGGGCATGTTATGAGAAGAAATGGATTGGAGAATTTGGTGACAACTGGTAAGATCGAGGGGAACAGACCAAGGGGAAGACCTAGAAGCAAGTACCTGGATGGCTTGGCCTTGTGGCATGGTCGAGACAGAAACACGGAGCTGATCCACGACTCTGGTGATCGGGTGAGATGGCAGAACATGACCGCCCACGCTTACCGGCATGGCACATGATGGATGGATACATCATCATCAAGTGCCATGCCGATAAACGTAGGAGGTCATGTTTCGCCATCTATGGTGATCACCAGAGTCGTGAATCAGCTCAGCATTTCTGTCTCGACCATACCACGTTGCCAAGCCACCCAGTTATTTACTTCTCTGCCTCTCCTTTGTTCTCTTCCCCTCGATCTTGCCAGTTGCCATCAAGTTCTCCAGTTTATTTCTTCTCTTAACGTGTCCAAACATGTGTGACTGTCTATTTCTAATATTTATAATCAGTTTACGATTTTCGTTTCTTTCTTGTAGGACTTGGTTATTATTTTTATCTGTGTGTCCATGGTATTCTTTGCACTTTCATCAGAAATTACATCTTCACAGCCATCAGATGTTTTTCACCCTGTCTGCCCATTGTCCGCGCTATACATCCATACAAATGTACAGGTTATATGTAGCACCTCAAAACTCTGTTTCTTCTTTGCAAATGAATTTTTTTCATTGGTAAGCATGAGTAGTATAGTATGTCAATTAGACCCTGGAAATCTGGCTGTGGGGTCCCGGGGGGGGGGGGGGGGGTGGGATCCTGGGAATCCCTGCGGCGGTCGGCGACGTCGGTGTTGGAAACTTTTTTTTTTTTTGTTAGGTGGAAAAAATTGTGGGCGCGCGGGATGCGGCTATAAGGTTCGGGTTTAAACACTATCATCATACAGGTTACAAATGAAAATTTTAAACATTAAATGTGATCGGTATTATTGATTGTAGATGTAGTGAAATTAGCTGAGAAAAGGTGGGTGGCGGTTATTAGTGATACGTAGAGGGTCATATTGGTGTAGACACTATCATCATACAGGTTACAAATAGAAATCTTAAAAAAAAAGTAAATGTGATCGGTATTATTGATTGTAGTTGATACAGCTTAGTGAAATTAGTTTAGAAGAGGGGGTGACGGTTATTAGTGATATGTAGACGGTCGTAGTGGCTTATTTACTATCATCATACGGTTGCAAATGGAAACCTTAAAACGTAAAGATGGCCGGTGGTGTAGATTGTAGTGAGTATGGTTGATGCACACATAAAGACATGAACAGTGACATGTACACACAAACACACACATACAACCACACACATGCACAGACAAGAGCAAAGACCCATATACACTTACACAGACAGACATACAAGGAACAAAAACACACACACACACACACACACACACAACACACGAGTACAGACAAGAACAAATATCCATACACTCTCACACAGACAGAGACACAATGTAACAAATACAAACTGGAACACAAAGGCACAGAGACGGCGCATAGCACAGCCTTCCCTGTGTTGCATTAAAGGACGCGAATGTCCGAGAAAACTTCCTAGCATTACTAATACTTCTACCATAGTGTGTCTTCATTCTTGATCCTAAACAAATAAGAAATAGAGCGAGTAGCTGTGGGATGACCTTGACAACACCATCGCTGTTTGATAGTCAACCAATCCATAGTCAGATGTGTGATCAGATTCCACCAGCCCGAAGACAAACAGCCCAGGACTACTCAGACAACTGTACACCACTGGGGGACGGAAGAAAGAAGAGACAACGTGTATTACTATCCATATATGAAAATAAAAAAGAACGTATGTGACGTTGTTCTTGACATCATTCGTGCTAGGTTGGTCTTGACTCGTTTGCAGATCTCTTGTGTCGTTTTAGTATTGTCTCTCTGTTTCAAGGTGTGTACTTATGTATTTGATTCTCTCTCTCTCTCTCTCTCTCTTCTATATCAGTTAATCCACCAAGTGTGTTTACACTTTAATTTTTTTTCTGCCCGTAACATAGAGGTCTTTTTCATCTTTTCCTAGAAACCCATGTCCAATGTTTTAGAACGTGTCTGCTCATGGCTACGTTTCACTGCCAGACAAATAGTAAAGATTATATGTATCACTTCAACAGTCAGATAAGAAAATATGTGCGAGACAACTTATACTCATATAACAGACCCCGCTAGCAGAACTGAATGGGCTAAAATGTTCTACATGCCGACTTTGTAATATCACTCACAAACTACCAGCACTTATTGGTTTTTCAAATCAACGACATCATAAACTTTCGTTATATCTTTTTGCCACCGGCAGAAGTAAGGTCGTTGACACATACGATCTATCACAGATACCAGAAAGGAATGGAAAAACGTCAAAGACACTTATACCTTAAGACAAATAATACACATGAAAGAAACATGACAATAAATAAATCGCAAATCAGAACTAGCACTACAAACACCAGACCACCAAAAAATTATAAATCAATCAGTCATGTGCCATGCCGGAAAGCGTAAGCGGTCATGACTAGCCAT
>OY992896.1:83563483-83682175 GCA_963921405.1 Cepaea hortensis | reverse complement strand
TCTTCCCCCCACAGTATCACCTTGTAACCCTAAATTTGAAACTGCCCATGAAACCTCCAACTCATCAAGCACAACGACACGTTTATTTGATAGACTGATGTCATGTTCAGAAGATGAGAATTGTTTTGACGATGAGCATGACGTGTTAACAACAGTAGCATAACATCTGCTGATTCTGGTTTTTTCACCCCAGCTTTATCATTAGACATTTTGTTCTGCAAGACACCTACTCGTTGCAGTCAGGCAGCGATAGGTCTGCCAGAGACAACATTTGATTGGATTGATAATGTGTCTTCAGAAGAAAATATTGACCTTCTGCGTAGTAGTCATGGCCCAGAATCTGAGTCTCCTAAGAAAATTAATGCTTTGTGGAATGAGTACTATCCTATTGTTGGTTTCCGAAAGTGTTCCTCTGTCTCGTCAGATGAAATACAACGCCCAACGATTAAGGTTTGTATAGATAGTAATTTTCATGATCATGGTTCACGTGTCTATTTTCATTCTATTATCTGGTCCTCTTGATTTCACATGTCCAATACGGAAGACTTAGCTGCTATACATATACGATTTCCATGTACATCTCTCTATGGTTATACTACTATTACAATCCGGCGGTGTGGCAGATCAATCATTTTGGCCACACTTGGATCAACCAGCACTGGCACAGACTCATCTGTCGTGGATACATCTGCTGAGATACGCCTCTTTAGATTCATTCTTGGTCCATCACTATCACCACTTTCATTTTCCTAGATATCAGTAATTATTTAGCACCAGGATCCAATTATTCAAAATACATAGCCACCCACCTTCCGAGATCATTCGCTGACATTTTTCCCTTCTCATTCTACTTATGGTGGTTTAATATAGTCACTGTGCGTCATCTCCCTAATTTATATGATTGTTTATGAAGGCTTGTCGCCACGGCATCGTTTTGTTTTTTCATAATTGTATTTTGTAAAGATGCCCTGTACTTCATGTGTTCATATCATTTCCACAGATTTATCACAATTCATATCGTAATCATTGTCACGATATACTATAACTTTGCCCTTTCTCAAGTTGTGACTCTCTACTGCAACTCCCACTGTTAACCATACATTATGATGCAATTGTGTACACAGAATAAAATGCAAATACATAAATGAGATCTCCATCAACAATCCAATACAGAATACAATACCTAACTATTCTTTGTCTTTTACTGTCACTATAAATAGCTATTATCTGTTAAAGTTTTGTAACTTTCACTGTACGTGCATTACTAGATGTTGAAGTCTTGTAAGTGTCAATGTGATTTTCTCCTCCACAGGTTAATTTTGCACCAGAGCCTCACTTCTTGACAGTTCATATTGCTGGCAACGAAAAATGCAGTGGTAATTGGCATCATGTAATCAGAGAACGTGAGAATTTTGAAAGGCGTATACTACAGTTGGTACAATTTCTTACCCCAGTCCTGGTTGACAAGCACAGAACAAAAGTCATGGAGCAGAGAAAAAAATCAAAGAACAACAGTGAAGAAGGCAGAGATAAATCTTTCTCTCTGCCATACTAAAGCAGTTATAAAAGAAATAAACGTGTATGTTTTTCCTAATTTCGTAGGCAGCCAAAAAATTTATACCTGTTGTTTCTTCATAACTGACATTGTGCTGTGAGTGTAGATTCCATGAGTAACTTACAATAATGTGTGTTTTGAACTCCTGTAATGGCTTTCATGCCAGCAGAAGTTGTCAACTCACAAGTGGAGAGGAAGTTTTTGAGAGCGTATTTTGTGTACCTTCTGTTTACACCGTATTGTGAAACATATTGTCCAGCCGGATGACACCTTTCACAAATCACCCACATAATGATTTGTGAGAGCCAGTGGGCAAATTGCCAGAGCAATTCGTCAAGTGCGATATGGTAGTAGCATTAGTAGTTTTAGTGGAAGTAGTTGAAGTAAGAGTGGTAGTAGAATGGGTTGTTTGCTGTATTTCATGTCCTGGTATGGCGTATATGCATGTCTGGTTTTAAAAAAAAAAACTGGTATTATGCAGCTGCCTTGTTAAGAGGTGTTTAATGTTGTGTGCTATGTTTTTGTTCTACCGCTAGATGTTGTTGGCTGAGAGTTTCATCTGATATGGTAGTGAGTTTAGTTCTAATGATTTATTCGTTTCTTTTGTAGGTATAGTGCATTCCTGTCAGTCTGTTTTGTGAGTTGTATTGTATGATATGTTCTTGTTGTCTTTGTGTATCTTATCTCATTCTATTACGTATTCTGTAATAGATCCCCAATTTTGGAAATGTCATGAAACGTGTATGTTAGAATAAGATGTGTCATGTGATGTAATGTGTGTTGGAGTAGTGTGAATTTCAAATGTGGTGATCATTTTTGATGGTCTGGCTTTTGTAGTGATAGTACTTATTTGAGATCTATGTATAGCCATGTTTCTTTCATGTGTATTATTTGTCTTTATGTATGAGTGTCTTTGACTTGTCCCCTTCTTTTCTGGTATCTGTGATAGATCGTCTGTGACAACAACCTAACTTCTAAAAAGCTATAATGAAATGAAAGTTTATGATGTCGTTGATATGAAAAACCAACAAGTGCTGGTAGTTTGTGAGATATTACAAATGCAGTCTGTTGCACCATGTTAACCGTTTAGTTCTGCTAGTGGGGTCTGTTGGACGAGCAGAAGTTTTCTCGGAAATATTTTCTTATCTGACTGTTAAAGTGATACACAGAATCTTTACTTTTTGTCTGGATGTGAATCGTAGCCATGAGCAGAGAAGTTGTAAAACATTGGCCATGGGTTTCTGAGAAAAGATGAAAAAGACCTCTATGTACAGGCAGAAAAAAAATAATTACAGTGTAAACACACCTGGTGGACTTACAGATATAGAAGAGAGAGAGAGAGAGAGAGAGAGAGAGAGAGAGGGGGGGGGGAAGAGAGAGAGAGATCAAATACACAAGTACACACCTTGAAACAGAGAGACAATACTAAAACGACACAAGAGATCTGCAAACGAGTCAAGACCAACCTCGAACGAAAGATGTCAAGAACAACGTCACATACGTTCTTTTTTATTTTCATATGTGGATAGTTAAACACATCTCTTCTTTCTTGGGTCCCCCAGTGGTGTACAGTTGTCTGAGTAGTCCTGGGCTGTTTGTCTCCGGGCTGGTGGAATCTGATCACACATTTGACTATGGATTGGTTGACTATCAAACAGCGATGGTGTTGTCAAGGTCATCACACAGCTACTCGCCCTATACCTTGTTTGTTTAGGATCTAGAATGAAGACACGCATCAGAGCTGGAATGACTCAGATCCCTCATGCAAAGATATCCCAATACTTCATATTATGTGCCCGATTAGGTCCAGTTGTAAGTATCATACGGTTACTAGGATCCCCCGGTGGCGGTGGTCGTCTTTTTCTTCTAATACCACCACCTGATTTGGTAGCATGATCGACTGCTCCTTGCAGTACGCCCTGAGGGCTGTTAAGTTGGGCCTATCTTTTTATTGGACATCCGCTTCCTCGGCTACTATGTGAACAGTAGTGTTTCTGTGCTTTAGAGGTATGGGTGTCTAAGGGTGTCGTCCTTTCTCGCTATGCTACTGTGGGTGTCTGGTGGTGTCACATAACTGACAGGCATATATTTCATCATTATGGCTGTGAGTGGTCCCACTGTTCTGGGTGGAGTGTTGAAACAACGTGAACTTTTTCACGCAAGTGGCACACTGATGGTGGTAGTCTGCTACTTGAGTAGACATTACACTACGAGGATACCGAAAATATACAAGTGGCTCTGTCCTCTGGTGTAGTGATGATGACGTCTCTGATGTTGTAGAGGCAGTTTTCGCAATTGATGCTAGTGTAGTGGTATCCATAGGTGTCTGCCTAAGTGTTCGTATGTGCCGTTGTAGACTGTCTTTTCTGTTGAAAAAATGTCCACAGATATGACATTACTGTGCTTGATCCTGACGGGTGTGAATGGTCCGAATGTGACGAGTCAACTTATACTTATCACAAAAACATTTGTCGCACACTGAACACATGAAAGCAGATTTACTAGTACTGGCCATATTGATATACGAAAACGTGCTGCTAATATTGCTTGTATATGAGGTGCAACAGATTAATATCATTGAAAGTAGGAACTTGGAACGTTAGAACAATGAATGCAGATGGAAAATTAGAAAACATCAAAAAAGAAATGGGGAGAGAGAAGATTAACATATTAGGAGTATCGGAAACGAGATGGAAAGGAGCAGGGATAAGGACAGGAGAGGATTGTAAGATTATTTACTCTGGGGGAGAAGAACAGCAAAGAGGTGTAGCCATTATATTAGATAAGCAAACATCAAATTCTGTCAAAGGATATCATGCTGTGTCAGACAGAGTCCTATTAGTAAAATTAAACGGAAGACCATTTAAAATAAATGTCATTCAAGTATATGCCCCAACAATTGAAAGCAGTGAAGAAAGCATAGAGGAATTTTATAAGGACGTGGAGTCTGCTTTGAAGAACTGCAAAAAATCAGAAATAAATATCATAATGGGTGATTTCAACGCAAAAATAGGACAGCAAGGCGATGGATGCAGTGTAGGCAACCATGGTTTGGGAGAGAGAAATGAAAGAGGATACAGACTTGTAGAATGGGCAAAAGAACAAGAAATTGTTGTAGGAATCACCTGGTTTAAACAGCATCCTAGAAGATTATGGACATGGAGGAGTCCAGACAGCAGGATTAAAAACCAGATAGATTACATCCTGATTAGCAAAAGGTTTCGAAATGCGTTAACAGTCGTAAAAACAGTTCCAAATGCAGACTGTTAGAGTGATCACAGATTAATTACAGGCACATTAAGGGTAAAGTTAAAGAAAGTCAAGTATACAGCAGGAAACCCTAAATATGACTTGTGCAAATTGAAAACTGACAAAGAAATACAAGATAATTTTAACATAGAAGTAAAGAACAAATTTGATATATTGCCTGATCTAGAGATCCTGTTTCAAGATGTAGATGATCAATGGGAAACGATGAAGAATTCAATCAGTTGCGCAGCAGAAAAAACTATTCCAAAAGTAAAGAAAGTGGGCCGTAAGACATGGATGACTGAAGAAATTTTACAACTAATGGGAACAAGAAGACAGAACAAAAATAATCCTGCCAAATATGAAGAAATTCACAGAAAAGTGAGAACCTTATGTAAGGAGGCAAAAGAAACATGGCTTGAGGAAAATTGCAGAGAAATTGAAAAACAACACAACAGTAACAATGCGAAACTAATGCACAAAAGAATTCAGGAGCTTACTAATCAAAGAACACGTACATCAGCAGGCTGCCTAAAGACAAAAGATGGAAGAGTCATAATAGAAAAAGATCAGATATTACATGAATGGTCAGATTACGTGAAAAACCTGTATGACGATAACAGAGACGAACAGTATAATGTTCAAAATAATAATGAAGGACTAGCAATTTTGAAGATGGAGGTTCAGAATGCTCTTAACCATATGAAATCTGGCAAGACCCCCGGTTCAGACAGCGTCACAACAGAAATTATTAATGCTTTAGAAGAATATGGAATAGATCAAGTTACCAGTCTGCTTAATACAATGTATGATACTGGAAATATACCTCAGGAGTTATGTAATTCTGTATTTATTGCAATCCCAAAGAAATCAGGAGCCTTGGAATGTGATCAACATCGAACAATTAGTATAATGAGTCACATCACGAAGATTTTGCTAAGAATTATCATGCAAAGAGTTAGGAGGAAAATACAACCTGAAATAGGAGAAGAACAATGTGGGTTTGTGGAAGGCAAGGGTACAGTAAATGCTGTGTATATACTGAAAAACATAATCGAACGTTCTATAGAAGTAAACAAAGATCTACACCTTTGCTTTATTGACTACACAAAGGCTTTTGATAAAGTGAGACATGTCACCATGATAAGGATGCTTCAAGATCTACAAATTTATGGAAAAGATCTTAGACTTGTAAAAAACATATATTGGAAACAACAAGCTGCCATAAGAGTTGATAATGAAGTAAGCCAATATCAGCCTATTAAAAGGGGTGTGAGACAGGGATGTGTAATGTCTCCAGATCTGTTTTCCCTGTACAGTGAAAGTATTTTCAGAAATATTGAAGATATGGAAGGAATTAACATTGGGGGACGATGCATCAATAACATTAGATATGCAGATGATACAGTCTTGATTGCAGACAATGAACAGGACCTGCAAAATCTAGTAGATGCGATTGTTACACACAGTGAACAACTAGGGTTAGAATTAAATTGTAAAAAGACACAGATTATGGTCGTCACTACGAAGGACGAAATACCACAATGTAATATACAAGTAAATGGGAATATTCTTCAACAAGTGAGCAGGTACAATTATCTCGGAACAGTAATAACATCTGATGGGAGATGCCTTGAAGAGATTAGAACAAGAATCGCCATGGCAAAAGTAGCCTTTAGCAAGATGAAAAACATATTGACCAATAAAAAGATGTCAATTGAAACGAGAAAAAGAGTGTTGAGATGCTACATTGAACCTGTACTTTTGTATGGATGTGAAGCGTGGACAATGAGCAGTCAGGCTGAAAAACATCTGATGGCTGTAGAGATGTGGTTTCTGAGGAAAATGCAAAGAATACCATGTACAGCCAGAAAGACCAATGAACAAGTCCTTCAAGAAACAAATGAAGATCGTAAATTGATTAGAGAAATTAGACGTAGACAGTGAACATTTTTTGGGCATGTTATAAGAAGAAATGGATTGGAGAATTTGGTGACAACTGGTAAGATCGAGGGGAACAGACCAAGGGGAAGACCTAGAAGCAAGTACCTGGATGGCTTGGCCTTGTGGCATGGTCGAGACAGAAACACGGAGCTGATCCACGACTCTGGTGATCGAGTGAGATGGCAGAACATGACCGCCATCGCTTACCGGCATGGCACATGATGGATGGATGGATGGATGAATAATTCCCACAACTGTGTTGTTCTGTACTGTCAAGTTTTACAAAGCACTGACGAACGTTCCGCACTATTACATTTCTACAACTGTCAGACGTTCTTATGTATACACAAGCAATGCGGGGACTGAATCTCTATAAGCACTGGTCTCAATGAAACAATATATGTTTCACTGTTTTATCATTGCTCTGATTTTGACATCACCGAGACAGTTGTGAATGGTTATCACTTTATCCACCACCATGTCACTACCCGAACAACGATAAGCGAGCACTGTTATGTTAGTACTGTTTGTCACGCCAGCCTGTTTCACAAATAACTCTGTGGTGAAGGTTGTCGGTTAGCCAAGACAGCACGTGAACAATGGTGAAATATTTGTTGTAACACGAACGGCTGGCACAGACCTTATACTCGCCCGACACTGTCAATTTTTTTACACTGTCTGTATTGTGCACCAGACACTACACTGTTGACGTGGCGTTTTGTAGACAACGCCATGCTTTGTTTCTAACACAATCGCCAACCCGACCCCGTGCGACCGATGAATCACTTCTCCACGAAACCGTCGGCCCACTTAATGACTTTTGCATATGGCGCCGATGACGTAGGGACCCGCCAACCTATTGTAGTAGTTGTAGTAACGGTAGGACGTTTTCTCGGATTTCCGCGTCCGTTAATACAACACGGGAAGGCTGTGCTTGCACCGTCTCTGTACCTTTGTGTTCCATGTGTATTTGTTCCATTGTGTGTCTGTCTGTGTGAGTGTGTATGGATCTTTGCTCTTGTCTGTACGATTGTGTGGTTGTGTGTGTGTTTGTGTGTATTTGTTACTATTCATGTATGTATGTGTGTATCAACCATACCCACTACAATCAATACCACCGGCCATCTTTACGTGTTAAGGTTTTCATTTTTAACCCGTATGAAGATAGTGAATAAGCCACTACGACCCTCTAAAATCACTAATAACCGCCACCCACCCATTTTGAACTAATTTCACTAAGCCATACCAACTAAAATCAATAATACCTATCACATTTACTCTTTTAAGCTTTTCATTTTTAACCTTATGATGAGAGTGTCTACAGCAATACGAGCCTCTAGATATCACTAATAACGGCCATCCACCATTTCTCAACTAATTTCACTAAGCCATACCACCCACAATCTATAATACCGATCACATTTAATTTTTAAGGTTTTCATTTGTAACCTTATGATAATAGTGTCTAAACCAGTACGACTTTTTACATATCACTGATAACCGCCACCCACTATTTCTCAACTGATTTCACTAAGCCATACTACCTACAATCAATAATACCGATCACATTAAATTTTTAATGTTTTCATTTGCAATCTGTATGATGATAGTGTTTAAACCCTAGCCGCATCGGACGCGCCTACATTTTTTCCACCCACCAAATAAATAAATTCCCCAACACCGACGTTGCTAACCGCCGCCGGGACGCCCCGGACCCCTCGGGACCCCCGCAAGATTTCCAGTGTCTAACTGACATACGTTACTACTAGCATGTTTTCCATTTTGCAAAAGGCTAACTTCGCCATGGCAATTCTTATTCTAATCTCTTCATGACATCTCCCATTTAATGTTATGACTGTTCCGAGATAAATGTACCGATTCACTTATTTAAGAATATTCCCATTTATTTGTATTGTGGTATTTCCTTCTTCCTCGTGACGACCATAAGCTGTGTCTTCTTAAATTTTTATTCTAACCCTAGCAGTTCATTGTGTGCAACAACCGCATCTACTAAATGTTTCAGGTCCTGTCATTGTCTGCAATCAAGACTGTATCATCTGCATATCTAATGTCATTGATGTATCCCCCCCCCCCCCCCCCCATAATGTTGATTCCTTCCATACCTTCTATATTTCTCAAATTATTTTCACTATACAGGAAAATAAAAAGATCTGGAGACATTACACATCCCTGTCTCACACCTGTGATATATTTTTTCGTAATAGTTTCACAAGCCATACCGGAGCTGTGAATATTTCTCCGTACAACAGTGGAGTATAGACACCGCAACAAAGAAACTTTGTCCGCTATAGAATATCCTACATTTACGACTCATTTATGACAATAGGAAGCAACAGCGACATCCAACCGAAACTGGAAATGGAAAAGCTGAGATAAAAACAGCAAAAACCAGTCACAGAGACTCATTTGCCACAAACTCGTCGTAACTAGAAGAAAGGTGACTGACAGCGGGAGATTGGTATCTCTACTTGCTAAGAACACGTTAGAAAGTTAAACGTCTAGTGAGAATAGAAGAACCAGAAAACCCAGCAGCCAGTAGATTTGGAAACGAGCCAAATCGAGTACCTGACGTCTTGTTGTTGACGTGTGGTAATTGGAGCCATTTAAAAGAATAAGGTATGCAATGCTATATTTTATATTAGTTTCATAGCCTGTTAGCCTTTTTCCCAGGAAAAGAGTTGGTAAGTCAACGTGTTAAACCCATGTGGTTAGTTCATAAGAAATTAATTTAGTGAAACTAAATAATATATTCAGTTTTCATAATCATAGGTAAACTGTAGATTAGGACAACCTTGTGATATAATAAAACGTCCTTACCCTTTCCTATTTATTGACTCCCTTAAAAATAAACAACCCCTTTCAATTACTGTTTAAGTAACATACTTAATGTAGGAGAAAATGAAACAGCGATAGACTGACCGTGGCAGCTTAATTTATTTGGCTCTATTTTGGCTCACGCAACTGGCCAACAGTTGTCGACTGATTGAAAAACAAAGGCCCAGTGTAGCCATTTTAGTTCAGAAAATCAAAGGAAGCAGACATGTAAAAGTTTCCCCGTGTGGGGAAGAGGTATTTGTGCCTTTTGAAACCATCACTCTCTGAAACTATTGGTATGTTATATCTACATTATTAAGATGTATTTATGTATTACATAGACCAGTATGTTTAATTAAGAATTAGTTAAAATAATAAGTCAAAAATTCTCTTAAACCAGGCTGGATGATGTTTACCAATGAAACACATGTGGGCGCCACGCTGTAATTTTTCCTGTTTTACAATTTCAAATCCATATGTTAAAATCTTGTATAGGCATTATGAACTTATATCTCACTAGTAGTGCTTACAATCTAGAAATATTATGTGTACCGTAGAGTATCAAACTCAGGTCAAAAACACATTCTAGGCATTATCTCAAGGTGGGAACAGACTCTTGATTACATACTTCAGTAGAGAACTTGTGTCTGTCAATTTCATATTCTTATGTTAAAACTTCTATGCACTGTGAACAATATCTCACTATCTATGCTTAGAAATCTGCAAATAATCTATGTACTATAGAAAGGAAGTTTTATCCATGCGGAGACATACACATGAGTACGCATATCATGGACTCAGTTCATTTTGGATAAATTGTTTTCTTAATTCATATTCTGTAACTTGGAACTAGAGTGCTAAATTTTAGTACAATCCTTTTGTTAACAGATTATCAACCACTCAGCAAGAGTGGTGAACATATAATCATTTCATAAAATAGTATTAGGGAAATTCCATGTTTGAGAATATAAATTCATGAACAATTAAAGTAAACGCGTGATGTAAATGCATGTTCGGATAGGATTCAATCCGCATCACCTCACCGTAGTAGGAACAGAAGCGAAGATTGATGTGAATAAATTGCTTGCAATATTCAGAATACTGGACCATGCGGCATAAGTTATTCTAATAAATACACTCCGAATAATAGCAGTCATTGACAAAATATATCACAGCGGTTACTATCCCCATGTGCTGTACGCAGTGGGGGAAAAAAATGTATGTTTTAGTTTAGGGATTAACCCCTGAAGAAAATTCAAAAAGCTAGGCTCCCTGCATCATCATTATGATTAATTATTATGTATGATTATCATGTACTTAATATCAGAGAAATGTACATGTATGTTTTTTTCTGATATGAGAATTTTCTCTGTTCTGATTGTTACTATTTACTGGGAAATACACATTGTAATGTGACTCCTGTGGAAACATGAGATGATGTAGGAAATATGTGGATGTCAGTACTTAAGAACCAATGTTGAATAGTCTTGACCTAGTGATGATTATAGTGCCGAAAGGAAGACGCGGCATTAGAAACCACAGATATTCTGTATAGGCTATTCTCTTCAAGAATGAGAGATACAATATCATGTTGGATGGACAGAATGACTTCAATCATCTAATAGTCCCAGTAACTACAGAACAAAATATTTTTTTTTTCCCCGCTTTTCCATCCTGTTTCAGGATATTGCGGTCAACACCAGCATCTTTCAGCTGTATGTTAATTCCTAGGCTAGATTTCGCTCATCAGCACGCCACGACTTTCTGAGCGACCGGCTCCATACTCTCATAAGTCACTTTTGCAATTCGAACCACTGCTAATTCTCGTCGCGTCACGTGACGAGAGTATTCGGGGTTAGCGGAGAAAGCTGCTAACCCCTCGGCCATGGACTATTTAGAGTCAGAATGGCTCTACACCAAACAAGACGAGGGACAGTGGAACGAGGACACCGACTCCTTTCCCCTTCTCCTCTTGTTGGTTGTATTTTTGTTTGTAATTGTCTTGTGAAATTGACACATCACAGTAGGTTAATGCTCGTGTTGTATTCTTGTCATCCCTTTTCTATAGAAGAGAAGCAAGTGGTGGTTGAATTTGGTGGGACTGCATTTCATAACTATCATCAGGATCCTGGGTTAAAAGCCTGATGAAGGTGAGTCAGGACTAAATGACTTAACCATGTTCTGGATCTATAAATACATCAATGTTTACTGCTGCACTCATAAGCTGCAACCGCAAGCAAAAGAGAGACATACGAAGACAACTGACGGTGGGATTGGGGAAGTCCTATTTTAGTAGGAATATCCAGGATGGACTTCAAGATCTAATAATCTACACAGATGAAGATCAACAGAGTACTGACAACAGTGTATCGTCTGCTTTACTTCTGAGAAGTATCACCTATGGCCTCATCATTCAACCAAGTCAGTGAAACTGGGACAATCCTTCTACAAGTTACTAAAACTAACAACAGTGAGTAACCTTCAACTGTTGGTTGGATTACCAAGTTAATATCCAACAATGGATAAGTCTTCGAAAGAACGTCTCACAGCTGCAACAGTTAAACATAAAGATTCAGCTATTCACCACCAAGTTCTAGCTATGAACACCAACTCAAACAAAAGGGC
Source organism: Cepaea hortensis (assembly GCA_963921405.1). NCBI lineage: Eukaryota > Metazoa > Mollusca > Gastropoda > Stylommatophora > Helicidae > Cepaea > Cepaea hortensis. The sequence goes on along the minus strand of OY992896.1, from coordinate 83,669,967 downwards.
AAGAGACACTGACACAACTTTATAAGCCAATACAAGCAACTTCAGAACCTCTGAACCATAACAACACCAGATTACCTCAAGGTTCCAAAACCTGAACACATAAAAAAGACCATATGAAAGCAGCTAGCGGTGTAAATGCCTCTACGCCTGCAACCACAGGAATCACCTGATGGCCTGCAACCCTGGATATGTGGTGGAATAATATTCTTCAGTCTCATGCCTGCAGCAGAATCCTGGAATTAATTCCAGATGAACCAAATGAATAACAAGCAGAATTGTATGTCTACACTGAAAGTAAATAATGAATCAGAACTCTATGCTGGTCCCATGTCGGCCTAACTGCCCCATCATCAAGTATGGGATGGCCTATCAACATGAACCGAGTATGTGACAAAACCTCTTGAACTAAATTGGGAAACGGTTAACGTAAACCGAGCTGTTGGACAGTCGTCATCTTTTCATCAATAAGATGATATAGTGAAGAACCTTCTGCAAGAGCTTAAGTTGCATCTCCTGAAAGTATGACAGACCTAGGCACCAATTTCATTTGGAACACAACTCAATGGCAACAGAGTATTCTGGAATTCAGCTCCACGGAGGAGATATGTATATGTGGTGAATTTATTTCCTAATAGGGATTATAAGTAGTTCCGCAACAAACTTCAGTGGACATTAAAACATGACTGTGAGTATTTATTGCTGTCACGGATAATTATGGACATTAACTGCTTTGCACTGGAGAAGAATACCCATCCGCAATGCCTAAATGAACACTGTAATTAATTAATTTAATTATTAGTATCAACTGTTTTCATGTGTGTGTTTTTCTTCTATGACATGGAAAAGGTAAAGAGTGTTTTACATGGTAATGGTGTACAACTAAAGGGTTATGTTATGGTATATATGTATAGTATTTTGACACCAACTCATTATTTTTAAAATGAGAGAATGGTAAAAGGTGTCAGAAACAAATGTTGATATGTTGGGTTCTATTTAATTAGATCTTTATTTGTCTTAATTATGAGGGAAAATGAAAGTAGACCCAATTGGTGGTTGTTGTGTTGTTTGTAATAACCTTGTTTTTTTTTCTGGGGTCACTGGGTACTATATTGTAACAATGCAAATAATTCCCATGCCTGTCTGAAAATGCATAGTGTTCATTACATATATATATATATATATATATATATATATATATATATATATATATATATATATATATATGTAACTGCAGATCTTGATTCATACTTGAACTGTTTGTCCAAAATTTGTTGATGTGTTCATCAAGTAAATGTGGTGTTCATCAGTGGTTGTATCTATGTTGTGAACAATCAATGTCTTCTAGCACTATAGTAAATTTTAAAGGGTGATAAGTGGGAATGGAGAAGTACTCATAAATACAGCTATGAACAGGAGTGAACTATTTTCTTCCTTGTGTTTATGGTAGAATTCCATGATCACCCTGCATTCTAACCAGTGACCAGAGAATCAATAAAACCCCCTAGACAACTTAACATAATATTCTCATAAATTAAAATCCACATCCCACAAACCTAGTGAGTTCCTTTTCTTCAAGTAAACAACTTATTTGATGTGTAAGTATTAGACTTAGTTGTATATTTAATTTTATACAATATATGATACTGGAAACATACCCCATGAGTTATGTAATTCTGTATTTATTGCAATCCCAAAGAAATCAGGAGCCTTGGAATGTGATCAACATCGAACAATTAGTATAATGAGTCACATCACGAAGATTTTGCTAAGAATTATCATGCAAAGAGTTAGGAGGAAAATACAACCTGAAATAGGAGAAGAACAATGTGGGTTTGTAGTAGGCAAGGGTACAGTAAATGCTGTGTATATACTGAGAACCGTAATCGAACGTTCTATAGAAGTAAACAAAGATCTACACCTTTGCTTCATTGACTACACAAAGGCTTTTGATAAAGTGAGACATGTCAACATGATAAGGATGCTTGAAGAACTACAAATTGATGGGAAAGACCTTAGACTTGTAAAAAACATATATTGGAAACAACAAGCTGCCATAAGAGTTGATAATGAAGTAAGCCAATATCAGCCTATTAAGAGAGGTGTGAGACAGGGATGTGTAATGTCTCCAGATCTGTTTTCCCTGTACAGTGAAAATATTTTCAGAAATATTGAAAATATGGAAGGAATCAACATTGGGGGACGATGCATCAATAACATTAGATACGCAGATGATACAGTCTTGATTGCAGACAATGAACAGGACCTGCAACATTTAGTAGATGCGGTTGTTACACACAGTGAACAACAAGGGTTAGAATTAAATTGTAAAAAGACACAGATTATGGTCGTCACTAAGAAGAACGAAATACCACAGTGTAATATACAAGTAAATGGGAATATTCTTCAACAAGTGAATAGGTACAATTACCTCGGAACAGTAATAACATCTGATGGGAGATGCCTTGAAGAGATTAGAACAAGAATCGCCATGGCAAAAGTAGCCTTTAGCAAGATGAAAAACATACTGACCAATAAAAAGATGTCAATTGAAACGAGAAAAAGAGTGTTGAGATGCTACATAGAACCTGTACTTTTATATGGATGTGAAGCTTGGACAATGAGCAGCCAGGCTGAAAAACATCTGATGGCTGTAGAAATGTGGTTTCTGAGGAAAATGCAAAGAATACCATGGACAGCCAGAAAGACCAATGAACAAGTCCTTCAAGAAACAAATGAAGATCGTAAACTGATCAGAGACATTAGACGTAGACAGTCACAATTTTTTGGGCATGTTATGAGAAGAAATGATTTGGAGAACTTGGTGACAACTGGTAAGATCGAGGGGAACAGACCAAGGGGAAGACCTAGAAACAAGTATCTGGATGGCTTGGCCTTGTGGCATGGTCGAGACAAAAACACGGAACTGATCCACGACTCTGTTGATCGAGTGAGATGGCAGAACATGACCGCCCACGCTTACCGGCATGGCACATGATGGATGGATGGATGTATATTTAATTCTTAAGTAGTTCAACTCAATCAGTAGTAATTTAGGAGTTGGTGAGTAACTTAAGATTTAAGAACTAAGTAATACTTAGTTTAGTAAAAGGAAACTCGCTTACATGTGCCAACACTGGTAAGACAAATTAGTGTAGTGTGTAATAAATAGTCAAGTAATAAACTACTTGAGCACATTAGTGAAGTAGATTTTTTGACATGAGCACATGACCAAACAAGTAGTTTTCTTATATTTCATGAACACATGAGAACCAAATAGATTCTTATAGGGATCATAATTGTGTGTGTTGGGTTAAAGCACCCATGTTATGAGTCAAATGTATTTTCAATGTTGTAAACCTGTGGAATTAATATTTATGCCACATAATAATACTTAGTCAACCGGCATGCACGAATGGTTAAGATTCATAATGCCTGAATGTGGATTGAGTATATCACATAAATCTATGAGAGCAGGTGGGGATTCATGTGTAAATTCATTATTGCTACACCTGAGGAAGTATCCTTTGAGAATCTCATAATTATGCCTAATGATCACATACATCTATGTCATTTCTGTGAGCATGTCTGTGGGGATTCATGTGTGATTTCATTATTGTTAAACAGATGTGACTGAATCATTTGTAAAAACACGTCAGCTTACACGTGGAGCTTACAAGATAGACATAATTACAGCTACTTCTTGGAGCAGGAACCCAAAACCCACAATCGAAGACAATGGAGGGCAGACCAATTTTTCTATTTCAGATTTACTACCACAGAGGATCTGTAGGATAAGTATCTGCAAAATTACCCATAGTCTTAATCATATTAGTGGAAAAGGGGTCACAGTTGAATATATGTGTAAAATCTTGATATACTTGATTTCTGATGTTTTCATGTATGTATTTGATGTATTGCTGTTCTTTACTCAATATATATATAGTTAATAAATGATGAAAAAAGGGAAGTCATTTCCTTTCATGAGTGTATATTTTTTACTTTTCATAATCAATTAGTTTAATCAAAACTACCCTAGATAAAATTAGTTTAACTGAGAGAGGAGAGGCAAGGAACCAACAAAAGGGCATTTTGGGTATAAGGGGGATACTTGTAATTGTTTTCCTAGAGGTATTCCTTGGTTCTCTTAAATTCTATTTATGGACCCAAGCAACTTAGCCATTAAAGGTTAACATAATTAAACGGGCAGGATCACACTGGGAAAAAGGAATTTAGTATCCTTTCTCTCTTTTGGATTGAGCCATCAATCTATACATCCGACACACCTCTCTTAAGAGGTTGATATTGCCTTACTCCTTTATCAATTTGTATGGCAGCTTGTTGTTTTCAATATATATGTTTTTTACAAGTCTAAGGTTGTACCGATCAATTTGCAGATCTACAAGCATCTCTATCATGTTGACATGTCTTACTTTATTAAGCAAAGGTGTAGGTCTTTGTTTACTTCTATATAACGTTCAATTAATGTTCTCAACACATACACATCATTTATTGCACTCTTGCCTTCTACAAACCCACATTATTATTCTCCTCTTTCGGGTTGTATTACATTCCTAACTCTGGGATGATGATTCTTTGCAAAATCTTCGTGATGTGACTCATTTTACTAATTGTTCGATGTTGATCAAATTCCAAGTCTCCTGATATCTTCGGGAGTGCAATAAATATAGAATTATATAAAATTGTAGACATTACAATCATTTCATTTGCCTGTTGACAATACAATCATTTCATTTCCCTATAGATATTACGATCTTTTCACAAACACATGATTGATATCTTTATATCGCAGTGTTTATTTGGTTACTCTTTACAAGCAAAGACACATAGAATTTTCACAGAGACACACATACAAGAGATGGAGAGAGAGAGAGAGAGAGAGAGAGAGAGAGAGAGAGAGAGAGAGAGAGAGAGAGAGAGAGAGGGGGGGCTAAATTGTAGATTAACTGGTAGACACAGTGACAGTTTATAAATAGCTGGGTGCATACACATATTGACAGACAATAGTCGGATGGATTATAGAGACGGACAGAGAGAACGGGCAATCTATGAATTGAGAGGCCGACTGACTAACCAAGCAACCGTCCGACAGACACTAAATTAAACATAAAGACGTGTTTACGACATGTAATGAGATGGAACGAACGAACGAACGGACTTTATTTTCAAAGGGTTAAGAATTGGGCACGCAGGCCCACTTGACATTCTGACCTTCTTCTCGGTTTCCTCTCATACATTATTGCATTCAACATCACAGACAGATATATAGAGAGACAGAATGACCGACTGACTGACCACAAACTGACAGACAAACAGATACAGAGACAGAATAACCGACTGCGAGACAGACATATACAGAGACAGAATGACCGACTGCGAGACAGACAGATACAGAGTCAGAATGACCGACTGGCTGACCACCAACTGACAGACAGACAGATACAGAGACATAATGAACGAAAGGCTGACAACCGACTGACAGACAGACAGATACAGAGACAGAATGACCAACTGGCTGACCACCGACTGACAGACAGACAGATATAGAGACAGAATGACCGACTGACTGACCACCAAGTGACTGACCACCAACTGACTCACAGCCAACTGACTCACCACCAACTGACTGACCACCGACTGACTCACCAACAACTGACTCACCAACACCTGATTGACCGCCGACTGACTGACCTCCGACTGATTGACCAACGACTGACTGACCACCGACTGACTGACCACCGACTGACTGACCACCGACTGACTCACCACCAACTGACTGACCAACTACTGACTGACCACCGACTGACTGACCACCGACTGACTGACCACTGACTGACTCACCACCGACTGACTCACCACCAACTGACTGATTGAACACCGATTGACTGACCCTTAACTGACTGACTACAAACTGACTGACCACTAACTGACTCACCACCGACTGACTCACCTCCGACTAACTCACCACCGACTGACTTACCACCGACTGACACACCACCGACTGACACACCACCGACTGACTGACCACAGACTGACTGACCACCGACTGACTGATCACCGACTGACTCACCATCAATTGACTGACCACCAACTGACTGACCACCAACTGACTGACCATCGACTGTCTAACAGACAGATATAGAGACAGAATGATCGACTGACTGACAATCAGAGACAGAATGATCGAATGACTGTCCACCGTCTGACCAACAGACAGAGTCAGAATGACCCACTGACTGACCACCAACTGACCAACACCAACAGACAGACAGATACAAAGACAGAATGACCGATTAACATACCGCCAATTGACTGACCACCAACTGAATTACCACCGACTGACAAACAGACAGATACAGAGACAGAATGACCGACTGACTGACTACCGACTGACAAACAGACAGATACAGAGACAGAATGACCGACTGACTGACTACCGACTGACAAACAGACAGATACAGAGACAAAATGACCGACTGACTGACTACCGACTGACAAACAGACAGACACAGAGACAGAATGACCGACTGACTGACTAGCTACAGACAGACAGATAACTAACTTTATTTTTCCCTGTCTCCGAGAACTTTCTGGTAACGAACTGCTTGCTAATGCCCCGAGGGAAGTTCTCTGAAGTGCTCTTTATACAACGCTCCCAAGTAGGGGTCTCAGTCGCAACTCCTTCTATTTCCTGAATTTAATTATATAGTACATTCTAAGATTACTCATACACAAATGCATTCACACGCACACAAACACGCACGTTCACACACATACACTATATATGTTTGTTTGTTTGTTTGTTTTTTACGGCGAGCTGTGTTGTGGTAAACATTTCCTTGGCGGCCAGAGGAAACGCTTTAAAGACACTCTGAAAATCTCACTGAAAGCTTTTGGAATACACCATGACACCTGGGAGACTGTTGCCTAAGACCGAAATTCGTGGCGTACATCATTACGCAAGCGTGCAGTCACTTGTGAAGCAACCAAGACTGCAAGAGCTGTGAAGAAAAGGCTGGACAGAAAAACCACTGCAGAAGATCCTCCTCCTGGAACGTCAAGCATTCTTTGTCCACATTGTCAAAGAACATTTCGAGCCAAAATAGGCCTTATCAGCCATCTTAGAACTCACGGCTCCATACTTTCAAACCCACTGGATGAAATGAATGGTCATCGTCATTCTTCGTGGATAAATAACAAACCCCTATAATGGAACATATTCTTCTCTGAGGAAACTTTTCATGGAAAGCGAAGGAACAAATTAGGATAAGTTCTAAGTCGATTAGGGGGAGCTCTGAGGCTATTGGGAAGAGCTCTGGGACGAATAGGAAGAGCTCTGAGGTGAGTATGAAGTGCTCTGAGACGACTAGGAAAAGCTCTGAGGTGAGTATGAAGTGCTCTGAGACGACTGGGAAAAGCTCTGAGCTGAGTAGGAAAAGGTCTGGGACGATTAGGCTGAGCTCTGATACGCTTAGGAGGAGCTCTGATGCTACTAGGAAGAGCTCTGAGACGATTAGGAAGAGTTGTCAAACGATTAGGAAAAGCTCTGAGGTGAGTAGGAAGAGCTCTGGGACGATTAGCAAGAGCTCTGGGACGATTAGGAAGAGCTCTGAGACGATTAGGAAGAGCTCTGGGACGATTAGCAAGAGCTCTGGGACGATTAGCAAGAGCTCTGAGACGATTAGGAAGACCTATGAGACAATTAGGAAGAGCTCTGAGGTGAGTAGGAAGAGCTCTGAGACGACTAGGAAAAGCTCTGATGTGAGTAGGACCAGGTCGGGGACGATTAGGCTGAGCTCTAATACGGTTAGAAAGAGCTCTGATGCGACTAGGAAGAGCTCTGAGACGATTAGGAAGAGCTCTGAGACGATTAGGAAGAGCTCTGAGACGATTAGGAAGAGCTCTGGGGCGACATGTATCTTGTTACTTGGTGAATATTGTGTAAACGTAGTTAGTTAGTTAGTTAGTTAGTCGTAGTTCCAACCTCACACTGTGCATAAATGCCGCCGCTATAATGTCAACACACCAGTCCCCCACGAAACACCCAATTCATCTCTGATGGAATCGGCAGTTATTTTCCTATCTGGATGTTTCCTAGATGTTCACCCACACAGTCCACGAAAATACAGTTCATAGACGATGGCAGTGGCAGTCAACCAGAAGCCCAGCAGCCACACATTTCTGCATAAGGCAAACACCGGTCAACTCTGGGACATAGCCATCTACCATCGCTCCGAACATGCAGTCACGTTCCAAAAAACCTCGGGCAGATTCAAAAGCATTTCACACGAAACTCACAGCTCACAGTGTCGCGCCACGCACTCACTCAGTAGCAGGGAGACGGAACCATCAAGCCTCCTTAGTCGCCTCTTACGACATGCGTGGTAGGCTACAGTGTTGCTATTCTTTGCTTCCCTTATGGGCCCCGGCATGCAGCGGAGGCTTTGTGGGGATGGCAAGGAGTTTACACTGACCATAGCATGAGCCATGGATTCGATACCTGCACTCGTTGTTCTATAGGTAACGAAACTACACAGGCATATTAATAAGATGCATTACTGACTTCCAGAGTGCAGACCTTAGTAGAGGACTGACGAAATAAAATCAGGTTAAGGCTTTGTTCGGTCACTATCTAGAACGGAGTGGCAAGAGAAAATCAGGTACGGGCAAAATCCTGGACATGAGGTAAGAGGGCTTGATGATAGTGGACGAGAGCAAGCAACAGTGCAGCAGGTCGTTAAGGCGTAAGTTATAAAAACGTTGGTAAGTGTTCCCAGATGGAGTTGGTGCAGCTGGAATGAAATTACAAGAACAGCATTAAGAGTGTTGTAATCGAGGAGGAGTGGATAACTGATACCACGGCCGAAGTTTAGACAAAACAACACAAAGCTAAAACGATATCGGGTAGTCACCGTGCAGAATACGACAGGTAAAGTCTTGGAAAAGATAGTTGCCAGAAAAAAATATCCTGTCAGCGTGACAGACACTATCTTTCTACCTACTTTCGGAGGAACCGGCCAAACAATGAAACGTTGCATAACACAACCCTACAAAAAATATTTTTTGGGGGTGCCAAACTTTTTACCCCTGATGTTGCATAAATGAGTCCTGCAAAATCCAAATATCACATTTATCTGTCTGTAGCAGCGCTCGGGCATTGGTGTCTTTAATTAATATTATTACATTATTGATCTAGTCCCTTACAAAATGTTGAATTCCAATGGTTTGGGGAGAGCTCAAGAACCACTATGACTACTGTTATTTTAGTGTTGTCAATATTAAGGGAATTCGTGGGAAAAATAATCACAAACAATGGAAATTTCCAGATTTAGATTCCGCTAGACGACCTGTGCAACACGGAGATGGCATACTGATTCCAACTTTCAGTCACATTTCGGACTAACTGCTAGAAGGTCAAATAGCAGTGGCATGGTGAACTAAAGTGAGTGATAGTGATTTCGAACATGATTTTCCAGCTGCTCAACCCTTCGCCCAGCGTTAACTTAATGATCTAATCCGAGATATATATCTCTCCAAGGAATCTTCAGAACTTTTGGCTTCAAGAATGAAAGAACAAAGAAAATTTACTGACTGCTGAAACAATGGGTTACATTTTATGGCAGTAGAGAGCAAGGTTTTCTTCCATTCTTTTGTTAAGAAAACAATTTTGTGTTTTATACTAATATAGGAGATCTTGTAAACGTAATGGGCGTAAGTTATAAATCAGATGAGTATATATATATACTAAAGTATATAGTGTGTATTATGTATGTGCGTATGTTTATAAATATCTCGTAGTAATCCGTAACATTTGTAAGTATGTGTGTGTGTGCACATAAGTAGGCGTCTTCCTAAGTTTAAATATACGCATATATGTATTAGGAAGTTAGGCATTTGTGTGTGTGTTTGTGTGTGTGTGTGTGTGTGTGTGTGTGTGTGTACATGTGTGTGTGTGGGGTGTGAGTGAGTGAACGAGTGAATGTGTGTGTATGTAGCTCTCTCTCTGTCTCTGTGTCTCTGTCTCTGTCTGTCTGTCTGTCTGTCTCTCTCTCTCTCTCTCTCTCTCTCTCTCTCTCTCTCTCTCTCTCTCTCTCTCCCTCCCTCCCTCCCTCGGCCGCATACCTGCAGGAGCCACAGTATCTGATTTTACCTGATCAAATTGTAGTTTGAGCTGCCTCATCCTCCGGGTCAAGCCCTCAAGTCTGGACATTGCGTAATAGAACCCGAACAGATTTTGTACAACTCTGTGGACAGACAATCGCTTGTCATCACAATAGTTGTACTACTAGACATGTATCCACTACAGCAGTGGTTCTCAACTGGTGGGGAATTCGCCCCGGGTGGAATTTTAGGGTTCCCAGGGTGGGGGTGGGGGGGGGGGGGGGGAATTAAGATTATTTCAAGATAGCATTCATACGAGAATCAGTTACTTGATATTGTTTTCCCCTGTATATTTTACGGTTTTGTACTTCTCGTCCTAATGGTGTTCACTTTATAACGTACGTAGACCCGCTAATCACGTTTTATGTAGATATCTAGACTTGTTCTAGTATGTGGTATTAAATGTAGCTTCCATTTTTATGTATACTGTGTAAAAAAAAAAAAAGGGGGGGGGGGTTAATTTATAGGGAGGAAATTCGAAAAAAGGGGGGGGGTGAATGACGTTCTGAATATATGGTAAAGGGGGGCATGGGCCAAAAAAGGTTGAGAACCACTGCACCAAACGGTCTGCTGCCCAGTTTATACTAAAGTACGAAAAGATCACGCATACAAATGACAACTGAAGTCAGCATGGCCGAATGGTAAGGACGCATGTTCTTAAACATCCGGTGTGCCGAGGTAAGGGGTTCAACCCCTACACCATACAGTTGGACGAAAATGCTGACTTCTCGTCCTTGACTTGGGGACGTAAATTACATGTATCTCTGAAGTCGCTGTGGATTCGCCTGATAGCGGGGGACACTGGTAAATAGGGAAATCCAATCCACATGCAAAATTCAGTCCGGAACTACTAGAAGTTGTATATGGACTACGCTTGAGTTCAAACGCGAGCGAGCACTTAAACACAATGGGTACGAAGCACAAATAAAGAACGAACAATATACAATAATAACAACACAGGCGAATGCTTCGACGGCATTCTATCAACGGGACAACAAGAACAAACCGATTAAAACATACGCGCAAAAGAACATCATAGTAAACTGGGAGATACTAGAACAAGTAACACGTTTTTCCTATCTTGCACATCACAGTAAACGGGAGATACTAGAACAAGTAACACGTTTTTCCTATCTTGCACATCACAGTAAACGGGAGATACTAGAACAAGTAACACGTTTTTCCTATCTTGCACATCACAGTAAACGGGAGATACTAGAACAAGTAACACGTTTCTCCTATCTTGCACATCACAGTAAACGGGGAGATACTAGAACAAGTAACACGTTTCTCCTATCTTGCACATCACAGTAAACGGGGAGATACTACAACAAGTAACACGTTTCTCCCATCTTGCACATCACAGTAAACGGGGAGATACTAGAACAAGTAACACGTTTCTCCTATCTTGCACATCACAGAAAACGGGGAGATACTAGAACAAGTAACACGTTTTTCTTATCTTGCACATCACAGTAAACGGGGAGATACTAGAACAAGTAACACGTTTTTCCTATCTTGCACATCACAGTAAATGGGAGATACTAGAACAAGTAACACGTTTTTCCTATCTTGCACATCACAGTAAACGGGAGATACTAGAGCAAGTTTTCTCCTATCTTGCACATCACAGTAAATGGGAGGTACTAGAACAAGTAACACGTTTCTCCTATCTTGCACATCACAGTAAATGGGAGCTACTAGAACAAGTAACACGTTTCTCCTATCTTGGACATCACAGAAAACGGGAGGTACTAGAACAAGTAACACGTTTCTCCTATCTTGCACATCACAGTAAATGGGAGATACTAGAACAAGTAACACGTTTCTCCTATCTTGGACTTCACAGAAAACGGGAGGTACTAGAACAAGTAACACGTTTTTCCTATCTTGGACATCACAGAAAACGGGAGGTACTAGAACCAGTAACACGTTTCTCCTATCTTGCACATCACAGAAAACAGGGAGATACTAGAACAAGTAACACGTTTTTCCTATCTTGCACATCACAGTAAATGGGAGATACTAGAACAAGCAACACGTTTTTCCTATCTTGCACATCACAGTAAACGGGAGATACTAGAGCAAGTTTTCTCCTATCTTGCACATCACAGTAAATGGGAGGTACTAGAACAAGTAACACGTTTCTCCTATCTTGCACATCACAGTAAATGGGAGCTACTAGAACAAGTAACACGTTTCTCCTATCTTGCACATCACAGTAAATGGGAGATACTAGAACAAGTAACACGTTTCTGCTATCTTGGACTTCACAGAAAACGGGAGGTACTAGAACAAGTAACACGTTTTTCCTATCTTGCACATCACAGTAAATGGGAGATACTAGAACAAGTAACACGTTTCTCCTATCTTGGACATCACAGAAAACGGAGAGATACTAGAACAAGTAACACGTTTTTCCTATCTTGCACATCACAGTAAATGGGAGATACTAGAACAAGCAACACGTTTCTCCTATCTTGGACATCACAGAAAACGGGAGGTACTAGAACAAGTTTTCTCCTATCTTGGACATCACAGAAAACGGGAGGTACTAGAACAAGTAACACGTTTCTCCTATCTTGGACATCACAGAAAACGGGAGGTACTAGAACAAGTAACACGTTTTTCCTATCTTGGACATCACAGAAAACGGGAGGTACTAGAACAAGTAACACGTTTCTCCTATCTTGGACATCACAGTAAACAGGAGGTACTAGAACAGTGGTTCTCAACCTTTTTTGGCCCGTGCCCCCCATCGCCATATTTTCAGAACGTTATTCCCCCCTTTCGTATTTCCTACCTAAAAATTCCCCGCCCCCTGCCTCCCCTACACAGTATACATAATAATGGAAGCACATACTAAAACAAGTCTAGACGTCCACATAAAACATGATTTGTGGGTCTACTTACTTTATAAATTGAATTTTAGAAGGGTGTGACGTACAGCACCGTAAAATATGAAGGGAAAAACAAGATCAAGTAATCGGTTCTTGTATTAACGCGAACTTGAAATAATCTTCATTCCCCCCCCCCCCCCCGGGGGGGGGGGTCCCACCGGTTGAGAACCACTGTACTAGAACAAGTAACAAGTTTCTCCTAACTTGGACATCACAGTAAATGATCTTGAGTTGAGTTAAGTTGAGCTAAAAATTGATATCACTGCACTCAGGACATTCCCATGCGCGCTCCGTCCCCTCGTTCAACAGCCAGCGATGAGTTACACTACTAATCGTTCTCACGGCCATCTGATTGAATGTTCTCTTTGTCTTCCCTCTCAGTTTGAGTTTCTACCAGAACCCCTGCCTATCCCCCGCAGTCTCATCCTTTCCACATACGGGTTCTCAATCTGTTCTCGATCTTCTCCACTGGTCCCAGAGGCGCACGACCACCCCCGCCGCCCCTTGTCCATAATTAATTTACCACCAAGAGGTGTATTCTCTACCATCCTATCAGTCTGTTTATTCCTCCACACTCCCGCATGGCCAGGGCAAAATATCCATACAATTCTCACAATCTGTGACCTCTGTCACGATACTAAAGATCAACGATCCAATATGTTACTAGAACAACGCACGGCATCTTAAGCCGCGGCATTTTGCTTGTTGAGAGAGCGTAGATGGAACGATCGGAACCAGTGAAGATGAGAACGGAGTCTATGGACGGCGGAAAAACAGCGATTTCAAAACCTTTGAACACCGATGGGTCGCTATATCGTATTTTCAACAACCTTTGAAGTGGGAAAACGGAGATTCACGATCACGGCGTGTCACAGCCGTTTGTAGTAACGAAGGCGACGATGGGTGATCGGAGGAGACGAATGGAGAATCATTGATGTCACGACAGGACGGGGCATCAAAAGAGACTTTCGGCTGTTGTTGTATAGATAAAAAAGCTGATGTGGAGGAAAGGGGGAAACTGGTGGAATACGCCCATATCGTTGTACAGAGACAGAGTATTAATAGGCTGGATATTCTAGTGGAATTTAGTGTGCTATGTGGTTTCCACGAGAAGTGGTGGTTTATTCTTAAGGGATTATGAAAAGGGAGTTACAAGGTTTCAAGTCGCATAATACTGATGAACGTGTTGTATTTATTGTGCAATTAGTACTCCCAATTCAGCCAAGGATAATTATAAGGTAGTGGTGGTGTAGAGTATAAATATAAAATAGTGTATTTGAGTGTAAAACCGTAATAATGGGCGTCGGCCGAATTTAGCTGAGAAGTAACATAGTGATTCTAGTATAGATGGTTACTGGGATTTCTGAGCTCTTTTATGACATTTCCTTCTTTACCTAGTCTTAAGTAGGTGTGTACTCCTATGTCTTATGTCAGAGGTCATTTCTCTGAAAATATATATATGTCTGATAACGACCATAAGCCTACTCTCACTTCTAATGAGTTTGAGTTAGGTTGATAGCACCTGATATTGTCTTTTCGACAGGTTCCCATGTACAAAGTAATAGCAACACTCCTGAAAAGAAGGAAGGGACTCTAAGCTGGTAAAGTAATAAAAATCGGCCAGATTGAAGTCGGATGTCAGTCATACAGGTCAGCAAGTTCTAGCATTAACGGATACCTATAAGACATTCTGGTTAAGTAACTTACAGCAGAATAACGTGCAGCTAAACATAGATCGAAAGCTCACTATGGTGCAACTGAACTGGTTTTTTTAAATGAAGAAGCCGTAAGACCAGAACTTATTATCAGATAAACAGAACAGTAATGAATAAGAAACACTGTGAATCAGTAATCTTTTAAAGACAGTCTTGGTAATTGTGCATCCATAAGAGACCATAACTCATGCAATGATATCGGAGGTATAAACATTACTAGAAATATCATATCGTTCATGTTATCAGATATTCCACAAGGAGAGACAATATATAATAAAAACACTCTGTGGTGACAAACTGTGTAATTCTAACATTGTCAAGGATATTGTGAAGACATCATCAACATCATTCATCAAGAGACAGTATACCGGGTGAGCGTACACCAATTATGTGCTGTGGTGACTATATGTGCCGTTGAGTGATGAAAACTATGATGTGGATCTGAGAGTGACATTCTTATCTCACCTACAGGATAGAACACAACAACAACGTCTTTACTTACACTCCATACACACATGACACTTTTGATTTATTCAATAAATAATGATAGTATTTAGTGGAGGACCATGTCGTGTGGGTATGTTCTGAAGGAAAGTGGAGAGTGATATGGCATTGTGAGAAGAGAGAGAGAGAGAGAGAGAGAGAGAGAGAGAGAGAGAGAGAGAGAGAGAGAGAGAGAGAGAGAGAGAGAGAGAGAGAGAGATAATAGAAGATGGGAACGGGGGTATGTAGACAAAAGTCTGACAATAGACCCAACAGTGGAAAAAAGGGAAATTGAAGTGCGCTTGTTGATTCTACTGTCCCCCCAGAGACGACAAGCGACATTAATGGGGGCACGTCTGTGGGATATATGGTGACTGTAAGGAGAACACGTCCAAGATATATATATATATATATATGGTGACTTTATATGAGAGCACGTCTATGGGATATATATAGTGACTAAATGTGAGCAGGTCCAAGGGATATATAGTGATAGTGCATTATATATTTGGGCTACATTACATTGCTGTTGGGGACATTACTGTCGGGAAAATAAAGATCCAGACAGGGTGAATGTGGATAGGTGTTCAGACACAGTACATACCTGTTCACACTTTACACGTCTACATAAGTCTTTATCCTAAATCTCCTCTTGTGGGTGAGAGAGTGTTTGTGGTGTACTGTGTGGTGTCATAGTTATATATAGACTTAGATATATAATATAAAATAAAAATATAGATAGATATTTATTTTAGTTATTGGGTGATTAATTACTTTCTTGAGGTGTCTTTACTCAACCTGCTGACTAACCTTCTTTTACTACGGCCACTCCTAATCTAAATACGGCAGAACTACGGGCAAAAGGAGAAGAAATTGGGTTGTCCGGTTCGGCACTAACCGATTACGTCAAGGAGAGGGAGAGGGAACTTCACCAAGCAGAAAGGGAAGATCGAAAGGCTGAGTTGGAATTGAGAAGAATAGAAGTGGAGACCAAACGAATAGAAGCTGAACAGACCGCAAAGAGACTGGAAATGGAACAGGAGGCCAAGAGACTGGAAATAGAACAGACCGCCAAGAGACTGGAAATGGAACATGAATACCGCATGCGAGAACTGGAGCTCAAGACACAAACTAAGGGAGAAAATGACGGGACAGAAGGAGGATCCTTTTCCCATGGTTCACCCAACATGAGTGGACATGGTTACCATGGCATGAAGTTTCCCCTAGCTGTCTTTGATGAAAGTAAAGAGAAGATATACCAGTTTTTGGATCGGTTCGAGGCCATGTCAGTCGCTATGGGGCTGGATCGAAGCAAATGGAATCTTAAAGTATCCCAGGGATTAAGCGGTTCCGGTTACGAGGTTTACTCACGCCTACCGCCAGGACACGAAAACAACTATGAAGAATTAAAAGCCGCTTTGATGAAACACTATGAGGTCACCTCACAAACGTATCGAAAGAAGTTTCAATCAGCACAAAGAGAGCCGGGAGAGCTATTCGCCGCCTACAGTTTAAGGTTGAAATCATACCTCAAAAATGGATGGATTTGGCAGAGTTCAAGGGGGACTATGAGAGTCTGGAAGAGCTGATGGTTGTAGAACAGATGCGCCAGCAAATGTCAGAACCACTGAAGACATTTTTAGGAGAACAAGGGGCGGAACGGCTTGATGTGGTGAATAAGCTGGCGGAAAGATTCGTAGAAGTCCATGGGGAAGCTAAAGAAACCAATATACAACCCACAAAAGGTCAGGAGAAACAAGACCGAAAGAAATCTAAGAATTGGGAAGGAGAAAAAGTGGAACCTTATATAAAGACTTCAACGGAGAGTTCAGAGAATGTGAAGGAAGGAAACCAGAGCACCTCGAATTCTCCAGCGAAGCGATCGTGGTCTGAGAAGTGGTATTCGATCTGCAAGTCGCCCTCTCATAACACAAAAGATTGCAGATCGAAACCGAAAAGCTATCACTTCGCGGCATGCCAAGTGATTCCTAAGAAGGTGATCACAGACAAGGCTGAGGTCGGTGAAGAAACGCTGAACAAAGAAAGCACACGGAAAGCTTGGAAGGGAAAATGGTGCACACACTGCAGGTCGAAAGCACATAATACTGTGGACTGCAGATGCAAGGAAAAGGTCGAGGAGGTGGAAGACACTCCGGACCCAGAGAGGCCACCTGTGGTTGAATTGATTGAATTCAATGGCCAGCAGGTTGCTTGTCTCTACGATTCAGGATTGGATGGGGAAGCTGTGATAGACGCCAGCCTGGTAAGCCCAGACCAACTTACAGGGGAGACCATTGAGGTACAGCCGGCAATGAGGAGTGCTGTTACAATGACGCTGCCAATCGCCAAGGTGGAGATTAAGTCCAGGTACGTCACGGGCATTATTCCTGCGGCTGTATTAGCTGATTCCCTATTCCCAGTGATCATTGGCACAAAATACGTGTTCTTGGGGGTGCCCAAACAGCCAGCCCACAGGGGAGCAGTAGCCAGTGGATCTCAAGGGAAGGAAAAAGAGGCAGAGACACTATGCGACAACTCAGTGATGGGGGAATTACATACTGCCAGAGGAAGGATACTACGTTGTGTCCTTGCTACGGGAAGCTGCAAAGAAGTGCTGACTCACCAGAACGGGGACAGTACTGTCTGAGGAATCGGCTGCTTTACAGGAGAGCCGGAAGGGGAGACAGACTGCACGAGCAGTGGGTGGTCCCAGAGACCTATCGTCCTCACATTCTTCAGAGCGGGCACACTGCCATGTGTCGCAGGACTGTGATACAGTAATCGGGAAGTAGAATAGGATAGTGCACATTGAACGCACAAAAGCTGACTTGGTGATGGAAAGCGTCACAAAGAAACAGACGGGGACCAGCGAGGATAACAATGTGTGTCCCAGTAAACTACAGATAGGACAACAGTTATCAGGGTGATCAGGTGTAATGGAAAACGATAGTTAAATCTCACCCTAGGCCAGAAGTAGATATCTCGACAGGGACCAGTAGTTAGTGGCTATACTATCCAAATACTGTGAGTATTTTGTGCGAGAATTATTGACAGTTGTTGCCTATAATGATACATGCTTGTGTATGATGACAGTAGGGAAACTGAGAAATGTTTGAACGATACCAGACATCAGCAACGTACATGGGAAGGCGGACACGGCAGATAGCCGGCCTAGTGTAGAGCTAATGTGTAGGGCGATTCAATAATAAACATTAGGTTTGACTGGAACACACATGAGTTCATGTATCTATTGTGCACAGCGTCAATGAACAGCTACGTACTTATTGTTCAACAAAGTGTTGTTGGTATTAGTTAAGATGCCATGATAGTCGACTCAGAACCGAGCCAAATGAAGAGAGGACCCAATACTTGTGCTAATAAATAGAGTACTTAGAGGAGGGTCAGCGGAGTTACTACGTGGCAACTATGGGAGCTCTTTCCGGCAGATACGTGTAACCAGAGAAAAAGAGGAATGCCATTCCACTGGGACTAGGCCCAGAACATAAATAGGAAGCCTGTGACGGTGTATGAAAATATTCTAGAAGAAAGCTTGCTCAGATTGGCAAGAAATATACTTTGTACATTACGCTGAATAAAATATTTCACTTCTTTGGAAAAATTGTATGGACCTCATGGCCACATTTTTGGATAAACAACTTTACAACATTTTAATCCGTACATCATGTTCGTAACAGACACACACAGATACGTGGATGTAGCCTACAGTCGCCAATACACAACGTCAATTTACGGCAACCATTAACGCTTTAACGAACACTAATTGCATAGGGTGTCAGACATTTTCCATTCCAGCAGGCAGATTGTAGCGGTGTTCAGCATTTTTCGGGTTTTACCAGCTGACGTCTACAGACGAGTGATCCTGACAGCAGCCAATACCTTGACGTATCTTGACGTATCCAACGTTGCAGGGAGCAGATACACTACGAGCATGACCAGGACAGTAGCAGATACATAAGGTGCTAATCCTTTTGGATTGTTTTCATAACTTGATCTGTGTCACACATATTTATATTATCTTATATATGTTTATAATAATATTGTTGTAATTTGTAGCACGACCGATACATTTTAGTGTACATTAAATATGTCTACATTGGGCGAGTTCATTGCATTAGGGGAAAAGTGCGGCTTAACTGGACCCGAACTAATAGCTTGGGCTGAGGCCAAGTTGTCCGATTTTCAAATACAAAAGAGGGAGGAGAGAGCAGCAGCTAGGGAGGCCAGAGAAGCACAAGAAGCAGCAGCTAAAGAGGCCAGAATTGCAAAAGAAGCAGCAGCCAAGGAAGCTAAAGAAGCCAGAGAATTGGAAAAACAGAAAATGGAGAGAGAAATAGAACTCGAAAAACAAAAATTAACTCTCCAGGAGAAAACACTTGAATTTGAGCGGGACAAGTTAGCGGCCGAACAAATATTAAAAGACAAAGAGGTTGAAGGAATTATTAAGGTAAAGATGTTGGAGATGGAGAAAGAAGCAGAAATATCCAAGAATAAGTTGGCATGCAAAGCGCTGGATCCCGCCAAAAGATATCAAGGGATTATTAGAAATTTTTCACAAGGAGATTCGATTTCTGCATGGCTGACTAATTGTGAAGTCCTCTTGTCTCATTACGAGGTACCGTCTGATCAGTGGGGAGTATTACTTCATAGGCACTTGTCAGGGGAGCCTTTAAAGGTAATCGAGCTCATACCTGAACAACGACGCACAGATTACCAATATATGAAACAAAGACTGTTGGCACATTTCTCATTGGACACTGCGGGTCTGCGTACAGCATACAAGACAATTGGACCTAAATCAAATCAAACGTTTCTGGATTTCGTTTCTGAAACGACATTACTGTTTGACAGGTGGCTGAAATCGGCTGAGGTAGGTAGGGATTTTGACAAAATTAGAGACCTGATGCTCAGAGATAAACTTATCTCCGCAGTACCACAAACAATGTCAACATTCCTTATAGAACAGAAGTGTGATTCAGTAGCAGAATTAGAAGCCAGGGGGGAGTCATTTTTCAACGCCCATAAGGACATTTTCGCAGAGACTACTCAGCCAGAACTGATCATAGGAGCATCCGCCAGAGTGTCTGGTCACAGATATGACAATTCGCATAACAAATTTCAACGTCAGGACAAATACAGACAGAACAAACAATGGTCTAACACAAAAAAGGGTTTGACAGTGCAGTGTAGGTTTTGTCGACGCATACACGAAACATCAGAAATGTGTGATTCCAACCCGGATTATGAAGCGTATATAAAAGAGCTAGCTACGAAACGTAACCATAAATATGCAGACTACAAAAACAACTTAAAATGTTTCGCGTGCAATAGTTTTGGTCACGTGGTCAAGTCATGTAGATTGCGACAGATGACTAAAAATGCATGTCTAGCATATGTTATTTCTAGTAGCGACGACGAGGAACAGCAATACGAGAGCGCGTCTGGCAAGTATGCACGACCGGAGAACAATCCAAACAGAGCATATGTACAAGAAGCAAACTCCGCTTATATAAACGGTGGAAGACTCAACGTTGAACGTGCCATTGTCAATGGATTAGCAGTCAGAATGGTGAGGGACACGGGGACCTCGATTATTGGACTGGACAGAAAACTAGTCAAAGAGGAGGATTACACCAATGAGAAAGTGATATGTAGAACATTTGGTGGATCGCTAGAACAATTTGATGTGGCATGGACAGACATCAATTGCCCATACTATCAAGGACGTGTAACAGCGGCAGTACTACCACAACCAACGACGGAACTAATTGTGGGAAACATTCCTGGAGTAAAAGAGTGTACCGCCCAAGAGGTTGAACAATGGGAAAAGGATAATATGAAAATACATGAAGGAAATTACACAGAATTAATTTTCCCGACGGAAGACAAAAAGATACCTATCGCAAGCGATGATTCAGAACCCAACATGTATGAAATAAAAGAAAACTACACGGGAAACCAAAAGCAAACCAGTCAAGCATTGGACACGGAATTGACATATAGTAGTAAAGACAGTACACAAAAGACATCCCATAACAATAGACAAGAGTTAACACAGTCAGAAATTACTTGGGATTCATTACCAATAAGATCGAATTTAACTCAAGCAGAACGTAAGAAAGTTGAATTTGGTATTGAAAATTTTAGACGTATTAGTCCTTCATTTAGTGACAGCACAGCAATGATTAAACAATTCTTTACACCATATTTAGATAATAGTAAGGTAGATCATATACATGGATGTGCAGCTATAGGATATGAGTCGAGCTCAGATGATGAGGAGTCATACAGAAAGAACAACATGCAACAACGTCGGTTGGAAAAAACAGCCAAACCACGACAAACAGATACGGCAGATTATACAAAATCAAACTGGCATGAAGAAACCCCGCCAAAGATATCACAAACTCATTATACCAACACAAACACTTTACTAACAGAATGGAAACAACAAAGTGTTCCCGAAACTCAAATTAACAAAAGAATACGGGATGTGAAAATAAGGAATTGGAATCGGTATTGGAAATATCTAGGTTTGTCCGATCAAGAACGGAAAGAAAGAACACGTCAAATAGATGATTATAAATCAGTAACAACATACGTCACACAGGAAGATGAGAATCACTGCCCAGTTCTACACATTAAAGAAACATAGATTAAATGTATTAAAACAAACCAAGACAAATACATCCATTAGATTCACATGCAGTACACACAGCGACAAAGGAGCATTGCATTTCTGAACACTGAATTCTGTCTTTATAAATCTGTCGAAATTCTTCTGTCTATAAATTTCACTTATATTCTAATTAAACGACACAATACATATACAGCTAGTTACATGTACGATTTAGGAAGTACAATTCGTTACAATCATGTAATACGTCAAACACATATAACATATCAGTCAACTACATACATCACAGTACGTCAATAATATCTACATACAATAAAAAAAAAAATTCACAACTCATAAAGGGTATTTAATCAAATCTAATACGCTGAACAAACGGTCAGGACATTTCAGAACATCTAAAAACAGCTGATAGTAATTGTTAATAACTATGTTATAACTATGTCATTATTGATTTGTCCAGATACATACATATTTAAGTTATTATTGTTACAGATAGTTAGAATACGGCAGTATCTGTAACTACGTATATTGACATCAAAATAAGATCTGAAGTATGTCAAGCAGACGAAATGTAATCCAACGTTGCAAGTTATCTACGAGCGAAATCGTCATATTCCAGATAAGTTAAATTAATTATTAATGATATTTTATTGCTGTTGAAAATGAAATTCATGAAAATTGAAAAAAAAAAAAAAGTAAATTCAGGAAAAAACGAAAAAAGATGAATTCCTGAAAAAAAAAATAAAAAAAAAAATTCAGGACAATGAAAAAAATAAAGTCATGAAAATGAAAAGAAGACACATGACAAAACAATTGAAAAAAAAAGAAGAAGAAGAAAAGAACAAGATTTGTCATTATTTTGTTAAATGCATGATTCAGTTATCACATGCTGTATTATTGTTATTTTGTCATGAAATTACATATATTATGTACACTTTCACACACATTCCACAGGTGTAGTAAACCAAATAGGTAGGACACATGATGCAAAGGTTACTACTGATTTAATTTTATGAGGAAATTGGATTAATTTTGATTATTCGATGATTTCATTTCAATTGTATTATCGCATGGGTTATTATGCATAACTTTAAGATGCATTTATTTCATGAACAGGATGAATGGGAATGAAAGGAATATTAACTATCTAGGTAATTAATTGAATATTGCTATTATTATGTGATAGAGTAGGATTAAATATGGCAGCTATACTCATAAGTAACAACATTAGAAAGTGCCGACACATATCACATATGAGAAACCCACATGAAGAGTTACACGAAACAGTCGAAGTCGAAGCACAGAAGTTACGTCAACTGTAGTCAGGTCATACGCACATTGGATTATGGGAAGGTCGACTATGATGATGCACATGGAAGGCAAGAGCGATTCACTTAACAATGATGTCAGTGGAAGCTGGATGTAATGAACACACACATTTAAGGAGCTACTAAGGATGTCCGGGGAGACATTGGGACTTAGTGATGCTGGACTTCAATTCTCTGAGATAAAAAGGAGTTTGGGAGCCACACATTGTCTACGGGGATAGATGTGAGATGTGTCCGATTTATAAAGAATTTGGTGATGATGTTCATAACAATTCAACTAATCACAATCGAATAGGTTATAAGGATTAGGGATACGCTGTATTGCAGAGTCACGGACAGTTATGTGCGACCTTTAGTGAACAATGTAGACGGATATGTGCGACCTTTAGTAGACAATGTAGACGGAGATGTGCGACCATAGACCAATATGACAGTTATGTTCGACTACTGCGACTCATATCACAGACTGGAAGACTGAGTTTATAGGTAAAATGTCTACAACATTTTAAATTTACGAGGGGGCATATGTGCCATGTGTCGCAGGACTGATGATACAGTAATCGGGAAGTAGAATAGGATAGTGCACATTGAACGCACAAAAGCTGACTTGGTGATGGAAAGCGTCACAAAGAAACAGACGGGGACCAGCGAGGATAACAATGTGTGTCCCAGTAAACTACAGATAGGACAACAGTTATCAGGGTGATCAGGTGTAATGGAAAACGATAGTTAAATCTCACCCTAGGCCAGAAGTAGATATCTCGACAGGGACCAGTAGTTAGTGGCTATACTATCCAAATACTGTGAGTATTTTGTGCGAGAATTATTGACAGTTGTTGCCTATAATGATACATGCTTGTGTATGATGACAGTAGGGAAACTGAGAAATGTTTGAACGATACCAGACATCAGCAACGTACATGGGAAGGCGGACACGGCAGATAGCCGGCCTAGTGTAGAGCTAATGTGTAGGGCGATTCAGTAATAAACATTAGGTTTGACTGGAACACACATGAGTTCATGTATCTATTGTGCACAGCGTCAATGAACAGCTACGTACTTATTGTTCAACAAAGTGTTGTTGGTATTAGTTAAGATGCCATGATAGTCGACTCAGAACCGAGCCAAATGAAGAGAGGACCCAATACTTGTGCTAATAAATAGAGTACTTGGAGGAGGGTCAGCGGAGTTACTACGTGGCACACACCATATCCGAGAATCGACATATGGGTGTCCGAGAGACATTGCAGCAAATTTCCGGCCATTATTGCTGGCCAGGAATGACCGGTGATGTACGCCGGTGGGTGAAATCTTGTTCAGAGTGCCAGAAAGCACCACCCAACAATCGGACTAAGAGTAAAATAGCTCTTAAGGTGGACGACAAAGTGGAAGTATGGGGTCCAGAAGAGACTAATATACTCCAAGTAGGATGGAAAATGGAGTAGGATGGAAATAATGATAGTATTTAGTGGAGGACCATGTCGTGTGGGTATGTTCTGAAGGAAAGTTGAGAGTGATATGGCATTGTGAGAAGAGAGAGGGAGAGAGAGAGAGAGAGAGAGAGAGAGAGAGAGAGAGAGAGAGAGAGAGAGAGAGAGAGAGAGAGAGAGAGAATAGAAGATGGGAACGGGGGTATGTAGACAAAAGTCTGACAATAGACCCAACAGTGGGAAAAAAAGGGAAATTGAAGTGCGCTTGTTGATTCTACTGTCCCCCCAGAGACGACAAGCGACAACCTCTGAAGCGAGGTGAGCCGAACCATTCCACACGAGACACTCCTTTCTCCACCTTACTAAGCAAACTCCTTGAGTCCGTGATGAAGACAATGTGTGTTGCAGTGGTCTCCTCTAACCAACGGAATGCCGCTGTGACTGCTTCCACCTACATTCTCATGCTGGATGTCGTAGCCTCATACGCCAGGCTCTCTTTTTTTTAATAATCGTTTATTTGCCTTTGAAATGAAACCCAAACCACTCTGTCTGTTTCTCATTACTGACCCATAAGTTTAGATATCTATGTCACCTTGATGTATGTTACTCGGAATAAATGGTTGCACCTCAAACACGGTGCTGCCCGCTGCCCATTCTCTGCACTCATGACTCAGTGTTACTTTTACATTGTGCCAGACTGATGTCTTCCGGTACTTCACCCCACTCTCTTTCACGATTGATGTTCTCTAGAGCACACACCTGACGTCTAGATATTTCTGCCTGTGCCATCTAAGACCTACCTCGTCTTAGTCTATGACCCTTGACCATATCCATGGCTTCATGCAGGGGGTGATCCCTGTCTGCAGCAACTCTCAGGTACCATTTGGCTTGAAGGACTCTATGCCTATCCGCCATTGTTGGTAGCGCCAGCACATGCCTCATGCATATAATTGGTATGTCCTTTGTGCACCCCAGGATCGTCCGCATTACAGAATTCTGTATGCGCTCAACATTTCAAGCTGGCTCTTTGATACTGTGAGAAGCTCCAGACCATACTCAATGACAGAAATTATTAACTGCTGAAGAAGCCTGTACAGCATCCTCTGCTCTACCCATGTTGTTGCCATCACTCTCAATGCATTAAGTCCCCTACCAGCCTTCACCATCAAAGCCCATGCGTCCCTGCAGCACTCCGCCAGCCTGTTTACTGCCATCTGTAAGTCTTTACCAACACTTTCCCTATCTCGGCCCTGTCTGTACACCAGCACATCATCTACAAATGTCAAGATTCTACCAACACCTGGTGTCTCAATAGCTGCGACTTTGCTGGTGTAGACATTAAAGAGAGTTGGTGACATGGCAGATCCCTGTGGCAGCCCCGGTGTAATCTTACAGGGGTCAGAAGTCCAGGAACCCATGTGCAGTGCAGCCTTATGCTCATAAAGGACCGCCGCAACCCATCTAACAAGGCAAGGGCAGACCTACATGCCCAACAGTGTGTATATCAACCGGTCATACCTACACTTGTTATACGCATCCTCCAGGTCAAGAGCGACCGCCACTGTCTCTTGTTTATCCTGGAAGCCCTCGCAGACATCAAATGCAGAAGTAGCTGCACTGGCCCAGGTGTCCTCCCCATTCCGGTAACTCCCGAGCCCATTGGCAGATTACGACTTTCCAAATGTCGTTGGAGCCTGCGGGCTACTATCTTTTCAAGGACTTTGTCAAAGTTATTTAGCAGGGTTTTGATTCGGTATCCATTAGGTTTGGAGTGATCCTTACCTGGCTTTGGGGGCGGGACAAGGTAGCTGTGCAGCCAATCCTGAGGTATTTCCGCCGTATTGATGCTTAGGTTGAAAGAAAGAGCCATCTCCTCCAAGTCCCCATCATTGTTGTTACTCAAATGGGACTACCTCACCCCATCCGGACCTGGCGCTTTCAGCATCTCCTCTCGTCAGCATCTCCATGATCTGGTCGTTGGTGAGATGGGTCTTGACTCGTTTAATGACCCATCGTTTGCTTGTGCGGTGCCCGGTGGCTTCCAATAAGATGCCGTGATGAAGCTTGATGTCGGTCTTCTTTTCCCGTGCAATCTTCTGCATAAGTGTTGTGATCTTTGGGTTTTTGTTGATGGAGACCACTACTCCATCAGGTGTCTTGCGCAGCTTCCCGATGTTGTTTCTTCCCAGCTCGTTTTCCTTCAGACTAAGTTTCTTGTCTGTTGGTAGCGCCGACAGATTGGCTTCTCCCACGCTTGTCTGATTTAGCAGTAATTTGCCGGTGAAGTCCTCAGTTGTTGTGGTTTCATCTGATGTGGAGGTCTTTGGTGAGCTGCTTGGTTGCTTTTCAATAGTGTTGTTGCGCACTTCTCTGCTGCTGCTGGCTTCAATTGTAATCGTGACCTCCGGCGTCGGAACAGCAACAGGAGCGGCTTCTTCTGGTGTAGAAGTGGTAGCTTCCTTTAATGTTTCTTGAGGTTCTGGCGTTGTGCTGCCGCTCGCAGACAAGTTTTCTTCTTGCATCTTGGTGGCTTCCACGCTGCTCATTTTGAACGTCGGGTGTCTTGTGGAGTTTTTCTTGCCACGTGCCATTTTCGCCTACATGTCAGGCTTCCGATTAGGTGACCTTCTCTCGATAACGCATTGAGTCGACTGGTGACGTCGATATGTGTTTCCTAACTGAATGCTCTGCGAGCTTTTATAGCCTTGACTGTGCTGGACTTAGGTATTAGTAAAGAACAGGGGAGTTGGTCGCTTCCATGGTCCCCAAAGACACCCCATTTTATGTCTAATGTCGCCTCTTGGGATACAAGTGACAAGACGATAGCCGTGTCAGGGTGCCCCGGTCTCATTGCCAGCCTAGTTGGTGTCCCGTCATTTATACAGACCGCATCCGTCTCAAGCAAGGCCTCAACAAGAACAGTACCCTGTCTGTTCTCTCCCGATCTTTTCCACTCTTTGGTGCGTGCATTGAAGTCACCACATATCAGATAGCTGGTACCAGGGATATCCGCTGAACCTTTCAACCAGTCCCAACTCTCTCTGCTTACGCAATATATATTTATTAGGTTCCAGCTGTATCTTCCGATTTTAATCTCCATCTTCTGCACATCTGTACTTTCCTGACGCCACCCATTCATATCCAGTTTCGAATGTTGTAAGCCATTCTTGACCACCAGGGCTGCCCATGTCTTCCCTGCCCAGTTGTGTTCATGTAACATGTATAGCCAGGGCACTTTAGAGAGTTTGTCTTCAGTTCTTGTAACATCGAGACATCAAAATAGTAGGGCAGTTTCTCCAATATTGGTCCGCGTTGCTCTGCACTAGGGCAATTCCAATACCCGACCCGTACATTTTTGAGTCCCAAACGATCCGTTTTCCTTCCATCCCTTCTGCCCCCAGCCCTCCTTTTCCTCTCCCCTCTCCTCTGCCTCTTCTTCTCCGCTTCATTTTCTCCCCGGTGGCTGTTGTCAAAGGTATCTAGCACAAAGTACGCACTCCGTTGCTTCGGCGATAATTCTTTTTATTTTCCATAGTTGGTTTGATTTGCAGGCAGGAACTACCCGTCACCTTAGTAGAGCCTGCCTGCTAGAGAAGGGGCAAGAGATGTCCCTCAGGAGTCCATACACCCGGCGCCTCCCCGTCCGCATACGAGACGTTCCACGTTCACAAACAGCTCACCCGTGGCCATTCAGTCTTCGGCTCGTCGGTCCATCTTAAACTTAGGGGTTTTTCACCTTCTTGGTGGGCCGCTGTAATGGCTAACGAGCCCCATCTACCTGCAGACAAGTGGTTCTAGCGCCTTAACCCTCATGGCGAACACATTAGATAAATGTATACAATGAACAACAAACAATTAACACACACTATCACATATCAAATAGTTCATAATACACGAAACAACCAAAGTCACTGCGCCACGCTGTGTTAGTGCATAGAGAAAGCACAGATGGTATCTTCGATGACGCACTTCTTTGCCAATAACCGCTACAAACTGTTTCCCATCATATTTAAACATGTTGAGCAACTGTCAATTCTTGCCCCTGTTAGCAAACACCTATCTCCACAAATTCAGCGGTCCCTACAAGTTACACGACCACTCAGTGTCAGCGATCTCCTGAGCAGCAGAAGTTAGTCTTCTGAGACGAAGTCAGAAAAAGTCTACTGGAAGTTCCTTGTGACTGTGACTCACTAGCTGACGCATCACCTGTTACGCCTTTGTTGTCTTCAGTCTTAGTAGTAACTGCATCAGTTCTTCCGTGGCTGTAAGCTTGCACCTCACAAATGTGGAGTACGCGATCATACCAACCGTGAGTTAAAGCTTCATACCTGACTAGCAGACTGTTCACAGCGCCGTTTGACAACAGGGAAATATAATCCACTTTCGGGCGTTTCTGTTGGTCTGTGTACATATTCAGACGTGTATCATCAGCACTGAAGGTAGTTATCCTAAACTACCCCAAGCGTTGCATTTCAAATTCAAAATTGCATATGACCACTCTATGCAGCACGCATGGCAGACTTCACTCGTCGCACAGGAAATTTGACCACGTATGGCTGCATGTGTCTCCATCCACCATCATAATGAAACGACAAGACATTGAGTAATAATCTGATATCAGCACTGAACGCTGCTTTAAGGCTACATATCTACCCCCAACGACCTACAGAAAACACACGTCAGCAGTCATAGCTCCCTGAATGGAGAACTTGTCCATGTATGATGCCACTGTGTTGGCATCCACAATGAATACAGTCGTGTTTCTATATATGTTCCCTGAGTTATCCCGTCAGTTATCAGTTGGGGTATCTGCGGTGCACTCCGGACATGTCCATAGGTGCTCAGATCCTCCCCCCCCCCCCAGCATATTCATCAGCGTCCGGTGGCTAATAGTGCCAGTTCTGTGTTGGTTGACGAGGCGCTTTGTTTTCCCGATGTACCTCTCGCGTCTGGCTGTGCCGATTCTTACTCCCAGGTCTTTCATCCTGGACAGCGATGTGGAATCACTGACGTCAAAGTCCTCTGTTCTCGCCATGTCCTTAAGGACGTTAATAACATCGGCACGATCCATGGGCTGGCCATCTACAGGGGGTGCAGAGCCAGCCAGTTTGTCAGCTCTTTCATTTCCCTCGACTCCCGCATGTCCCGGGACGAAGATGAAGGTGACTTTACGGACAACAGACTTCCGCAGCGATTCAGTCCACTGTCTACGTACAGATCCAGCTTCGACCTTCTGAATCATGCTCATTGAATCACTTAGTACACACACGTTGGTATAATGCTGTGATTCCAGCCATATGAAAGCCTGTGTAACTGCCATCACCTCCATCGTCATGCTGCTCGTGGTCATAGAGTGGGCACCACTGGATTCTTGAACGGTTCGGCCCGCTGAACGGGCTGTAAATGCCCACGCACTTCTCAGCTGCTTTACCACAGATCCATCTGTATAGATGAGCACTTCGGGGCTATCTGAGTGTTCATAGATGAGCGCGTTAACCTCTGCATTGACAGCGGCAGGGTTCTGCTCTCTGCACCGTCTGTCGAGTGTGATAATGCAGGAGAAAGTGCACTTAAAAGCTGGAGGCACTGGCACCCATTCCTTGCCGGGGTTGATACTGATAAGACTTCAGACCTGTCTGACGACATCTTCCGCCCGACCCATCCATGATTTGCCCCTCTTTAGCCTGTCACCCTTTTCTCTGAATATAGCGTCATGCAGAGGGTGCTGCTCATCTGCACTTATTTTTAAGTATGCACGAGCTCTCCAGATCTTGATCCTGTGTTCCATTGTCGGGAAGTCAAGGAGGTATCTCATTGCTACACAGCTGGTGTCTCTCGTGCAGCCCAAAATGATGCGCATGGCTTCGTTTTGTACCTTTTCAAGTCTTCCAATCTGTGTAGGGCTGACAGTGAGGATGGCCAGGGAATACTCGATGCGTGAAAGCACAAGTCCTTGGAACAGAAGTATTAGCAGTCTTTGCTCGATATTGGCAGTCGCCATGACTCTCATTGCTGACAAACCTTTTCGAGCCTTCGTTATGACATAATCGACATGATCTCTGAAGGACAGGCTACGATCAAGCCTCACGCCAAGATATGTCATTGACTGGGTTCTACTCAAACTGCTCCCATCCATTCTTACTGCCGGCAGGTCTGTTTTCACAATATGGTTGTTTAGTGAGAACCATGTAACCGTTGCCTTTGCAGGGTTGACAAGGGCATCGGCATCAGCACACCATGAGGAAATTCGATCTAGTTCGCCCTGCATATCATTGGCAACCGCCTGTGTATCTCGACCCTGTCGATACACGAGGATGTCGTCAACGAATGACAGAGTCCTACCCCTCCCGTCCAACTGTTGTTCAGTGATCGGCACCGTATACACGTTGAATAGTACTGGTGACAGTGGTGAACCCTGCGGCAATCCTGGACATATCGTTATCGGCTCAGAAGACCAACTCCCGCATCTTAGCACCACCTTCCTTTGGAGCAGAACTGCAGCTATCCATCGTACAAGGTGAGGGTGCACTTTCAGTCTGAGGAGGGTTTGCATCAAGTGCTCGAAAGATACTCTGTTATGTGCGTCCTCTAAGTATATGGCGGCCGCACATGTCTCTTCTCTGACCTGAAATCCTTCGTAAACATCTTGAGCAAAGACCGCCGCATTCAGCCATGACTCTTTGTTGCGTCTGTATCCTCCAAGTGTGGGCGGGAAGCAGCCGAGCTGTTCCAAGCCACAAGCAAGTCTGTGTGCTACAATTTTCTCCAGTAGCTTGCCAACAGTATTCTGCACCGTAATGATTCTGTAGCCGCTTATCTTGGAGTGGTCTTTGTTCGGTTTTGGCAGCGGCAGCAAGTAGCTGTGTAGCCATTCTTCTTTGACCTGACCCCTCTGGATACTGGTGTTGAATTCTCTGGCCAGTTCTTCCATGTCATCATCTGATATCACCAGTAGGTCACCATATCGGATGCCGTCTGGGCCTGGGGCGGTGTTAGGTGATTTCTTGAGTATCACACGCAATGTCTCAGCTGTGATTGTCCATTCTTCGTCTGTCCCGACCCCCTCGCACAACTGAGAGAGTGTCGTTGTGGTCCTCTGTCTGGCGGGCTCATCTTTCTGGTCAGTCTGTTCTATGTAGCGTGCAAGAAGGGCCTTACCTTTATCCGCATCCGACTTTTTCCATGCCAGGTCCGTGCCTTGAAAGTCTGGAATACCCCTACGTTGTGCAGCACCGTTCATGCTCTTGTGGAGGCGCCAGAATGTCGTAAGAGATCGCTCGGAGCACACCTTCCTGCAGAACTCGTCCCATTTCTCGGCCTTGGCATGTTTGGCGCAGGATTTGAATAAAGTCGTCGTCCTATCGACCTCAGTCTTCAGGTTCGCCAACTCAAACTGTGGCATGTTAGCCTTTCTGGCCTTTTGCCAGTCTTTGACAGCCTGCCTCTTTCCCAGCCATGCCTTCTCGACCTCTCCATTCCACCATGGTGGCTGCAACCATCTTTCTTGTCTCCTGCGGGAGGAAGTTAGTTTACTTCTTCTGATCTTGCTTATGGCGTCTTGACCAGTGTTGTCGTACGGGAAGGCATTTGTCTTGTTTCTTTGACTCATGGCCCCGTCTTTCTTGATCAGGATGACACAAGGGTAGTGGTCACTATCGTGGTATCCCAGTGTGCCCCACCGGCACCTTGGTGCGATGGTGGGCGACACCAGAGCCAAGTCAATGACGCTGTCAGAGTCACCTGGTCGAGTGGCTATTCTAGTGACCTTCCCATCATTCAGACAGATTAGGGCAGCAGATGCCAGGGCTTTCTCCAGATCTACTCCCTGTCTATTGGTGATGCAATTCCCCCATTGACTGCCTCTGGCATTGAAGTCCCCACAGTAGATGATATGCCTTTCATCCATATCGAACAAACTCTGCCATTGTCGCACGTCGACCTTCCCATTCCGCGCATAAACGTTGACGATTACCAGCTGCACTGGTGTCATTATTCTTAATGCCTGCACTTGCAGGGCATCACTGTTCCAGGAAGACATATCGATCTCAGACACTAATATGTTGTCGCGGACCAGAATGGCCTGTCCGAGGTGCCGACTGTTAAAGAATCCCTGAAATCCCGCGACATTGGCTGTTCCGTCGCCGAGCTGTGTTTCTTGTAAGACTACAATATCGTTTCCGTACAGTAGTTTTTCAAGAATGGGTCGGCGTTGACTAAATGATGCACAGTTCCAGTACAGTACTCGAACGTGTCAGATGCCCAATCTGTCACATTTAAACCGCCTTCTGCGTGTGCCCGCCCTCTTGCCACGCCGTGTTCTTGTCGGTCGTCTGGTCGTCATGTTAGGCTTAACTATCGCCACCGGGCGCCGATGATACGCCGAAGGGAGTCCGGGCGCGCGTGCACGAACTCCGTTGCACGGTCCGAACTCCATTTCACCACGAAAAACACACTTAATCCATACACATTTCGGAAAAAACACTTTCCATTTTACGGGACGAAAAAATGTCCCGCCATCTTGCTCAAGGGAACTCACTCACCAGCGAGTTATCCCGTGCTACTATGAAACGCACAAATGGACTGAAGTGCTTTAGAAGCATCCCAAACCATATTGTTATGTGTGGATGTGACAGCGTCGGGGCAAGAGATGTATCCTGTAAATCATCATGACCAGTGACATCATTCTGTGATCGCATCATTCACAAACTGACAACCAGAACCAAAGTAACCCGTCTCACAGTGGAAACCATAAGAGCAGCTTCCATCCTCAGGGTCACAGAGGTCCCTATAACAATGCCACTGTAACATACAACTTTGTTCAAACCATCCACTTTTACAATCTTGGTGTGTTGCTGTTGGAAACCGAACTGTCACTGTGTACTTGACACATTGAGCTCTGTAGTACTGACACAACCACTTGACAATGGTAATTCCTCAGCAGATCCTGTTGTAGAGTCGTGGCAGGCACAATGAATATGACTTGATGGCTACTTGCTTTCTGTTCTGCGTCTTCGTCCCCCACATAAAGGTCAGTTGAATGGATTGTCCATGCTAACTAACGGATGCCACGGTCCCGCCAGCGATAGACAACTCTGATGTTTACAAAAACACCCCTCCAGTTCGATTTCTTATCAGTTTTCTTTGTGACAAACCAGGCAATAGTGACATTAGTTCTGAAATTAATGTTGGCATAAGTGTAGTCAATGACTGGGCACTAGCAGGAACACAAGTTGACAGTGATCTGGAAATAGGACTGCTGTTAAAAAATATAAATGCTGAAAGTTCACTGGGGCAGCTTCTCATGGTGTCTCCTTATAATCTTCTTCCAGTGTTCCCAGTTGCATAGAATAGGAGGTGTCTCCTTATAATCTTCTTCCAGTGTTCCCAGTTGCATAGAATAGGACGCTGGTTCTGAAGCTGCAGCTTCATTTCTCTCTCAATATCTGATTCTTTCTTCTACTTATTAAGATTCTTTCAATAGTTTGAATTCTAATGTGTCCTGTGTTCTCTTTGGACATGCAGGTCGGTTTTGGTAGTGTCGTTTGACATGCCAACGGACAAACAAATCAGATATCGACATTTTTTGCAATGTATTCTTCTGATGATATCAATAAGGCGGTTATCTGTCCTAATACAGTCGTACCGACCACCAGCCACAAGACTGTAACGAACCCTACAAGCTTCACACGTATTGATCCATAGTGAAACCCTGCCACTTGATCACCACATACACAACAAGGTGGCAACGGTCTGCCACACTGATTGCCCGCTCTTCTGAAGGACATTACTGGCTTCACATCCTGCGTTTACCTGTGGCTATACAAACTCGTACGCCATGACTTCTTGTTAGTTCTGTGTACAAATAACTGTAGCAATACTGTGTACTGGAGATTGTCCTTCTTCAAGACAAATTTGGCATTTACTTTCTGGCTGTCAGCAGAAATTCTTTGATCACTTGAATCTCTTTAGGCATTTCACTGCCGGAACTAAACAAAGTAAAACAAAATACACATTTTTCTTAAGCATGGAAAGGCTTCACGCCATCTTGCCCCAAGGGAGGTCACTCTCCCTCAGTAAACAGCGAGATACTAGAACAAGTAACAAGTTTCTCCTAACTTGGACATCACAGTAAACGGGGAGATACTAGAACAAGTAACAAGTTTCTCCTAACTGGACATCACAGTAAACAGCGAGATACTAGAACAAGTAACAAGTTTCTCCTAACTGGACATCATAGTAAACGGGGAGATACTACAACAAGTAACAAGTTTCTCCTAACTTAGATATCACAGTAAACGGGGATATACTAGAACAAGTAACAAGTTTCTCCTATCTTAAACATCGCAGTAAACGTAGAGATACTAGAACAAGTAACAAGTTTCTCCTATCTTGGACATGTAATAACATATGATGGCAGAAGTTAAACAGGAATCAAAAAGAGAATAGGAATAGTAAAACAAAAATATTTTCGACATCATTAAATCAGCATTAACATCTAGAGAGATTTTTTAATGAGAATTGTCAAATGTTATGTATATTCAAAAAACTATATGGCGCAGAAGTCTGGATAATGAGCAAGCAACTAGAAAGTCGAATAGAGGCGCCGGAGATGTGGATCTACTGAAGTAAGAATATTTAGTATATCATGGAAACAAAAACAATCAAATATAGAGGTTCTAGAAAAAATGGGAATGAAAGAAATAAAAAAAAGAGGCAAGTGAAATATTTCTGCCACGTTAAAAGTCTTGACAGAACAGATTCAGAAAATTTAGAACTCTTTACTAAAAATTAAACAACTGATCCACGGGAAATAAATGAACTTCTATTTGCAGACGATCGGTGCCTGTTTTGCAGCGATGAGGGCAGACTACAAAATCATATTAATAATCTGAGTTCAACCTGCAGCAGATACAATATGAGCATAAACACAGACAAAACAAAAGTAATGCAAGTTAGCAGATCGCCGGGCCCACTAAGTATACAGATAAATAACACAACTCTGAAACAAGTTAAAGAATTCAAATATCTTGGAAGTATGATCACAGAAGATGGCAGATTGGACAGAGAAATTGAAATCAGATGTCAAAAAGCTAGTGCACTTACATATCAACTATCACCCCTACTGAAAGATCCCAATATACCCATGTCTGCAAAACGACAGATAATAAACAGCATATTCACACCAACCCTATGCTACCAATCTCAAACTTGGACTTTATCCGAATCACACTTTCACAAAATCAACACCTGCGAGATGAGATACCTGAGGAGAGCTGCCAACTTAATAATCCGAGACCGAGTAAGAAATGCTCTTATCAGACTGACAGTGGGATCAACACCTTGTTCCACATTTATTGAACGACACAGCCCTGGCCATGCGGGGGTGCGGGGGAATGAACAGGCTGATAGGCTAGCAGGGAATGCACCTCTTGGTGGTAGATTGCCTATGGACAAGAGGGAGGTGGTCGTGCTCTTGTGGGACCAGGTGGAGAAGGCGGAGGAACAGATTGAGAACCCATATGTGGAAAGAATGAGATTGCGGGGGATCGGCAGGGGTTCTGGAAGAAACTCAAAACTGAGAGGGAAACCAGGAGAAATTTTCAACAGATAGCTGTGGGAACGATTAGTAGTATGACTCTTCGCTGGCTGTTGAACGAGGGGACGGAGCACGTATGGGAATGTCCTGAGTGCAGTGATGTCGGTTCTTTACTCAACTCTATTGAAAGACAGAAGATCAAGTGGTTTGGCCATGTCGTTAGAATGCAACACCAACAACTACCATCACTGGCCCTACATCAAAGATCATCTGCGACAAGACCACGAGAACGTCCAAGAAGAAAATGGAATGACGACATCAAAGACATTGTACAATCACACGGAATGACACTATCCAGTGCCGCCCACCGGGCGCTGGAACGCAAATTATTTTTCCCTACGACGCTTGACGGTAGAAGTGGAAGATGATGATGATGATGATAATGATGATGATGATGATGATGATGATGATCATGATGATGATGATGATGATGATCATGATGATGATCAGGATGATGATGATGATGATGATGATGATGATGATGATGATGATGACTGTTGCGCAACCTGTGACTGAAACATGTTGGTAGTGATACACAGTGCAGAATAGTGTTTGAGGAATCCTGCTAAATTTACTAAATTTCACACGGTTAAATTAATTATATAGATTTTAAAAAAAAAAAATAGGAGGCATTAATTATTGACGGTCCCTCGTATAAAACCACATCTTCAAGAAAAAGACAACAGACAATAGATAATACACAGTAGGCCGTACATAACGTATAGAAGATTCGTGAACACGCTGTCTTCAAACCTTCCGGACAGGTCACCAAGGATTTTTTTATTGCGTTCACTCGCTTTGATCTCAAGTGTTGTCCATACACGTCCTACTACTTCTCGTGCACTGGACTGAATTTCGATTAGCTTTCCCTACTGCCAGTGTTCCTCGCCATGAAGCGAACCCACTCCGAAATCAGACTACTTGTAAATTACGTCCCCAAGTCAAGGACAATAAGTCATCACTTTAGTCCAACAGACCAGTGCAAGGGTTGAACTATCTACCTCGTCATCAACCCACCAAAAGTTTAAGAACACGAAGGGTATAATTTATATAGTAATAATGGGACGCAGAGGTGTTTCCAAGGCACCAGGACCGGGTTATATACTGGCCAAGACCTATTGACGCGTCCTCGTCGAGCGTCCTGGGCAACAGGTCCCTTCGGGGTCCTGGCTAAAGTCAATAGGATCACCGATTCCTCCGAAGTCGGAGAGTGTCTGCCTGTACGGCGAGGAACCACCAGTCTGCACACCAATAAGCCAGACATGGGACAACGGATACTCACGCAAAACTCAGGTCCTGTATGACATCACACTGATGTTGGACAACAGGATGCCTTCATCCGACATACAGGACTTTGCGTTGGAGCTCAAGCCAACGAACACAAGCAAGCAAGCAAGCATATAGTAATAATGCATGTGTAGATAACAAATATATCACCTTTTAGGGTGGCACTCTAGGACCGACTCAATGTTCTTCATGTAATTTGGATACATAATGATGATCCTATCGTAATCTCCCAGGGGCATGTCCACTCTTCTGTAGAGCTCTCTTAGAGCCTTGGGGATGTCCAGCTGCCAATATGTCATAATAAAGCATGCCTTAAAACACTATTACTGTTGATAATAATAATAATAATAATAATAATAATAATAATAATAATAATAATAATAATAATATATGTCTGTCTGTCTGTCTGTCTGTCTGTCTGTCTGTCTGTCTGTCTGTCTGCCTGCCTGTCGAAGTAGTAGCAGGGGGAGGTAACGATGACCTTGGTCGTTTTCTGTAAAGGCAGTGGTGCCGATTATGTTGGTGATTATGATGATGATTATAATGATGTTGGTGATTATGATGAAATGGTGATTATGATGATGAAGGCTGCTTTCATCATAAGTCGTAGATATACTGCACAAAGTAATGTAAGAAATATTAACACAGTTGCGACTGCAGTACTCACACGAGGATACAACTTATAGGCCTGTTTTAGCTTGATTGGATTGTATAGTTTTCTTAAATCCCTTTGGGGATCGTCCATTTTCTGTGGAAGTTGAGATTTATAAAATAAAAATATTGGAAATATTAGCGTATTAATAGATTCAGTGCTAAACAAACAATAAGTTTGGATCAAACAAAAATGGATGGCGAAAAATGGGAAGTAAGGATGTGTCGCAGTTATGGTCTAAAGGTTGTTAATATGGTAGCAGTGGTTAACAAGAATAAGGGGAACTGCAGTAAAGCTTAAAAAGCAATGAATGAATCACCGAAAAACGAGAAGTAGATTGTGAGCTTTACTAGAGCACGACTTCAAGAAACAAAATGGACGTTGCGGCCAACGCCTTCGTCAGCATAGAACATATAAACAAAAATAGACTAACAAATACACGATAGACACTCATTCATTCAGTAGCATGTCCTTTACAGAACCTCGCTCCCATAACAACCCTCCGGAAAACTTCTCGATCACAAGCAAGATGTCCCGCGTCTGATACACCCATCTGGAGATCATCCGCCACATCCTGCACCCATCTTCTCTTTGGCCTTCCTCTTCCTCTCTTCCCAGGCATATACCCTTCCATTATTGTTCTCTCCAAACTGTCGTGACGTTTCAAGTGACCAAAATACTTCAATTTTCTTTGTTTTATCGTCTTTAATAGCCATCCCTCCTCAATATTCAACTCTTGAAGTATGGATGCATTTGTTCTTTTCTTTACCCAAGATATTCTTAGAACTCGTCTATAACATTTATATTCAAAGGCATGTATGCGCTGTTCAGCTTGTTTAGTAAGTGTCCATGTCTCACAGGCGTATGTTGCAATGGGAAAGATGCATGCTCTTAAAAATCTAATTTTTGTAGTTCTGTCTGTCCCACACCATAATTTATTCATCTGTTTTAGTCTGTGAAGAGCAATGGATAGTCGCCGTTTTATTTCTTTCATTGTGTCACCATTATTCGTAATCAATGACCCAAGATATTCAAAATTTTCCACCACCTCCAATTTTCTCCCATTAATGTATATTTCTTTCTCCATAGTAGTTTTATCTGTATGCATTATCTTAGTTTTTGCTATGTTAAGATATAAGTTGTGATTTTCACTATTCAATTGTGTTGAGGCTATTAGGTTTTCTATGCCATTCTGTGTTGTGGATAGTAATACTGTATCATCAGCATATCGAATCTCTGGTATGTCATGACCGCCGATATTTAGGGCATCATATGGCTCCCTGTTTATATCATCTCTTACATTTCTCATTATATTTTCGGCATACAGGTTAAACAAATAGGGTGACAGCACGCAGCCCTGACGGACTCCTTGCTTGATGTCAAACCAATCTGATGTCTCGCCATCTATTCTAACTGCTGCTTGTTGGTCTAGATATAGCATTTTTATGAGATGTACTACATATGAAGGAAAGCCCATATTTCTCATGATTTCCCAAAGTTTCTGATGCTGTACACAGTCAAATGCCTTTGAATAATCCACAAAACATGAGAATAGGTTTACATTAAATTCTCTGCACTTCTCTATTATTAAACGCATGTTGAATATGTGATCTCTTGTTCCTCTTCCTTGTCTAAATCCAGCTTGAACTACGTTAATCTCTTCTTCCATTTTCTTACTAAGTCGTCGCATTATGACTTTTAGTAGAATTTTACTTGCATGACTTATCAGGGCAACAGTTCTATAGTTGGTGCATAATTTCAGGTTGCCCTTTTTTGGTATTGGAATGAAGATAGTTCTCTTCCAATCTTTTGGCCATATACCATATTTCCAAATCTTTGTACATAATGCATGATATATGTGTATGCTTTCTTCTCCTCCTGCTTTAATTAGTTCAGCTGGTATCTCATCACATCCAGGTGATTTACCATTCTTCAGGTTCCTTATAGCCCAAGCAATTTCATCTAATGAGGGTTCAGGTTCTGTCTCTGCTGTCATTGGCTCATGTATCTCATTCATATCCTCACTGTCACTCATATCATACATTCCACTGCAGTACACCTGCCATCTTTCTAGAATTTGTCTAGATTCTGTTAAGGTATTTCCCATCTTGTCACAGATAACATTCAATTGAGGTTGAACATTTCTTGTCAATAACTTCATTTCCTTGAACATTTCATAATCTCTTCCAGCCTCATGATATTGCTCTATTCTGTTACAGCTATCTTGTATATATTGATTTTTGTCCTTTCTTGTGTTCTTTCTTATTTCTCGAGTTAAAGATTTATACTTCATCCTGCTATCGGATTCATTTCCTTTCTGTTTCAGCTCCCTTCGTTGTTTTATTAATTCTAACGTGTCTGATGTAATCCATGGCTTACGTTGCGTTTTCTTGGTCGGAATGAAATCTTTGGCTGCAGTTATCAAGATATCTCTAGCTTGTACTGCCAGTTCATCAGGTGTCATTTCTTCTTGTACAGACATCAAGACCCCAAAGCGTTTCCTAACTTCTATGTTGTATGCGTCCGGTATTTGTGTGAGATCAAAACGAAGTGGCCTTGGTCCTCGGGTAAGCTTTTTGAGTTTTAATTTCAGATCTGCTTCTAATAACTGATGATCTGTATCACAGTCTGCACTTCGTAGGGTTTTTGCAGATGTTATGCTTGATCTCCATCTTCTTTGTATTAAAATATAATCTATCTGATTTTTGGTAAAACTGTCTGGAGACTTCCATGTGAAGAGTCTTCTTGGATGTTGTTTAAAAAGTGTGTTGGCTATCGTTAACTCATTTTCTGTGCAAAATTCAATTAATTTGTCACCTGCATCATTTCTATTTCCAAATCCAAATTTTCCTAAAATGTGTCTCTCATTTTCAGCTCTTCCTGCACCTACTTTAGCATTAAAATCTCCCATTATTATTGCTATATCATTATGACCAATCTTATTTAATGTGTCTTGTAGTGTGTTGTAAAAATCTTCAATTTCGTCCTCCTCTGCTGTTGAAGTAGGTGCATATATCTGTATGAGAGTTGTGTTTTTTGGACGGCCTTTAAGTCTAATAGTGAGGATTCTATCACTAACTGGATTATATCCCATTAAAGCTTTTGCAGTTGTCTTATCTAA
Organism: Cepaea hortensis; assembly: GCA_963921405.1. Taxonomy (NCBI): domain Eukaryota; kingdom Metazoa; phylum Mollusca; class Gastropoda; order Stylommatophora; family Helicidae; genus Cepaea; species Cepaea hortensis. Next base: position 83,628,621 of record OY992896.1, on the reverse strand, counting down.
ACAAAATGCCACTCCACTCTGGCCTCCGACATCTCTACCAGAATAAATGAAAATACTTCCATTTTCAGTTGTGAAATGTCCCTTGCCGCTCCAGCGATGTTCACTAATTCCTAAAATGTGAATGTTTAACCTCTCAATCTCATCACACACTACTTTAAGCTTTCCCTCATACAAACTTCTCACATTCCACGTTGCCATTCTCACTCTGTTTCTTAGTCTGACACAGGGAATTTCCTTGGTAACACAGTCAGGATTAACTCCGTCATCACGATTACTAGTACTGGTCCCTGCGTCACACTCTTCCCCAGTGTTATCTGATCTGCCTGGCCTGGGGGTCTCGCCACCAGATCTCTTTCTTATTATGTTTTCTTTCATGGTTGTTATGGTTTCTTGGCAAGTTTTGCAGAAGGTAGTTTGCCGTTGCTTTCCTTCTGGGCAGTGACTGTACTAGTCGGTGGCCATAGCCATTGTCTCTACTGATGAGATCATCTGCCTATCGCCGCAGAGTGCAAGACCATAACCAACAACAATCTGTCGGCTGCTCTCACACTCCATCCACCACCTGCTTCCATGGCTTCACGTAACCCTGATCGGGGGGCTAAACGGGTACTCCACCTTGCCCAAGGGTGTCCCGTAGACTAACGGAGGAAAGGAGGCGTCTTACATCTACTTTGATAGGGGATATCCCTACCCCGCTAACCGGGGATAGACACTACATGAGAGTATTAATTTCACTTATCTGTGTTCTTATCATGACCATGCCACGTGGTCAAGCCATCCAGGTACAGTATTTACTTCTCTGTCTGCTCCTTGTTCTCTTCCCCTCGATCTCGCCAGTTGTCATCAAGTTCTCCAATTTATTTCTTTTCATAACGAGACCAAAAAATTGTGACTGTCTACGTCTAATTTCTCTAATCAGTTTACGGTTTTCATTTGTTTCTTGTAGGACTTGGTCTTTTTTTTTTTTTTTTTTTTTTTGGTCTGTCCATTGCATTCTTTGCATTTTCCTCAGAAACCACATTTCCACAGCCGTCATATGTTTTTCAGCCTCTTTTCTCATAGTCCACGTTTCACATCCATACAAAAGCACAGGTTTTATGACATAACAGAGGACAAAATTCCATGTATGTGATCAAACATAAATTCCTCTGTCACAACACCACGTTGTGTAGAGAATCCTCATACACTCCTCAGCCTGGCATTCACCACTCTAATGCCCAGTGTACCATGCATCCATTCTCCTATCACTGAGGATCAAACTAATACAATAACCAGGTCATAAATACTTCAGCGACATAATCGCCTCATCCAGTCGAGCAATCTTTTTTTTTTCGCATATCCTTTACAGGACATCGCTGTCAACACCAGCATTATACCGCTGTCGTTGATTTCTTGGCAAGATTACGCTCAGTAGTTTGCCATTGCTTTCTGAGCGGCCGGCTCACTTATCCAGTAAGTTACCAACGCGGCGAGAACCGCTTCCAGTTCTCGCGCGTCGGGTTACCCTACGTGGATAAACGGGATTACGGAGAACGTCGTTTAACCTAGCCAGGGAGACGGCAGTCGGGCAATCTAGGGGCCTAAAAATATTCCCGCTTTATTTCTAACAGTCTAAAACGTTGACCTGTCGTGTCTTTCTGACCGTCCATAGCTTACGTACAGTCAGCATGATTAACCCCTAGTCCCGCCCTACCCTTTTTTCGCCTTAACCTGTCTCTCTCTCCGCCCCTCTAAATCTATCTCTCTCTCTCTCTCTCTCTCTCTCTATATATATATATATATATATATATATATATATATATATATATATATATATATATATATATATAAACAAATCAAATCAAATCAAATCAACTTTATTTTAATAGGGTCACAAATTGGGCACGCAGGCCCGTCTTACATTCGGCACTTCCAATCACTCGTCTTTCGTTCATCAAGAGCATTATACATTTACTTAGGAAGAAAAATAAACATTGTGAAATGAATGTTGTAAACATAAACAAGGCAAATTACCATGTTATGAGGCCCATCTCCCACCTACCCATACATCACCCCACCCACCCCCCCACCCCCCACCTACCCACACACACACACACCCAGGGATACATACATACCCTACCAACCAACCCATCCTCCTCCCGCACATCCCCCACCCACACACTCTGCTCTCACCTGTTCCCCCAACCAAAACACACTCGCCACCCACAAACAACCCCCACCAACCCACACATCCCACGCCCACCACATACACATTCTAACCCACACATCCTCTCCCCACCCACACCTCCAACCACCCATCCCCCAGCCACATCTACATCGACCACATATTCCCCACCCACGCACACACAACCCCACCAACCCTCGCATCGCACATCCACTCACACATCCCCAAACCATACACACACATCCCCACCAACTGACATCTCCCTACCCCCACACACACACATGCATCTCCCTAACCACCTATACATCTCCAATCTACTCACACACCCCACCACCCACACATACATCCTCCACCCATCCACACATGCCCTAACCCAATCCCCCACCACACACATCCCCCACCCGTACATCACATACATCCTCTACCACACAATATTCACAGCCATCCAGCAACTCTCCAGCGGTAAGGCGCCTGGTCCTAACTCCATCCAAGCAGAGATATGCAAGGCAGCTAGGCCGGTCCTAATTGTGCAGCTTCACCAAGTCTTTACACACATATGGGTGAACGAGACCATGCCACAAGATTTCACGGACGCGTCAATAGTCCAACTTTACAAACCTAAACGAAACAACCAGTCATGTGAGGCCACTGAGGCATCTCCTTGCTCTCAATTGCAGGGAAGATACTCGCCAGAATTCGTCTCAATCGCCTCACACCCCATTCGACCAAGGTCTTCTTCCGGAAAGTCAATGTGGCTTTAGAAAAGAACGAGGAACTGTTGACATGATTTTCGCTGCAAGTCGGCTGCAAGAGAAATATCAGGAACAGGACTCCGAAATGTTCTCTACTTTCATTGACCTTACCAAGGCATTTGATACAGTCAGCAGAGAAGGAATGTGGAAGATTATGGCGACATATGGCTGTCCACGAAAGTTTTTCCAAATAGTGCGGCTATTTCATGAACGTATGCAGGCAAGAGTACAGGAAAATGTTGAACTGTCTGAGCCCTTTCCTGTCGCCAATGGAGTGAAGCAAGGATGTGTCCTGGCACCAAACTCTTCTCAGCCTCATGTTTTCAGCTATCCCGACGAATGCCTTCCTGAACAGTGACATTAGAATAGACATCAACTACCGCATGGGTGGAAAGTTGTTCAATCTCAGAAGGTTGAAAGCTAAAACCAAAACTACCAGTGACACCGTCAGAGAGCTCCTGTTTGCTGATGATTGCGCTCTGTATACCAGCTCAGAGGCAGACATGGAACACAATATTTCAGCTTTCTTATATGCCTGTGCCAACTTTGGGCTCAATATCAACTTGGAGAAGACTGTAGTTATATACCAGCCAGCTCCAGGGATTAATCACACCGTGCCGAATATCAAAGTGAATGGTCATAGACTAAGTGTTGAGGACAAATTCACCTATCTTGGCAGCACTGTGTGACAAGCTGCCACAATTGATGACGAAGTGAATGCAAGAATCTCCAAGGCCAGCGCGGCCTTTGGCAGACTGTACAAGAATGTATAGGACAGAAATGGAATAAGCCTGCAAACAAAGCTGAAAGTCTACAAAGCAGTTATATTATCCACACTGCTATATGCTTGAGAAACCTGGACTGTTTATCAGCGACACTCTAGGAAATTAAACCACTTCCACACAGTCTGCCTTAGGAAGCTATTGAAGATTAAATGGTATGACAAGATCCCAGACACTGAAGTCCTAGAAAGAACGCCCATGCCCAGTATCCACACTTTACTAATGAAGGACCAGATTCGCTGGGCTGCTCACTTAATTCGAATGTCAGATCGCAGGCTCCAAAAACGATTTTTTTTACGGCGAGCTGCGTTGTGGTAAACACTCCCATGGCGGCCAGGGGAAACGCTTTAAAGACATTTTGAAAATCTCATTGAAAGCCCCGTCGTGGTCGTCATTCGCACTGCGAGCGCTAACAAGCCAAGTCGCATTATTCTGTCAAGAAGCCTGATACGCGGCAGAATGTCACGTTGAAAGTCCAACAACAAGAAACACGCTGTAGCCAAGATGTGCAGCGTGAGAGCCGACAACAAGAAGAAGAACGTCGAGAGCCCACCTGCTGGCTGCATCAAAGAGCCTGATACTACAGCCATTACTGAAGCTACTACGAGGGAGAAGATTGACAGCCCAACACAGTCAAGAACCAAGACAGCAGAGAAGAAGGAGGAGAAAGACACCAGAGTCGGAAACACCGACTCAAAAACAGTCCGATGGGTTGTCAAGCGGATTCCTGTGGAGATGGCAGATGAAGAAATCCTGAAGCAGCTACGTGAAAAGAATCTTCACATCCGATTCTTGAAGGCGGAGCGGCTCCTAACCTACTCCAAGATACCTACAACCTTGGCAGTAGTGACGTCGGAGGGCAGCGAAATGCCGATCACGGTATCAATCAGCAAGAAAACTCAAAAGCCAGAGAGATTCATCCCAAGAGTCAATCATTGCTCAAGATGCCAGAGGGCCGGCCACAGCAGAGCAACATGTCGCAGTAAGACGGAAATCTATCGATACTGCGCCGATCACCACGCCTTCAAGGAGTGTCCGCTGGCCAAGCTGGACACGGACTTCCGAGCTCCTAACAACAGAAGAAAGTGCCAACTGCCTGGGCAAGCATGGAGCAAGATACTTGGGCTGTCCGTACCTGCAACGACACAGAGACGTCTTGAAGATAGCCATCACCACAAGGACACAATACAACGAAGCAATGCGGAGGTGCGGGACAGTCACGGGCATCTCGCAAGATGAAAGAGACCAACTACAAAGCCAGATCGACTAGTTAAAGAAACAAGTCAAGGCACTGCTGACGCCGACCCCGAATAACGACAACGAAAAACTACTGGTGGAAATGAAGGAGATTCAGCAAAACATCAAGCAAGAAGTAGAACACATGGCACTGATTAAGAAGGAGAATGAAGAGATCCTACAAACCATTAAATCAGAGCGAGAACTACAGAAAACTGAAATGGAAATACTCCGAAACACAACCACAGAAGCCGAACAAGAAATTACAGAGAAATCGCAGGATGAAAACCAAGAGACCGAGCCGGAATCACAAGCGAAAGCCAGCAGCCCAACCACGACGCCCGAATCATTCAAAGGGAAGCCAATATCCCACCAGACATCAGAAGAAAATCGGGATGAGCACCCTGACGTCGGCATAGAGGACGTCCCGAGGCCAGAAGTAGAAATAATGTTCCCTGAGATAACGAGGCACTACGAACTCAAGTGCGAGGAATACAGAAAGCGCATAGAAGAAAAAGTAAAGAAGTACAAGAAACTCAACGGGAAACCAATGCCCTGCCGTACCTCCATAATGCCAGATATAAAACTCGCAGATGAATACACATGGCAATACTACATTGAAGACGGAGAAATCATCCCATGGCTGAGCTCGGAGGAAGCAATCAAAAGACAGCAAGAACTCAAACGTGGGAAGAGGACTGAAAGAAAGCGCAAGGAAAAATCATCACATCGAAAAGCTTCTACAGTTACTTCACAATTGAGAAAACAAAAATAGCAAATAAAAAGTCCTTTTAAGGACTGCAACAAGTCAAGCCACGAGCCTGCGCCAACAAAGAAAACAACAAGAGGAATCATGCAAAAAGGACAGCCGCCGACCGATCCCCCAGCTTACGATGCATGGAGTGGGATAACGAAAAGTCCTTATAAGGACTGCAGCCAGTCAAGCCAGACGAGACAGGAGCCTGCACCAACAAAGAAAACGACAAGAACAGACGAGCACAAAGGATAGCCGCCGACCGACCCCCCAGCTGACGTCACAGACACAAACCAACATAACCAGTCCGAGATAGGACTCACAAGACAAGAATTAGGGTGAATAAACCCACAAAAACCACAGACCTCAACAATAACCACAGCTGAAAGAAGCAGGTTGAACGAGGCCGAATTTGAAATTTTTGTTTTTCAACCAACCAACCAACCAATCATTGAAAGCTTTTGGAATGCATCATGACACCTTGGAGACTTGTAAAGCAGCAGAGAAGTGCGTGGGCATTTACAGCCCGTTCAGCGGGCCGAACCGTTCAAGAATCCAGTGGTGCCCACTCTATGACCACGAGCAGCATGACGATGGAGGTGATGGCAGTTACACAGGCTTTCATATGGCTGGAATCACAGCATTATACCAACGTGTGTGTACTAAGTGATTCAATGAGCATGATTCAGAAGATCGAAGCTGGATCAGTACGTAGACAGTGGACTGAATCGCTGCGGAAGTCTGTTGTCCGTAAAGTCACCTTCATCTTCGTCCCGGGACATGCGGGAGTCGAGGGAAACGAACGAGCTGACAAACTGGCTGGTTCTGCACCCCCTGTAGATGGCCAGCCCATGGATCGTGCCGATGTTATTAACGTCCTTAAAGATTTGGCGAGAACAGAGGACTTTGACGTCAGTGATTCCACATCGCTGTCCAGGATGAAAGACCTGGGAGTAAGAATCGGCACAGCCAGACGCGAGAGGTACATCGGGAAAACAAAGTGCCACGTCAACCAACATAGAACTGGCACTATTAGCCACCGGACGCTGATGCATATGCTGGGGGGAGGATCTGAGCACCTATGGACATGTCCGGAGTGCAACGAAGATACCCCAAATGATAACTGATAACCGGAACTGACCTTGGAGACTGCTGCAAAAGACCGAAATTCGTGGCATACATCATTACGCAAAAATGCAGTCACTTAGGAAGCAACCAGGATTGCAAGAGCTGTGAAGAAAAGGCTGGACAGAAAAACAACTGCATGAGATCCTCCTCCAGAAACGTCAAGCATTCTTTGCCCACATTGTCAAAGAACATTTCGAGCCAAAGTAGACCTTATCAGCCATCTTAGAACTCACGTCTCCATACTTTCATCCACACTGGATGAAATGAATGGTCATCATCATTCTTGATGGCCATAAACAACATATCTCTCTATCTCTCTCTACCTCGTTTCCTTTCTCTCTCCCTCACGCTCTCTCTCTCTCTCTCTCTTTCTCTCTCTCCCCCGCTCACTCTCTTCCATCACCCTATCACGTCAACTGACCCGTGTCCGTCCACAAGCCTCTGGCCAGCCTGTATTCAGCTGTCTGATCCACTCCTGTAGTCATTAACACTTACCTAGTCTTGCCAGGGGGGTACGGGGTGTCAGGCATTGGTTGCACCTTTGGTAAGGATGACACTCATGTCCTTTTCAGGACCCATCCCCCACTGGTCCAAGCCTGACACCCAGCTCGTGCCTGTGGCTCCTAGTAGCTGTCAGCATGCGACAGCGGCCACCCCCCGGGCAACAGCTGTGAGAGGCTGGCTAAACCAGGCATGGGTATCCGATTTGGTGTCAAACCAAGAGGTAATCTAGGGTATGCCTATACAGCATGTAAAGACAGGATTCGGCAGACTGCGCGGAAGAAATCATTCCTGATTCAACGGGCAAGACGGCGTTTACCTGCAAAGCGTTGTGGAACGTAATGAGCACGGCAAGGCACGTAGAGCGCCCTGGTCATCCACTGCACCTGTATTCGTCTCCAGTCGTCTCGACTTGTCGTGCCACTGGACTCAGATGGACTCAGGCGAGAGAGTGAGGTCGACAAATTGCGCAACTCTTCCTCACTTTAATCCAAGTCATCGCGCAAGTCATTCTTCATCCAACGTTACTTGACTCGCATGCCAGATCACAGGCTTTCTAAACGAATTTTTTACAGCGAACTGCGTTGTGGTAAACGCTCCCAAGGTGGCCAGAGGAAACGCTTTAAAGACACTCTGAAAATTTCACTGAAGGCTTTTGGAATTCATCATGACACCTGGGAGGCTGCAGCCAAAGACCGAAATTCGTGGCATGCATTATTACGCAAAGGTGCAGTCATATGTGAGGCAACCAGGACTGCAAGAGCTGTGAAGAAAAGGCAGGACAGAAAAACCACTGCAGGAAATCCTCCTCCAGAAACGTCAAGCATTCCTTGCCCACATTGTCAAAGAATATTTCGAGCCAAAATAGGCCTTATAAGCCATCTTAGAACCCACGGCTCCATACCTTCAACCCCACTGGATGAAATGAATGGTCATCATCATTCTTGATGGCCATAAACAACATATCTCTCTATCTCTCTCTACCTCTCTTCCTTTCTCCCCCCCCCCCTCTCTCTCTCTCTCTCTCCCTCGCTCACTCTCTTCCATAACCCTATCACGTCAACTGACCTGTGTCCGTCCACAAGCCTCTGGCCAGCCTGTATTCAGCTGTCTGCTCCACTCCTGTAGACGTTAACTCTTACCTAGTCTTGCCTCCCACAAGTCTCTGGCCAGCCTGTATTCAGCTGTCTCCTCCACTCCTGTAGACGTTAACTCTTACCTAGTCTTGCCTCCCACAAGTCTCTGGCCAGCCTGTATTCAGCTGTCTGCTCCACTCCTGTAGACGTTAACTCTTACCTAGTCTTGCCTCCCACAAGTCTCTGGCCAGCCTGTATTCAGCTGTCTGCTCCACTCCTGTAGACGTTAACTCTTACCTAGTCTTGCCTCCCACAAGTCTCTGGCCAGCCTGTATTCAGCTGTCTGCTCCACTCCTGTAGTCGTTAACTCTTACCTAGTCTTGCCTCCCACAAGTCTCTGGCCAGCCTGTATTCAGCTGTCTGCTCCACTCCTGTAGTCGTTAACTCTTACCTAGTCTTGCCTCCCACAAGTCTCTGGCCAGCCTGTATTCAGCTGTCTGCTCCACTCCTGTAGTCGTTAACTCTTACCTAGTCTTGCCTCCCACAAGTCTCTGGCCAGCCTGTATTCAGCTGTCTGCTCCACTCCTGTAGACGTTAACTCTTACCTAGTCTTGCCTCCCACAAGTCTCTGGCCAGCCTGTATTCAGCTGTCTGCTCCACTCCTGTAGACGTTAACTCTTACCTAGTCTTGCCTCCCACAAGTCTCTGGCCAGCCTGTATTCAGCTGTCTGCTCCACTCCTGTAGACGTTATCTCTTACCTAGTCTTGCCTCCCACAAGTCTCTGGCCAGCCTGTATTCAGCTGTCTGCTCCACTCCTGTAGACGTTAACTCTTACCTAGTCTTGCCTCCCACAAGTCTCTGGCCAGCCTGTATTCAGCTGTATGCTCCACTCCTGTAGACGTTAACTCTTACCTAGTCTTGCCTCCCACAAGTCTCTGGCCAGCCTGTATTCAGCTGTCTGCTCCACTCCTGTAGACGTTAACTCTTACCTAGTCTTGCCTCCCACAAGTCTCTGGCCAGCCTGTATTCAGCTGTCTGCTCCACTCCTGTAGTCGTTAACTCTTACCTAGTCTTGCCTCCCACAAGTCTCTGGCCAGCCTGTATTCAGCTGTCTGCTCCACTCCTGTAGACGTTAACTCTTACCTAGTCTTGCCTCCCACAAGTCTCTGGCCAGCCTGTATTCAGCTGTCTGCTCCACTCCTGTAGACGTTAACTCTTACCTAGTCTTGCCTCCCACAAGTCTCTGGCCAGCCTGTATTCAGCTGTCTGCTCCACTCCTGTAGACGTTAACTCTTACCTAGTCTTGCCTCCCACAAGTCTCTGGCCAGCCTGTATTCAGCTGTCTGCTCCACTCCTGTAGACGTTAACTCTTACCTAGTCTTGCCTCCCACAAGTCTCTGGCCAGCCTGTATTCAGCTGTCTGCTCCACTCCTGTAGACGTTAACTCTTACCTAGTCTTGCCTCCCACAAGTCTCTGGCCAGCCTGTATTCAGCTGTCTGCTCCACTCCTGTAGACGTTAACTCTTACCTAGTCTTGCCTCCCACAAGTCTCTGGCCAGCCTGTATTCAGCTGTCTGCTCCACTCCTGTAGACGTTAACTCTTACCTAGTCTTGCCTCCCACAAGTCTCTGGCCAGCCTGTATTCAGCTGTCTGCTCCACTCCTGTAGACGTTAACTCTTACCTAGTCTTGCCTCCCACAAGTCTCTGGCCAGCCTGTATTCAGCTGTCTGCTCCACTCCTGTAGACGTTAACTCTTACCTAGTCTTGTCTCCCACAAGTCTCTGGCCAGCCTGTATTCAGCTGTCTGCTCCACTCCTGTAGACGTTAACTCTTACCTAGTCTTGTCTCCCACAAGTCTCTGGCCAGCCTGTATTCAGCTGTCTGCTCCACTCCTGTAGACGTTAACTCTTACCTAGTCTTGTCTCCCACAAGTCTCTGGCCAGCCTGTATTCAGCTGTCTGCTCCACTCCTGTAGACGTTAACTCTTACCTAGTCTTGCCTCCCACAAGTCTCTGGCCAGCCTGTATTCAGCTGTCTGCTCCACTCCTGTAGACGTTAACTCTTACCTAGTCTTGCCTCCCGCAAGTCTCTGGCCAGCCTGTATTCAGCTGTCTGCTCCACTCCTGTAGACGTTAACTCTTACCTAGTCTTGCCTCCCACAAGTCTCTGGCCAGCCTGTATTCAGCTGTCTGCTCCATTCCTGTAGACGTTAACTCTTACCTAGTCTTGCCTCCCACAAGTCTCTGGCCAGCCTGTATTCAGCTGTCTGCTCCACTCCTGTAGTCGTTAACTCTTACCTAGTCTTGCCTCCCACAAGTCTCTGGCCAGCCTGTATTCAGCTGTCTGCTCCACTCCTGTAGTCGTTAACTCTTACCTAGTCTTGCCTCCCACAAGTCTCTGGCCAGCCTGTATTCAGCTGTCTGCTCCACTCCTGTAGTCGTTAACTCTTACCTAGTCTTGCCTCCCACAAGTCTCTGGCCAGCCTGTATTCAGCTGTCTGCTCCACTCCTGTAGACGTTAACTCTTACCTAGTCTTGCCTCCCACAAGTCTCTGGCCAGCCTGTATTCAGCTGTCTGCTCCACTCCTGTAGACGTTAACTCTTACCTAGTCTTGCCTCCCACAAGTCTCTGGCCAGCCTGTATTCAGCTGACTGCTCCACTCCTGTAGACGTTATCTCTTACCTAGTCTTGCCTCCCACAAGTCTCTGGCCAGCCTGTATTCAGCTGTCTGCTCCACTCCTGTAGACGTTAACTCTTACCTAGTCTTGCCTCCCACAAGTCTCTGGCCAGCCTGTATTCAGCTGTCTGCTCCACTCCTGTAGACGTTAACTCTTACCTAGTCTTGCCTCCCACAAGTCTCTGGCCAGCCTGTATTCAGCTGTCTGCTCCACTCCTTTAGACGTTAACTCTTACCTAGTCTTGCCTCCCACAAGTCTCTGGCCAGCCTGTATTCAGCTGTCTGCTCCACTCCTGTAGTCGTTAACTCTTACCTAGTCTTGCCTCCCACAAGGCTCTGGCCAGCCTGTATTCAGCTGTCTGCTCCACTCCTGTAGACGTTAACTCTTACCTAGTCTTGCCTCCCACAAGTCTCTGGCCAGCCTGTATTCAGCTGTCTGCTCCACTCCTGTAGACGTTAACTCTTACCTAGTCTTGCCTCCCACAAGTCTCTGGCCAGCCTGTATTCAGCTGTCTGCTCCACTCCTGTAGACGTTAACTCTTACCTAGTCTTGCCTCCCACAAGTCTCTGGCCAGCCTGTATTCAGCTGTCTGCTCCACTCCTGTAGACGTTAACTCTTACCTAGTCTTGCCTCCCACAAGTCTCTGGCCAGCCTGTATTCAGCTGTCTGCTCCACTCCTGTAGACGTTAACTCTTACCTAGTCTTGCCTCCCACAAGTCTCTGGCCAGCCTGTATTCAGCTGTCTGCTCCACTCCTGTAGACGTTAACTCTTACCTAGTCTTGCCTCCCACAAGTCTCTGGCCAGCCTGTATTCAGCTGTCTGCTCCACTCCTGTAGACGTTAACTCTTACCTAGTCTTGCCTCCCACAAGTCTCTGGCCAGCCTGTATTCAGCTGTCTGCTCCACTCCTGTAGACGTTAACTCTTACCTAGTCTTGCCTCCCACAAGTCTCTGGCCAGCCTGTATTCAGCTGTCTGCTCCACTCCTGTAGACGTTAACTCTTACCTAGTCTTGCCTCCCACAAGTCTCTGGCCAGCCTGTATTCAGCTGTCTGCTCCACTCCTGTAGACGTTAACTCTTACCTAGTCTTGCCTCCCACAAGTCTCTGGCCAGCCTGTATTCAGCTGTCTGCTCCACTCCTGTAGACGTTAACTCTTACCTAGTCTTGCCTCCCACAAGTCTCTGGCCAGCCTGTATTCAGCTGTCTGCTCCACTCCTGTAGACGTTAACTCTTACCTAGTCTTGCCTCCCACAAGTCTCTGGCCAGCCTGTATTCAGCTGTCTGCTCCACTCCTGTAGACGTTAACTCTTACCTAGTCTTGCCTCCCACAAGTCTCTGGCCAGCCTGTATTCAGCTGTCTGCTCCACTCCTGTAGACGTTAACTCTTACCTAGTCTTGCCTCCCACAAGTCTCTGGCCAGCCTGTATTCAGCTGTCTGCTCCACTCCTGTAGACGTTAACTCTTACCTAGTCTTGCCTCCCACAAGCCTCTGGCCAGCCTGTATTCAGCTGTCTGCTCCACTCCTGTAGACGTTAACTCTTACCTAGTCTTGTCTCCCACAAGTCTCTGGCCAGCCTGTATTCAGCTGTCTGCTCCACTCCTGTAGACGTTAACTCTTACCTAGTCTTGTCTCCCACAAGTCTCTGGCCAGCCTGTATTCAGCTGTCTGCTCCACTCCTGTAGACGTTAACTCTTACCTAGTCTTGTCTCCCACAAGTCTCTGGCCAGCCTGTATTCAGCTGTCTGCTCCACTCCTGTAGACGTTAACTCTTACCTAGTCTTGCCTCCCACAAGTCTCTGGCCAGCCTGTATTCAGCTGTCTGCTCCACTCCTGTAGACGTTAACTCTTACCTAGTCTTGCCTCCCACAAGCCTCTGGCCAGCCTGTATTCAGCTGTCTGCTCCACTCCTGTAGACGTTAACTCTTACCTAGTCTTGCCTCCCACAAGCCTCTAGCCAGCCTGTATTCAGCTGTCTGCTCCACTCCTGTAGACGTTAACTCTTACATAGTCTTGTCTCCCACAAGTCTCTGGCCAGCCTGTATTCAGCTGTCTGCTCCACTCCTGTAGACGTTAACTCTTACCTAGTCTTGCCTCCCACAAGCCTCTGGCCAGCCTGTATTCAGCTGTCTGCTCCACTCCTGTAGACGTTAACTCTTACCTAGTCTTGCCTCCCACAAGCCTCTGGCCAGCCTGTATTCAGCTGTCTGCTCCACTCCTGTAGACGTTAACTCTTACCTAGTCTTGCCTCCCACAAGTCTCTGGCCAGCCTGTATTCAGCTGTCTGCTCCACTCCTGTAGACGTTAACACTTACCTAGTCTTGCCTCCCACAAGCCTCTGGCCAGCCTGTATTCAGCTGTCTGCTCCACTCCTGTAGACGTTAACTCTTACCTAGTCTTGCCTCCCACAAGTCTCTGGCCAGCCTGTATTCAGCTGTCTGCTCCACTCCTGTAGACGTTAACTCTTACCTAGTCTTGCCTCCCACAAGTCTCTGGCCAGCCTGTATTCAGCTGTCTGCTCCACTCCTGTAGACGTTAACTCTTACCTAGTCTTGCCTCCCACAAGTCTCTGGCCAGCCTGTATTCAGCTGTCTGCTCCACTCCTGTAGACGTTAACTCTTACCTAGTCTTGCCTCCCACAAGTCTCTGGCCAGCCTGTATTCAGCTGTCTGCTCCACTCCTGTAGACGTTAACTCTTACCTAGTCTTGCCTCCCACAAGTCTCTGGCCAGCCTGTATTCAGCTGTCTGCTCCACTCCTGTAGACGTTAACTCTTACCTAGTCTTGCCTCCCACAAGTCTCTGGCCAGCCTGTATTCAGCTGTCTGCTCCACTCCTGTAGACGTTAACTCTTACCTAGTCTTGCCTCCCACAAGTCTCTGGCCAGCCTGTATTCAGCTGTCTGCTCCACTCCTGTAGACGTTAACTCTTACCTAGTCTTGCCTCCCACAAGTCTCTGGCCAGCCTGTATTCAGCTGTCTGCTCCACTCCTGTAGACGTTAACTCTTACCTAGTCTTGCCTCCCACAAGTCTCTGGCCAGCCTGTATTCAGCTGTCTGCTCCACTCCTGTAGACGTTAACTCTTACCTAGTCTTGCCTCCCACAAGTCTCTGGCCAGCCTGTATTCAGCTGTCTGCTCCACTCCTGTAGACGTTAACTCTTACCTAGTCTTGCCTCCCACAAGTCTCTGGCCAGCCTGTATTCAGCTGTCTGCTCCACTCCTGTAGACGTTAACTCTTACCTAGTCTTGCCTCCCACAAGTCTCTGGCCAGCCTGTATTCAGCTGTCTGCTCCACTCCTGTAAACGTTAACTCTTACCTAGTCTTGCCTCCCACAAGTCTCTGGCCAGCCTGTATTCAGCTGTCTGCTCCACTCCTGTAGACGTTAACTCTTACCTAGTCTTGCCTCCCACAAGTCTCTGGCCAGCCTGTATTCAGCTGTCTGCTCCACTCCTGTAGACGTTAACTCTTACCTAGTCTTGCCTCCCACAAGTCTCTGGCCAGCCTGTATTCAGCTGTCTGCTCCACTCCTGTAGACGTTAACTCTTACCTAGTCTTGCCTCCCACAAGTCTCTGGCCAGCCTGTATTCAGCTGTCTGCTCCACTCCTGTAGACGTTAACTCTTACCTAGTCTTGCCTCCCACAAGTCTCTGGCCAGCCTGTATTCAGCTGTCTGCTCCACTCCTGTAGACGTTAACTCTTACCTAGTCTTGCCTCCCACAAGTCTCTGGCCAGCCTGTATTCAGCTGTCTGCTCCACTCCTGTAGACGTTAACTCTTACCTAGTCTTGCCTCCCACAAGTCTCTGGCCAGCCTGTATTCAGCTGTCTGCTCCACTCCTGTAGACGTTAACTCTTACCTAGTCTTGCCTCCCACAAGTCTCTGGCCAGCCTGTATTCAGCTGTCTGCTCCACTCCTGTAGACGTTAACTCTTACCTAGTCTTGCCTCCCACAAGCCTCTGGCCAGCCTGTATTCAGCTGTCTGCTCCACTCCTGTAGACGTTAACTCTTACCTAGTCTTGTCTCCCACAAGTCTCTGGCCAGCCTGTATTCAGCTGTCTGCTCCACTCCTGTAGACGTTAACTCTTACCTAGTCTTGTCTCCCACAAGTCTCTGGCCAGCCTGTATTCAGCTGTCTGCTCCACTCCTGTAGACGTTAACTCTTACCTAGTCTTGTCTCCCACAAGTCTCTGGCCAGCCTGTATTCAGCTGTCTGCTCCACTCCTGTAGACGTTAACTCTTACCTAGTCTTGCCTCCCACAAGTCTCTGGCCAGCCTGTATTCAGCTGTCTGCTCCACTCCTGTAGACGTTAACTCTTACCTAGTCTTGCCTCCCGCAAGTCTCTGGCCAGCCTGTATTCAGCTGTCTGCTCCACTCCTGTAGACGTTAACTCTTACCTAGTCTTGCCTCCCACAAGTCTCTGGCCAGCCTGTATTCAGCTGTCTGCTCCACTCCTGTAGACGTTAACTCTTACCTAGTCTTGCCTCCCACAAGTCTCTGGCCAGCCTGTATTCAGCTGTCTGCTCCACTCCTGTAGTCGTTAACTCTTACCTAGTCTTGCCTCCCACAAGTCTCTGGCCAGCCTGTATTCAGCTGTCTGCTCCACTCCTGTAGTCGTTAACTCTTACCTAGTCTTGCCTCCCACAAGTCTCTGGCCAGCCTGTATTCAGCTGTCTGCTCCACTCCTGTAGTCGTTAACTCTTACCTAGTCTTGCCTCCCACAAGTCTCTGGCCAGCCTGTATTCAGCTGTCTGCTCCACTCCTGTAGACGTTAACTCTTACCTAGTCTTGCCTCCCACAAGTCTCTGGCCAGCCTGTATTCAGCTGTCTCCTCCACTCCTGTAGACGTTAACTCTTACCTAGTCTTGCCTCCCACAAGTCTCTGGCCAGCCTGTATTCAGCTGACTGCTCCACTCCTGTAGACGTTATCTCTTACCTAGTCTTGCCTCCCACAAGTCTCTGGCCAGCCTGTATTCAGCTGTCTGCTCCACTCCTGTAGACGTTAACTCTTACCTAGTCTTGCCTCCCACAAGCCTCTGGCCAGCCTGTATTCAGCTGTCTGCTCCACTCCTGTAGACGTTAACTCTTACCTAGTCTTGCCTCCCACAAGCCTCTGGCCAGCCTGTATTCAGCTGTCTGCTCCACTCCTGTAGACGTTAACTCTTACATAGTCTTGTCTCCCACAAGTCTCTGGCCAGCCTGTATTCAGCTGTCTGCTCCACTCCTGTAGACGTTAACTCTTACCTAGTCTTGCCTCCCACAAGCCTCTGGCCAGCCTGTATTCAGCTGTCTGCTCCACTCCTGTAGACGTTAACTCTTACCTAGTCTTGCCTCCCACAAGTCTCTGGCCAGCCTGTATTCAGCTGTCTGCTCCACTCCTGTAGTCGTTAACTCTTACCTAGTCTTGCCTCCCACAAGTCTCTGGCCAGCCTGTATTCAGCTGTCTGCTCCACTCCTGTAGACGTTAACTCTTACCTAGTCTTGCCTCCCACAAGTATCTGGCCAGCCTGTATTCAGCTGTCTGCTCCACTCCTGTAGACGTTAACTCTTACCTAGTCTTGCCTCCCACAAGCCTCTGGCCAGCCTGTATTCAGCTGTCTGCTCCACTCCTGTAGACGTTAACTCTTACCTAGTCTTGCCTCCCACAAGTATCTGGCCAGCCTGTATTCAGCTGTCTGCTCCACTCCTGTAGACGTTAACTCTTACCTAGTCTTGCCTCCCACAAGCCTCTGGCCAGCCTGTATTCAGCTGTCTGCTCCACTCCTGTAGACGTTAACTCTTACCTAGTCTTGCCTCCCACAAGTCTCTGGCCAGCCTGTATTCAGCTGTCTGCTCCACTCCTGTAGACGTTAACTCTTACCTAGTCTTGTCTCCCACAAGTCTCTGGCCAGCCTGTATTCAGCTGTCTGCTCCACTCCTGTAGACGTTAACTCTTACCTAGTCTTGCCTATAATCTTCATCTGCTGGCTTTGAACTCAAGCATGGTCCAAGCTTGTGCTGCTGCTTTAAGTGCACTGGACAGTTTGCGTTTGGATTAGCTTTCCCTGTTACCATCAGGGAACCCACTTGTAATTTACGTACCCAAGTCAAGGTCGAGAAGTTAACATTTAGGTCCAACTGATCCGTGTAGGGGTTGAACCCGCTACATCGTCATCAGCACACCGGATGTTTAAAAACGAGCGTTGTTATCCATTCGGCCATGCATTTAACTGTTATCTATGTTTAATGTGGAATGTAATAAATAGGATATTCAAAATACAAATAAGCAACGACAATAACACCAAAACAACAAGTTAAGTACAACCTCCCAGCTTCCATTGCACATGGTTAAAGAAATAAAAGTCAACTGGGTCGACTTCATTGCACCGGTTACCAGACCATCTCGCTCGTTCTGTCTCTGCAGAGGTGCAGGTCGCTTGCCCAGAGTCTCTTATAAAGCACGAACTCTGTAGCTCCAGCGACGACCCACGGGAGACTCCGGAAACACTGCCCTCGTCTCAGCCACGAAGTCTGATGTAGGAACGGACGAACTTGAGGGTGCGAGGCAGATGCCTTGACCAGGTCCCATTATGGCATATCGGTGATTGATTCGTACGTGCGTCCACACACACACACACACACACACACACACACACACACAGGCAGACAGACTGACAAACAATCAATCAATCATGTGCCATGCCGGGAAGCGTGGGTGGTCATGACTCGCCATTTCACTCGATCACCAGTGTCGTGGATCAGCTCAGTGTTCCTGTCTCGTCCATGCCATGTGGCCAAGCCATCCAGGTATTTTCCTCTCGGTCTTCCTCTTGGTCTGTTCCCTTCGATCTTGCCAGTTGTCACTAAGTTCTCCAATCCATTTCTTCTCATAACATGTCCAGAAAATTGTGACTGTCTACGTCTAATTTCTCTAATCAGTTTACGATGTTCATTTGTCTCCTGTAGTACTTTGTCATTGGTTTTTCTGTCTGTCCATGGTATTCTTTGCATTTTCCTCAGAAACCACATTTCTGCAGCCATCAGATGCTTTTCAGCTTGACTGCTCATTGTCCAAGTTTCACATCCATACAAAAGAACAGGCTCTATGTATCCCCTCAACACTCTTTTTCTCATTTCAATTGACATCTTTTTATTGGTCAGAATGTTTTTCATCTTGCTAAAGGCTACTTTCGCCATGGCGATTCTTGTTCTAATCTCTTCAAGGCATCTCCCATCAGATGTTATGAAGGTTCCAAGATAATTGTACCGATTCACTTGTTGAAGAATATTTCCATTTACTTGTATATTACATTGTGGCACTTCTCCCTTACTAGTGACGTCCATAACCTGAGTCTTTTTACAATTTAATTCTAACCCCAGTTGCTCACTGTGTACAACAACCGCATCTACTAATTGTTGCAGGCCCTGCGCATTGTCTGTAATTAATACTGTATCATCTGCATATCTAATGTTATTGATGTTTCGTCCTCCAATGCTGATTCCATTTATATCCTCTACATTTCTGAAAATATTTTCACTGTATAAGGAAAAAAGATCTGGAGACATCACACACCCCTGCCTAACACCTCTCTTAATTGGCTGATACTGTCCCACTTCATTATCAATCCTTATTGCAGCTTGTTGTTTCCAATGTATGTTTTTTAAAAGTCTAATGTCTTTCCCATCAATTTGTAGATCTGCAAGCATATCCACCATGTTGACATGTCTAACTCTATCAAAAGCCTTTGTATAGTCAATAAAGCAAAGATGTATATCCTTGTTTACTTCTATAGCACGTTCAATAACTGTTCGCAGCATATACACAGCATTTACTGTACCCTTTCCTTCTACAAACCCACATTGTTCTTCCCCTATTTCAGGTTGTGTCTTCTTCCTCACTCTTTGCATGATAATTCTTAGCAAAATCTTTGTGATGTGACTCATTATACTAATTGTTCTATGTTGATCACATTCCAAGGTTCCTGATTTCTTTGGGATTGCAATAAATACAGAGTTACATAATTCAGGAGGTATATCTCCAGTATCATATAATGTGTTCATCAGTCTGGTGACTTGTTCTAGTCCAAATTCTTCTAGAGCTTTAATCATTTCTGTTGTGATGTTATCTGCACCGGGGGCCTTGCCAGCTTTCATATGCTTAAGAACATTTCAAACCTCCATCTCCAAAATTGGCGGTCCTTCATTATTAAATCTAATATCATACTGTTCGTCTCTGTTATCATCATAAAGGTGTTTCACATAATCTGTCCATACATGTAGAATCTGATCTTTTTCTATTATGATTTTGCCATCTTCAGTTTTTAGACAGCCTGTTGATATACTTGTTCTTTTATTAGTACGTTCCTGAATTCTTTTGTGCACTAATTTGGTATTTTGACTGTTGTGTTGGTTTTCAATTTCTAAGCACTTTTCCTCAAGCGATTCTTCTTTTGCCTCCTTAGATAATATTCTGACTTGTCTGTGAATTTCTTCATATTTGACAGAATTATTTTTGTTGAGTCTTCTTGTTTCCATGAGGTGTAAAATTTCTTCAGTCATCCATTTCTTACGACCCACCTTCTTTAATTTTGGAATAGTTGTTTCTGCAGCCACATTGATTGAATTCTTCAACGTTTCCCATTGATCATCCACATCCTGGAATAGGATCTCTAGATCAGACAAAATTTCAAATCTGTTCTGTACTTCTATGTTGAATTTGTTTTGTATTTCCTTGTCATTACTCAATGTACACAAATCATATTTAGTGTTTCCTGTTATATACTTGACTTTCTTCAACTTTATCCTCAATGTTCCTGTGAGTAATCTGTGGTCACTATAACAATCAGCACTGGGAACTGTTTTTGCTAGTGTTAATGCGTTTCTAAATCTTCTGCTAATCAGAATGTAGTCAATCTGGTTTCTAATTCTGCTATCAGGACTCCTCCATGTCCATAATCTTCTAGGGTGTTGCTTGAACCACGTGTTTCCTACAATCATTTCCTGTTCTTTTGCCCACTCTACGAGTCTGTATCCTCTTTCATTTCTTTCTCCTAAACCATAGTTTCCTACTGTGTATCTATCCCCTTGATTTCCTACTTTTGCATTGAAGTCCCATATTATGATGTTTATTTCTGAATTTTTACATTTCTTTAAGGCAGACTCTATGTCATTATAAAATTCTTCTACACTATCTTCACTGGATTCTCCTGTTGGGGCATATACTTGAATAATATTTATGCTAAAAGGTCTACAACTTAATTTAACTAGTAGAACTCTGGCCGTCACGGCCCAATATCCTTGAACAGATTTTGCTGTTTTCCGGTCCAGAATAATTGCCACTCCTCTATGACGATCTTCACCTACAGAATAAATAATCTTGAAGTCTTCCTCTATCTTGATGCCTGCTCCTGTCCATCTCGTTTCGCACATACCTAAAATATTAATTTTTTCCCTTTCAATTTCTTGTTTTATGTTCTCTAATGTTCCGTCGTTGTTTAACGTCCTAACGTTCCAAGTTGCTAATTTTAACGTCTCTGTCCTTGTCTTGCAATGATCAGTCTTTAAGCGAATCATGATATACTAGGCACTTTTCAAGAGGTAGTTTGCCGTTGCTTTCCTCTATGGCAGTGACCTTACTGGTCGGAGACCGTAGCCATTGACTCAAGAAGAGTTCCTTTGCCTGCCGTCGTGAAGCTCGAGGCCATGACCCACAATATCTGTCGGCTGCCCTCAAAATTTCATCCACCACCTGCCTTCCGTGGCTTCTTTTGAAAACTTCCAATAAAAGGAACACAAAACAACATCACATAATCCACAGGAAAACACTATTCACAGGAAATCCATAGGAAATCACACGAAATCCAAAGGATAACACTAAATAGCGTCCCTCCGAAAAGTAACGCTTCATTTTGTCGCCATTGTACCGGAAGTAATACTTTCCGGTTTATGCATAACTTAGAGCAAACGAACAAAAGAACTTTATTTTCAAAAGGTCACAAATTGGGCGCCCAGGTCCGTCTTCCAATCCCCTATCTCTTGTACATCAATTATTTATTCAGGAATTACACGGATCCAACTTTTATATTTTTGTATTTATCAGCATTTAGAGCGCTAGAAGTTGGAACACAAACAGTGGATAAGGCAAACATTCTAAAGACCATCTATGAACTAATGCTGGTTGAAGAAAACCTGGCAGGTGACGCAATATATTTAATATGGCATGACTTTGGAACTAAGCCTGGGCATGGCAAGGAGGGACGCATGACAGGAAGAATACTGGAGCGATTAGAATGTACACCTGGCAACATTTGCAATGTGAGACCGAGACTCCTAAGGTTTGTCTGGAGTGTTGTGACGTCGATTCTTACATAAATAAATAATCCAAAACGATGTTTTCCTGAAGAGAATTTGAATAACAAACACACAAACAACGATTTATTGCCTGACATATTTCGCTGCATCTCCTCAGGTACATACTGCAAAATCGCAAATCAAAACTAAATTAATTCGGTAAATTCTACAAGCTGAAATATACAGCACACATATTCACAATTGTCTACGGCGGCAAGTTTAGAATTACTATCATGTCTTTCGGTTTGCACAAAACTGGCTTTTGTAAATTAATGGCGATTGTTTCTGTCACCTTTAACATTCGACCACTTTGTGTGTTAAACAACACACGAAACGCATTGTCCCTATCAATCAAACATATAATCAAACAGTTTCTCACTTGGGATAACTCAATTTCCAAATCTACCACTTGGTTGGCGTCCCTCTCAGCTACTGCCCTGCTAACATTCAGCTCTATTGTAAACTCGATCAAGTAGTTTAGGTATGCACGGACTTTTGGAGTATTTTTTCCTTCTTTCAGATATCCCGAATAAAGTTTTAAGTTGGGAGGCGTGATCTGGAAAGAAAACAAAACAATATATATATATATATTATATAGAAAAAAAAACAATTATATATATATATAAGCTACGGCTAGCGACCTGGAACGTGAGAACCATGTGTCCAGGATTTTCCACTGACTTGACCAATATTGACGATGTGAGAAAAACGGCTGTGATTGATGCCGAACTCAATCGTCTTAACATTGATATTGCTGGCCTGCAGGAGACTCGCCTCGCTGAGGAAGGGTCACTCAGGGAAAACAATTACACCTTTTTTTTTTTTTTTTGAAGGTTAGAGGGCACACAATTAGCAAAAAGAAGACACAGATTATGTCACAAGGTGCACATGGGGTACCATCAATCTTTATTGACGACGCCGAATTAGACATGGTAGACCATTTTACATATCTAGAATCAGTGGTAAATAGCAAATTATCCCTAGATCAGGAAATCAACATCCGGATTGGTAAGGCAGCAACAACAATGAATAGGTTAAGAAAAAGAGTCTGGGAGAACAGGAAGCTTACTGCCAAAACAAAAGTTCTTGTCTATCAAGCCTGTGTCCTTAGTACTCTTCTTTATGGCAGTGAAACCTGGACAACTTACTCATACCAAGAGAAACGTTTAAACAGCTTTCATATGCGGTGTCTGCGAAGAATTCTTGGTATTAAGTGGCAAGACAAAATCACAAATAGTGAATGAAGTATTGGAAAGATCAGGTTGTGTGACGGTGTGTTCCATACTCAATCTTCGTAGACTTAGATGGATAAGACACGTTAGGAGGATGGATGATGGTAGAATACCAAAGGACATCTTTTTTGGTGAATTACAGTTGGGTAAGAGATCTCGGGGTCGGCCTCTACTACGATACAAAGATGTGTGTAAGCGGGACATGATTGATACAGGCATTGATAATGTACATTGGGAGCAAGTCGCCGCTGAACGTGTTACATGGAGGGCAAAAAAGATCACAAAATGAATAATGACAAAGGAGAAAATGATTGCAGATAGGTGACATACTGAGCATGAGAGAGGTCAGATGGAGCGTGATGGTGGAAATGACCATGTGTTCACATGCATCCATTGTGGACGAACATTTACCGCGCGAATCGGTCTGTTCAGTCACATTCGCTACCAACATGGGTTGTAGTTATAAAGCCTTTTTAAGCACAATGTAACAAACTATCGTCTATCAAGACGGCAAGGTGCCAATGAGTGCTTCCTCTAGTCTCTACTTCTTTCTTGTCACTTCTATGAGCGTCAAACAATACAATGTGTGTTTATTTATGAAAAGGAAAAAAATAATCGGAGCTATTGAATTTTAATGTTACCAAAATGTCACAGAATATCATAGACCAAGAAGGCGAAGGAAACTGAAATTCTGCAAGGTCTGAATATCGACAAATACTGAGTCTTAAGTAGATGATATTTTGGAAACGTAAATTATGGGGTCATATTAAACTTCCCAGTGATTTGGTAATAACAGTGATGGAAGGTACGGTTCATATAAGGAGAAATTATGAGTCGACCATCAAGAAGAGGTAGAGGTCAATTTGTAAGATGTAGGGGTCAACATGCAAAATGTACGGGTTGACCTACAAGATACAGGGGTCAACCTGCAAGATGTAGGGGTTGACCTACAGGATAAATGGGTCAACATGCAAGATGTATGGGTTAACCTGCAAGATGTAGGGGTCAAACTGCAAGATGTAGGGGTTGACCTACAGGATAAAGGGGTCAACCTGCAAGATGTATGGGTTAACCTGCAAGATGTAGGGGTCAACCTGCAAGATGTAGGGGTTGACCTACAAGATACAGGGGTCAACCTGCAAGATGTAGGGGGTTAACCTGCAAGATGTAGGGGTCAACCTGCAAGATGTAGGGGTTAACGTGCAAGATATAGGGGTCAACCTGCAAGATGTAGGGTTGACCTACAAGATACAGGAGTCAACGTGCAAGATACAGGGGTCAACTTGCAAGATGTAGGGGTCAACCTGCAAGATGTAGGGGTCAACCTGCAAGATGTATGGGTTAACGTGCAAGATGTAGGGGTCAACGTGCAAAATGTAGGGGTTGACCTACATGATACAGGGGCCAACCTGCAAGATGTAGGGGTCAACCTGCAAGATGTAGGGGTCAACCTTCAAGATGTAGGTGTCAACCTGCAAGATGTAGGGGTCAACCTGCAATAAGATGTAGGGGTCAGCCTGCAATAATATGTAAGAGTCAACCTGCAAGATGTAGGGGTCAACCTGTAAGATGTAGGGTTCAACCTGCAAGATGTAGGGGTCAACCTGCAAGATGTAGGGGTCAACCTGCAATAAGGTGTAGGGGTCAACCTGCAATAAGATGTAGGGGTCAACCTGCAATAAGATGTAGGGGTCAACCTGCAATAAGATGTAGGGGTCAACCTGCAATAAGATGTAGGTGTCACCCTGCAAAATGATGTAGGGGTCAACCTGCAAGATGTAGGGGTCAACCTGCAATAAGATGTAGGGGTCAATCTGCAATAAGATGTAGGGGTCAACCTGCAATAAAATGTAGGGATCAAACTGCAAGGTGATGGGGCCAACATGCAATATGTAGGGGTCAACGTGCAAGATGTAGGGGTTGACCTGCAAGATGTAGATGTCGGTATTCAAGATGTAGGGGTCACCCTGCAAGATGTAGGGGCCAATTTGCAAGATGTAGGGGCCAACTTGCAAGATGTAGGGGCCAACCTGCAAGATGTAGGGGCCAATCTGCAAGATGTAGGGGTCAACCTGCAAGATGTAGGGGTCAACCTGCAAGATGTAGGGGCCAACCTGCAAGATGTAGGGGTCAACCTGCAAGATGTAGGAGTTGACCTGCAAGATGTAGATGTCGGTATGCAAGATGTAGGGGCCAACCTGCAAGATGTAGGGGTCAACGTGCAAGATGTAGGGGCCAACCTGCAAGATGTAGGTGCCAACCTGTAAGATGTAGGGGTCAACCTGCAAGATGTAGGGGTCAACCTGCAAGATGTAGAGGCCAACCTGCAAGATGTAGGGGCAAACTGCAGGATGTAGGGGTCAACTTGCAAGATGTAGGGGCCAACCTGCAAGATGTAGGGGTCAACCTGCAAGATGTAGGGGTCACCCTGCAAGATGTGGGGGGCAACCTGCAAGATGTAGGGGTCAACCTGCAAGATGTAGGGGTCAACCTGCAAGATGTAGCGGTCAATCTTCAAGATGTAGGGGTCAACCTGGAAGATGTAGGGTTCAACCTGCAAGATGTAGGGGTCAACCTGCAAGATGTAGGGGTCAACCTTCAAGATGTAGGGGCCAACCTGCAAGATGTAGAGGTCAACCTGCAAGATGTAGGGGCTAACCTGCAAGATGTAGGGGCCAACCTGCAAGATGTAGGGCCAACTTGCAACATGTAGGGGCCATCCTGCAAGATGTGGGGGCCAACCTGCAAGATGTAGGGGTCAACCTGCAAGATGTAGGGGTTAACGTGCAAGATGTAGGGGCCAATCTGCAAGATGTAGGGGCCAACCTGCAATATGTAGGGGCCAACCTGCAATATGTAGGGGCCAACCTGCAAGATGTAGGGCCAACCTGCAAGATGTAGGGGTCAACCTGCAAGATGTAGGGGTCAACCTGCAAGATGTAGGGGTCAACCTGCAAGATGTAGGGGCCAACCTGCAAGATGTAGGGGCCAACCTGCAAGATGTAGGGGTCAACCTGCAAGATGTAGGGGTCAACCTGCAAGATGTAGGGGTCAACCTGCAAGATGTAGGGGCCAACCTGCAAGATGTAGGGGCCAACCTGCATGATGTAGGGGTCAATCTGCAAGATGTAGGGGTCAACCTGCAAGATGTAGGGGTCAACCTGCAAGATGTAGGGGCCAACCTGCAAGATGTAGGGGCCAACCTGCAAGATGTAGGGGTCAACCAGCAAGATGTAGGGGCCAACCTGCAAGATATAGGGGTCAACGTGCAAGATGTAGGGGTCAACCTGCAAGATGCAGATGTCGGTCTGCAAGATATAGGAGTCGACCTGCAAGAAGATGTAGGGGTCAACCTGCAAGATATATAGGTCGACCAGCAAGAAGATCAGATCTACGTCCTACAATGGAACACGAACATGATAATGATGCAGACCTACCTCTCCTTACACAATGTCCACCCGCTTTTAGCATTTCTTTTAATCTCTGTAGGGAAGTGATTGCGGAGGCAATTCGTAAATCCGCATGCCATGTGATATATATGTTGTTTTTTTTCACAAGCCGTAACGGTGCTGTGAATATTTCTCCATACAGCAATTGAGTAATTGACACCGCAACAGGGAAAGTTTGTTCCGCTCCAGAAAATCTTTAATTTACACGGACAAACTCATGGGCCACGGGAAATCCAAAACTCGGAACGGAAAAGCTGAGATAAACATGACAACAACCGGTCTAACGGCCTCATTGTACAACCACAACTTGTTGCCACCAGAAGAAAGGCCGACTGTGCCTGCGGAAAATGGTAGCTTCTCAACTCGCTACGAACACGTTTGAAAATTAAAGTCCAGTGAGAATATTAGGACCAGAAAACAAGCAGCCAGCTTATTTGGACACTCCACCAAATCGTAGACCTGACATCTGTGGTGGACATGTGTTGTGAAGTTATTTCATTGAAATGAAGATAAAACAATAATGTTTTAGATTAGCTAGTTTGTGAGCCTATTTCCCGAGAAGATTTGGTAAGTCAGTGTGTTGTAAACCACGTGATTAGTTCTTAAGAAATTAATTTAGTGAAACTAAATAAGATATCCAGTTATCATAGTCATAGATAAACTGTACATTAGGAAACTACACTGAGTTTCCTTTTCTTCAGGTAAACAACTTATTTAATGTGTAAACATTAGACCTAGGTTGTACATTTTATTCTTAAATAGTTAAACTCAATCAGTAGTGATTTAGGAGTGATGAGTAACGTAAGATTTAGGAAGCTAAGTAATACTTAGTAAACTAGTTTACATGTGCTAACACTGGTAAGACAAATAAGTTTAATGTGTAGCAACAATACATGAGCACCTGAGATGTAAATAGATTTCTATAGGGTCATAATTTTGTGTGGCGGGGTTAAAGCAACCATGTGGTGAGGCAATATATTTTAATTGTTGTTAAACATGTGAAATTAATATTTGTGCCACATAATAATGCTTAATCAACCGCCATGCAAGAATGGTAATGAGTCATGATGAATGAATGTGGATTGAGTATATCACATAAATCTAGGTAAATGATGAGAGATTATGGTGATCCATGTGTAAGTTAATTATAGCT
This sequence comes from Cepaea hortensis, assembly GCA_963921405.1. Lineage (NCBI taxonomy): Eukaryota > Metazoa > Mollusca > Gastropoda > Stylommatophora > Helicidae > Cepaea > Cepaea hortensis. Next base: position 83,601,389 of record OY992896.1, on the reverse strand, counting down.
ATACATGAGGAATCATCCTTTGTGAATCTCATGATCACATGAGTCTATGTCATTGAAGAGAGCATGCCTGTGGTGTGTCATGTGATTTCATTATTGTTAAACAGATGTGAATGTATCATTCACATCACTAGGCATAATTATCATCCAGGAAATATTATAATTTCTCATGAAGGATGAAAATGATTAAGATTCCATTGTAATGTCATTGGTATTGAATCTGTGAATGTATTCTTTGCGAAGTGCATACGTATGCTTAATTGTCGTCCATACAAATATGATTGTGTCTGAGGAATTATTGAGGTTTCATTGTGATGTCAATGGTGTTAACATTTAAAGTTAGCATTGGGAAATCAAATAAGTGTAATTGCTTATCATCCATGCACCTATGAATATTGTGTCTCATGGGTGAGTGAAATGATCATCCATGCACATATAAATATTATGTCTGATGAAAGAGAAGTTACATGCTAAGATTGGAGAATAAGCTAACAATCAATCTCATGATAGAAGGCAACTTTGATGTGTAATGTCCTGTCTATCAGCAGAGAATATGTTCGGCATAACCCAAACACTAATTAATCATTTAGTGCACTCCGAAGCATGACAACACTTTGTATTATATATCACTTATGGTACCATCATCTCGGTTTGTGCCCTAGGCACAACACAACCCATATCACGTCACGCGTACTACAAGCATCTGGTTTTGTGTCTTAAGAAAAAACCCATTTTGCATTATAGATCACTCATGTTGCAACATAAGGGCTATTCTCCTGATGATTGTGATGATGATGATGATGATGATGATGATGATGATGATGATGATGATGATGATGGTGGTGGTGGTGGTGGTGGTGGTGGTGGTGGTGGTGGTGGTGGTGGTGGTGGTGGTGGTGGTGGTGGTGGTGGTGGTGGTGGTGGTGGTGGTGGTGGTGGTGGTGGTGGTGGTGGTGGTGGTGGGGGGAGGAGGAGGAGGAGGAGGAGGAGGAGGAGGAGGAGGAGGAGGAGGAGGAGGAGGAGGAGGAGGAGGAGGAGGAGGAGGAGGAGGAGGAGGAGGAGGAGGAGGAGGAGGAGGAGGAGGAGGAGGAGGAGGAGGAGGAGGAGGAGGAGGAGGAGGAGGAGGATGATGATGATGATGAAATAATAATAATGATGATGATTGTCAGAGTGTTGGGGGAATCAGGACAGGACATAGAGAGGACAAGGGACAGAATAGAGTTAAGGACTGCAAAGATAATTATAGACAGGACATGGGTAAGGGCACATGGATGTCATAAGACAGGACATCTGTAGGACGGTAAAGAGATTAGAGACAGGACATCAGTGGGGACACAGAGATGTCACTGATAGGACACCGACAGGACAAGACCTAGTCAATATAAGGGACATAGGTTCACGGGACGCTGTCCTGAACTGACCAGACGGCACTACACCAAACGACCCAACACAACAGGGGCGGACTAACGCATTACGTGGCGGTTGAGACAGCCCGAGTTGTCACTAGGAACACGTGGCCTAGTACCACGAAGAGAACTGACCAGTTTGAAAACGTCAGACGGGACTCAGAAAGTTCGAGAGGAAGGATCGTTGTGTGTTCTGGAGCGAGTGTACAGTTTTGCGAGAGTGCTAGTTGAAGATAGCGAGCAATTGTGTGTAGGGCTTGTGTAATTGGCTGAGTGCTATAAGTGTTTGTTAGGCGGCATTTTGTATATAATAATTTCACCGTCTTTTGTGTAAATCATGACAATGATCAGGTTCTCCTGAATTAAAATGCTTAGACCATACATACGACTGATGTTTTATTGAGTGCGTATGAAGGATTTGAATACCTGTGGGTATGTAAGACGCTGACAATGATGATGATAATGAGAATGATGATGATGATGATAATTGAAGTACAAGCATATTATAGACACTGTGAAAAGGAAGGTATATACTCGCCTTGAAACTTTTGATTAGAAAAGAATTCACCTGAATACTATACGAAAATTGATACCATGATGTATTTACACTGTTTATAAGCAAATACTCATGCAATGGGGAATGATTTTTAAAACCCTTAATGTATGAGACCTTTTTCTTTTAATGAAAAAAGATGTAGAGAACAAAACTAGGTACAGAAGAGGATAGTAAACATAGTTGTCAATTCCAAATCAATCAAGATATTACTTAACCTGGAGACCTGAGGACAGGCTTAGGTGAAGATGAAACTGCGCATCTGCTAGCTTAAACACCTGATAGTGGAAGATTGGATTGGATACTTTTAATGAAATAAGATGTAGAGAACAAAACTAGGTACAGAAGAGGATAGTAAACATAGTTGTCAATTCCAAATCAATCAAGATATTACTTAACCTGGAGACTTGAGGACAGGCATAGTTGAAGATGAAACTGCGCATCTGCTAGCTTAAACACCTGATAGTGGAAGATTTGATGCAGAACAAACAATTATGTTGGTGATAACAAATTGAGAACACCAAGACTGCTGAAATTTCAGTTAGTGGCTAAGTATCTCTAGATCCAGACCTGACTTTGTGAATGCAGCACTTTGTGAATGTAGCACCTTGTTGAGTGAGCGCCTTGTTGAGTGATGCCCTTGATAGAGTAGTGCAGAAAGCTATTCACCTGCAAGATTTTCCTCGATCCATGAAGGACAGGTAACTTAGATGTTAGATTCGTGAACCTGAATGAGGAGAAACTGAGCCAATATTCTGCTCATGCCGGGTAGAACAATACATTGAAGCTTAATATTTCACTGTGACTGCTTGGAGCAGGAATCCCTATCTCACAAGTCACTACAAGGAAGGACAGACCAATTCTTCTGTTTAAGATTTACTACCACAGAGGATCTGCAGGAAAATTACCTGTGACATTGCCTGTAGTCTTAATATTAATTCGGGAGGGGAGTCACTGATGAAAATATAATTACAGATCTTGATGTAAATTGATTTATGAATCTTTCATGTGTGTATTTGATGTATTGCTGTTCATTACTCAATATATAGTTAATAAATGGTGAAAAATAGGAGATCATTTCCCTTCATGGGTGTATTTTTTACTTGTCATAGCCAATTAGTTTAATCAAACCACCCTAGATAAAATTAGGTTAACTGAGAGAGGAGAGGCAAGGAACCACCAAAAGGATTTTGGGGTAATAAGGGGGAAAACAAACTTTTAAATATTTTCCCAGAGGTGTTCCTTGGTTTTCTGAGACACTATTTATGGAGTCAAGCAGCTGAGCCATTAAAGGTTAACATAATTAAACGGGAAGGATCACATTGGGAAAGAGGAACTTAGCATCCTTTCTCTCTTTGGGGTTGAGCCATCAATCTATACATCCGACACCATGTTCGAAACACACCTTCATGTGATTTGGAAGCAGACCGTCTCGCTTTGTATTTTTATAAAATGGTGTGAGTGTTGGTCGTTAAGAAAGTAATTGCAAACTACTGAACGTAAACTTGCCAAGAAATTACAAACAACCAAAACGTGATGGGGTTCACTGTGACGTCATGTAAAGGATATGCAAATAACCTAATCTAACGGAAAGACAATGATCAGCAATGCCATCATTGTTATCTTTTGAGTCCATGAAGCAAATTTATGTTCGTGCAGACCTAACATGTCACTTCTCTTCACCCATTCTGATCAAATTATTATTTTCAAAATTAATTTCTAAATAAGCTGGAATCAACACTATCACAATGAGAGACAACAATGAAGGAACAGATATATACTAAAATAAGCTGGAATCAACACTATCACAATGAGAGACAACAATGAAGGAACAGATAGATACTAAAATAAGCTGGAATCAACACTATCACAATGAGAGACAACAATGAAGGAACAGATAGATACTAAAATAAGCTGGAATCAACACTATCACAATGAGAGACAACAATGAAGGAACAGATAGATACTAAAATAAGCTGGAATCAACACTATCACAATGAGAGACAACAATGAAGGAACAGATAGATACTAAAATAAGCTGGAATCAACACTATCACAATGAGAGACAACAATGAAGGAACAGATAGATACTAAAATAAGCTGGAAACAACACTATCACAATGAGAGACAACAATGAAGGAACAGATAGATACTAAAATAAGCTGGAATCAACACTATCACAATGAGAGACAACAATGAGGGAACAGATAGATACTAAAATAAGCTGGAATCAACACTATCACAATGAGAGACAACAATGAAGGAACAGATAGATACTAAAATAAGCTGGAATCAACACTATCACAATGAGAGACAACAATGAGGGAACAGATAGATACTAAAATAAGCTGGAATCAACACTATCACAATGAGAGACAACAATGAAGGAACAGATAGATACTAAAATAAGCTGGAATCAACACTATCACAATGAGAGACAACAATGAAGGAACAGATAGATACTAAAATAAGCTGGAATCAACACTATCACAATGAGAGACAACAATGAAGGAACAGATAGATACTAAAATAAGCTGGAATCAACACTATCACAATGAGAGACAACAATGAAGGAACAGATAGATACTAAAATAAGCTGGAATCAACACTATCACAATGAGAGACAACAATGAGGGAACAGATAGATACTAAAATAAGCTGGAATCAACACTATCACAATGACAGACAACAATGAAGGAACAGATAGATTCTAAAATAAGCTGGAAACAACAGTAGCACAATGAGAGACAACAATGAAGGAACAGATAGATACTAAAATAAGCTGGAATCAACACTATCACAATGAGAGACAACAATGAGGGAACAGATAGATACTAAAATAAGTTGGAAACAACACTATCACAATGAGAGACAACAATGAAGGAACAGATAGATACTAAAATAAGCTGGAATCAACACTATCACAATGAGAGACAACAATGAGGGAACAGATAGATACTAAAATAAGCTGGAATCAACACTATCACAATGAGAGACAACAACGAAGGAACAGATAGATACTAAAATAAGCTGGAATCAACACTATCACAATGAGAGACAACAATGAGGGAACAGATAGATACTAAAATAAGCTGGAATCAACACTATCACAATGAGAGACAACAATGAAGGAACAGATAGATACTAAAATAAGCTGGAATCAACACTCTAACAATGAGAGACAACAATGAGGGAACAGATAGATACTAAAATAAGCTGGAATCAACACTATCACAATGAGAGACAACAATGAGGGAACAGATAGATACTAAAATAAGGTAGAATCAACACTATCACAATGAGAGACAACAATGAAGGAACAGATAGATACTAAAATAAGCTGGAATCAACACAATCACAATGAGAGACAACAATGAGGGAACAGATAGATACTAAAATAAGCTGGAATCAACACTATCACAATGAGAGACAACAATGAAGGAACAGATAGATACTAAAATAAGCTGGAATCAACACTATCACAATGAGAGACAACAATGAGGGAACAGATAGATACTAAAATAAGCTGGAAACAACACTATCACAATGAGAGACAACAATGAAGGAACAGATAGATACTAAAATAAGCTGGAATCAACACTATCACAATGAGAGACAACAATGAAGTAACAGATAGATACTAAAATAAGCTGGAATCAACACTATCACAATGAGAGACAACAATGAGGGAACAGATAGATACTAAAATAAGCTGGAAACAACACTATCACAATGAGAGACAACAATGAAGGAACAGATAGATACTAAAATAAGCTGGAATCAACACTATCACAATGAGAGACAACAATGAAGGAACAGATAGATACTAAAATAAGCTGGAATCAACACTATCACAATGAGAGACAACAATGAAGGAACAGATAGATACTAAAATAAGCTGGAATCAACACTATCACAATGAGAGACAACAATGAGGGATGAGATAGATACTAAAATAAGAATACAATAGGCAGGATGAGCTTTCATAATACTGGGAGATTTGTGGAGGTCAACGGATGTTAAACTTCGCACCAGACTTACAATGATTGACTTCAATGTTAAATAGATACAGCTGTATGGGTCAGAGACATAGAGAACAACTAAAAGATAATCAGCTAAAAACATTTATTAATTGGTGTTATTAATTAACTGCGCAGAATAGTGGGAACACAATGGTATGATAGAAACACCAATGTGGAGCTCATGGAGAGAACTACATAAACCCAGTGAACCAAGAGGCGAGGAAAAGACAATGACGCGGATGGGACACACACTGAGAAAACCTGAGGACAAAATAATTAGATACTTCCTTGTCTGGAACCCACAAGATAGGACACACACTGAGAAAACCTGAGGACAAAATAATTAGATACTTCCTTGTCTGGAACCCACAAGATAGGACACACACTGAGAAAGCCTGAGGACAAAATAATTAGATACTTCCTTGTCTGGAACCCACAAGATAGGACACACACTGAGAAAACCTGAGGACAAAATAATTAGATACTTCCTTGTCTGGAACCCACAAGATAGGATACACACTGAGAAAACCTGAGGACAAAATAATTAGATACTTCCTTGTCTGGAACCCACAAGATAGGACACACACTGAGAAAACCTGAGGACAAAATAACTAGATACTTCCTTGTCTGGAACCCACAAGATAGGACACACACTGAGAAAACCTGAGGACAAAATAATTAGATACTTCCTTGTCTGGAACCCACAAGATAGGACACACACTGAGAAAACCTGAGGACAAAATAATTAGATACTTCCTTGTCTGGAACCCACAAGATAGGACACACACTGAGAAAACCTGAGGACAAAATAACTAGATACTTCCTTGTCTGGAACCCACAAGATAGGACACACACTGAGAAAACCTGAGGACAAAATAACTAGATACTTCCTTGTCTGGAACCCACAAGATAGGACACACACTGAGAAAACCTGAGGACAAAATAATTAGATACTTCCTTGTCTGGAACCCACAAGATAGGACACACACTGAGAAAACCTGAGGACAAAATAACTAGATACTTCCTTGTCTGGCACCCACAATATAGGACACACACTGAGAAAACCTGAGGACAAAATAACTAGATACTTCCTTGTCTGGAACCCACAAGATAGGATACACACTGAGAAAACCTGAGGACAATATAACTAGATACTTCCTTGTCTGGAGCCCACAAGATAGGACACACACTGAGAAAACCTGAGGACAAAATAACTAGATACTTCCTTGTCTGGCACCCACAAGATAGGACACACACTGAGAAAACCTGAGGACAAAATAACTAGATACTTCCTTGTCTGGAACCCACAAGATAGGACACACACTGAGAAAACCTGAGGACAAAATAACTAGATACTTCCTTGTCTGGAACCCACAAGATAGGACACACACTGAGAAAACCTGAGGACAAAATAACTAGATACTTCCTTGTCTGGAACCCACAAGATAGGACACACACTGAGAAAACCTGAGGACAAAATAATTAGATACTTCCTTGTCTGGAACCCACAAGATAGGACACACGCTGAGAAAACCTGAGGACAAAATAACTAGATACTTCCTTGTCTGGCACCCACAAGATAGGACACACACTGAGAAAACCTGAGGACAAAATAACTAGATACTTCCTTGTCTGGAACCCACAAGATAGGATACACACTGAGAAAACCTGAGGACAATATAACTAGATACTTCCTTGTCTGGAGCCCACAAGATAGGACACACACTGAGAAAACCTGAGGACAAAATAACTAGATACTTCCTTGTCTGGAACCCACAAGATAGGACACACACTGAGAAAACCTGAGGACAAAATAACTAGATACTCTCTTGTCTGGGACCCACAAGATAGGACACACACTGAGAAAACCTGAGGACAAAATAATTAGATACTTCCTTGTCTGGAGCCCACAAGGCAAGCCAACTTCATCATCATCATGTGCCATTCGGATAAGTGTGGACGGTCATGTTTCGCCATCTTACAATACACCAGAATGGTAAATCAGCTTTGGTTTCATGTCGCGACCATGCCACTTGGCCAAGCCATCCAGGTATTTACTTCTCTGTCTTCCCCGTGTTTCTGTCCCCTCAGTCTAACCAGTTGTCACCAAGTTCTCTAGTGTATTTCTTCTCATAACGTGTCACATTATTTTGACTGTCTGCGTCTAATTTCTCTAATCAGTTTTAGGTTTTCATTTGCTTCTTGTAGGATTTGATCATTGGTTTTTCTGTCTGTCCATTGTACTCTTTGCATTTTCGTCAGAAACCATATTCACGAAATAACGGGAGACTTGAAAATAGCCAATGAAGAGATTTACAGATTTTTTTTTTTTTTTCCGCGTTTCCATCCTGTTTCAGGATATTGCGGTCAACACCAGCATCTTTCAGCTGTATGTTGATTCCTAGGCTAGATTACGCTCATCAGCACGCCACGACTTTCTGAGCGACCGGCTCCATACTCTCATAAGTGACTTTTGCGATTCGAACCACTGCTAATTCTCGCCGCGTCACGTGACGAGAGTATTCGGGGTTAGCGGAGAAAGCTGCTAACCCCTCGGCCACGAAGCCGGTCGAGATTTACAGATAGAGATGAATAATACTGGGAGAGCAGAGGGGGGGGGGGGGAGCGAGAGAGAGAGAGAGAGAAAGAGAGAGAGAAAGAGAGAGAGAGAGAAAGAGAGAGAGAGAAAGAGAGAGAGAGAAAGACAGAGAGAGAGAGAGAGAGAGAGAGAGAGAGAGAGAGAGAGAGAGAGAGAGATAGAGAGAGCTGCAGCAAAATATACGACGGTTTGGTGTGGTTTTGTTGAGTCTCCGGGTTGAGGGCATAAATCCCAAAGGGGTGTAATGAGCAGAAGACTAAGGACAATAAGAGTAGCTGCCCCTCACAATCCGTTCCAAGAAACTGTGAAAACAAACTTACATATAAACCAATCGTGCATCCACCCAGGTCCTTGAAAACATAGGTATCAAATAAGGGAGCCACGAATACAGAAAAGTAGCGCGATACTGTTTCGCTAAGACTGAAACTGGCTTCATTCCAGTTCGGGTTGAGAGTAGGCCAGTCATCGGTAAATGTGTGGTCGTTAAGATATGGCGTGAGTCCGACAGTTTCTATTTGATCTGACGAGAGGAAAATAAAATCACTTCAGACATTTAGTCCAGGCTGCGTTGTCTATGTTTGTGTATGAACAACAGACATTATATAGTTCAGTTTGAGCTGTGAGTCTATGTTGGTATATGAACATAGAACACATACACACGTATAGTCCAATTTGAGTCTATGTTGGCATATGAACAATATGGCACATACACAGATATAGCCTTGTTTCAGTCTATGTTGGTATATGAACAACAGACACATACACACGTATAGTCCACTTTGAGTCTATGTTAGTGTATGAACAATATGACACATACACACGTATAGTCTAGTTTGAGTCTATGTTGATATATCAACAACAGTCACATAAACACATAAAGCCTTTGTGCAAACATATGCAAACAGAAAGACATGTTAGTCAGTTTAAAATAACCGTGGTAAACAATCGACATTACTGTGTGAACATATGTATATTTCAGATTGAAGGATTTATCCAGTTATTTTACTTTATGTTGTGTGATTTATGCAGTATGTACCTGACGACATGCAGCGAAATATGCCAGGCAATAAATCGTGCAATCTATTGTTTGTGTCTTCGTTATTCAAGTTCACTAGGGAAAACATTGTTTTGAACATACAGCCTAGTTTCAGTCTATGTTGGTATATGAAAAACAGACACATGTACACATATAGTCTAGTTTGAGTTTATGTTGGTATACGAACAACAGACACATACACACATATAGTTCAGTCTGAGTCTGTTGGTATATTAACAACAGATACATACACACATATAGTATAGTCTGAATCTATGTTGGTATATGAACAACAGACACATACATACATATAGTCTAGTTTGAGTCTATGTTTGTATGTGAACAACAGACACATACACATATATTGTCCAGTCTGAGTCTATGTTGATATATGAACAACAGACACAAGCACACATATAGTCCAGCTTGAGTCTGTTAGTATGTGGAAAACAGATACATACACACATATAGACTAGTTTGAGTATATGTTGGTATATGAACAACAGACACATTAGTTTTAGTTTAGTTTAGTCGACGGATCAACATCACGGCACACCACGGGTGTAATCCATAAGTGCTCCGTTCTACTCTTAACTTCAAGCCTGAGTCCGGAGAAACTCAGCTCAGTGCACGAACTCCGTAGCACCGGCGAGGATCTTGAAATACTCTGGGTAGATTTTTAACTCGAAATTTTGCCCGGGCAGCGCCGTTAGGCTACTTACTCTTTTTCAATTTCCAACTGCCAAGGGATTTTTTTTTACATGCGCAACAATACACAAGGGCGTTCGATCTCACTACCCAGAGACCAGGGGGAATTTTTTTTTTTTTACTAGAAGTCATCTCGGCTTCAACGGGGCTTGAACCCGGAACCTCCAGCACTCGAGGCGAACACCATACTTCGAGGCCATTCAGCCCTTCCCCCCCCCCCCACAACAAAGATAAATACACACATATAATCCAGTTTGAGCTTATGTTTGTATATGAACAACAGACATATTCATTCATTCATTCAGTAGCATGTCCTTTGCAGAACCTCGCTCCAATAACAACCTTCCGGAAAACCTCTCGATCATAAGCAAAATGTCCCACGTCCGAAACACCCATCTGGAGATCATCCACCACATCCTGCACCCATCTTCTCTTTGGCCTTCCTCTTCCTCTCTTCTCAGGCATATACCCCTCCATTATTGTTTTTTCCAATCTTCTGTGGCGTTTTAAGTGACCAAAATATTTCAATTTTCTTTGTTTTATCGTCTTTAATAGCCAACCATCTTCAATATTCAGCTCTTAAAGTATGGATTCATCTGTTTTTTCTGTATCAAAGATATTCTTAAAGCTCGTCAATAGTAAAGGCATTAATGCGCTGTTCAGCTTGTTTAGTAAGTGTTCAAGTCTCACGGGCGTTTGTTGCAATGGGAAAGAGGCATGCTCTTAAAGTATAATTTGTGTAGTTCTATATGTCCCTCTCCACAATCCAGTCGGTTGTTTTTGTCTTTGAAGAGAAATAGATAGTCGTCTTTTAACTTCTGTCATTGTGTCACCGTTGTTGGTAATCAATGATCCAAGATATTCGACATTTTCCACCACCTCCAATTTTTCATCGTTAACATATATTTCTTTCCCCATAGTAGTTTTATCTGTATGCATTATCTTTGTTTTTGCTATGTTAAGATATAAGTTGTGATTTTCACTATTCACTTGGGTTGAGGTTATTAGGTTTTCAATATCATTCTGTGTTTTGGATAGCAACACTGTCTCATCAGCATATCGAATATCTGGTATGTCATGACCGCCGATATTTAGGGTATCATTAAGCTCCCTGTTTATATCATCTCTGACATTTCTCATTATATTTTCGGCGTACAAGTTAAACAAATAAGGGACAGCACACAGCCTTGATAGACTCTTTGCTTGATGTCAAACCAATCTGATGTCTCACCATCTATTTTAACCGCTGCTTGTTGATCTAGATAGAGCATTTTATGAGTTGTACTACACGTGATGGAAAGCCCATTTTCCTCATGATTTCCCAATGTGTCTGATATTGTACACAGTACAATGCCTTTGAATAATCCACAAAACATGAGAATAGGTTTACATTAAATTGTCTGCACTTCTCTATTATTAAACGCATGTTGAATATGTGATCCCTTTTCCTTTTCCTTGTCTAAATCCAGCTTGAACCATGTTAATCTCTTCTTCCAATTTCTTACGAAGTCTTCCCGTTGTGATTTTTAGGAGAACTTTACTTTCATGACTAATCAGGGAACCGTTCTATGGTTGGTGCATAATTTCCGGTTGCCCTTATTTTGGTATTGGAATGAAGATAGTTCTCGCCCAATCTGTTGGTCATATACCATATTTCTATATCTTGTTACGTAATGCGTGATAGATTTATATGCTTTCTTCTTCTGCTTGGTTGGTTGGTTGGTTGGTTGGTTGGTTGGTTGGTTAGTAGGCTGGCTGGTTGTTGTTGGTTGGTTGGTTGGTTACCTATTACAAGGCTATTGTCCAGCAGACTGAGGCTGGTGAAATTAAACAAGAATGTTCACACGGGAAACTGTGTTGCTGGGCTCCCCCTCTCCTCGCCAACCTCAGAAGCTACCGGGGGGTGCAAGGCTGATAGAGACGCTTCACATCCGCGGAGAGGCATACTAGGATATAACCAGATGGTGGTTTGGCACACTGTAATAGGCCTCGGTTGATGATGTGTCCTCCCCGGGGTTTAGGGACTTCATCGCCAGCAGGCTTAATGTCTATGCTTAATGAGAGGCCGGCGTGGCTGAGAGGGTTAATGCCACTGTCACTTCTAACAGTGCTGTAGTGGGTTCATTCCATTTGCCGGTCACTTGTACTTAAATGTTGGAGTCTCGTTCAGAAAGGAAGGGCAAACTACTGAACACTTTGCCTAGTGCATCACCAATAGGCAATAGATGCTGGGGTTCATTACAATGTCCTGTAAGAGACAAGAAAAATATGTTTTAATTTTTTTTTTTAATTCTATGCCCTTGGGGTGAGAGAGGGGAGAGATGGAAGAGATGGGAGAAAGCGTGAGGGGCGGAGATAGGGGAAATTGAGAGGGGAAGATGAGAGAGATGAAGATATGGGGAGACAGAAAGAGAGAGCGGAAGAGAGAGAGAGAGAAATAGAGGAGAGAGAAGGTACAGGGAGAAAGTGAGGTAGGGATATAGGGAGGGGAAGAGAGTGAGAGAGAGAGAGGGAGAGAGGGAGGAAGGGATAGGTAGAGAAAGAGTGAGTGAGAGGGTGCTAGGATAGCTGGCTCACCTTCGTTCAGACACGATATAAAATAGCGCCGGAGCATGCTCATATAGGGTGCCTCGTTAGGTTCAGTTCTGTTGATGAAGTCTGAAATGCCCAGGCAATATTTTACTATCAATCAGTGTAGGCAAATATGACGAGCTTTAAAGCATATTTTTTCTCAGGGAGAATATAGTACACACCGGATCAGAGGAGAGTTTACCACACGCAGGATCAGTGGAGAGTATATCACACCCAGGACCAGAGAGAGTATACCACACCTAGGATCAGGGGAGTGTATGCCACACCAAGAATCAGGAGTGAGTATACCTCACCCAGGATCAAAGGAGAGTATACCACACCAGGATTAGGGGAGAGTATAGCACACCCAGGATCAGGGGAGAGTATAACACACTCAGGATCGAGGGAGAGTATACACACTCAGAATCAGGGAAAAGTATATCACACTCAGGATCAGGGGAAAGTATAACACACACAGGATTAGGAGAGAGTATAGCACACTCGTGAACAGGGGAGAGTATATCACACCCAGAATCAGGGGAGAGTATAGCACACCCAGGATCAGGGGAGAGTATACCACACTCAGTATTGTGGGAGAGCATACCACACCCAGGATCAAGGGAGAGTATATTACACTTAGGATCAGGGGAGAGTATAGCACACTCAGAATCAGAGGAGAGTATAGCACACTCAGAATCAGAGGAGAGTATAGCACACCCTAGATCAGGAGAGAGTAAAAATACCCTGGATCAGGGGAGAGTATGGCACACACTGCATCAGTGGAAGATATACCACACCCAGGATGTCAAAGTGTGGGATATGATATAAGTAGGACCAGAGACAGAAGTAGGGTAAGGACAGAGACAGGACATAGATAAGGACCTTTACAATAGTAGAGAGAGAGAGAGAGAGAGAGAGAGAGAGAGTACAAGAAGGTATAACGTAGAACAGTTATAAGAGAGGACATCGACGAGGACAAGGACGTGTCATAGCTAGGACACAACAGGGACCAATCCCGAGGATAGGACAGGGGACGTTAGTCACGGGAGAACACCCGTAAACAGACTGAACGATAGTACGACCCCAGGTTAGCGAGTACTGGACGACTGGACTACGTGAGAGTTAACACAGCACGTAGTTCTGCTGACCGCACGGGGACTTTAGGACCAGCAGTTAGCGAGCCGAGGAAACTCAGGCAGACGGGACTTGACAGTCAGGGAGACAGGACTTATATGACGTTTCCAAGTCATTGTGTAGTTTAGAAGGACGCAGTTAGAAATAGCGAGAGTGAAGACTGTATTGATTTATGTGTGTGATTCATGTATGCTCGAGAAGCAAGCAGTGTATAAGTGTATAGGCGTTATCGCCTGAATAGAGATGTACGAGCGGATTCGCATGTAATAAATATGGAATGTTTTGTCATTCATACGACCGTGTTTTTTTAGGTATGAATGAAGTGGCCAGCATGCCTGTATAGAATCTAGGTTGTTGACAAGGATCAGGTGAGAGTATAGCATACACAGTATCAGGGGAGGGTATACCACACTCAGGATCAAGGGAGAGTATTGCACACCCAGGATCATGGGAGGATATAGCACATCCAGATCAGGGGAGAGTATAGCACACCCAGTTTCAGGAACAAGTTTAGCACACCCAGAATTATTAGAGAGTATGCCACACCCAGGATCAGGGAAGAGTATAGCACCCCCAGGATCAGGGAAGAGTATAGCATATCTAATATCAGGAGAGAGTATATTCTATCCATAATCAGGGAAGACTATAGCACGCCCAGTATCAAAGGAGAGTATACCACACACAGGATCAGAATAGAGTATACCACACACAGGATCAGAGGAGAGTATACTACACCTGGAAGAGAGTATACCACACCTAGTGGAGCGTGTAATGAACTTAGGGGAGAATATATCACATCTAGAGGAGAGTATACTACAACCCCGAGGAAAGAATACCACATCTAGAAGATATTATAGCACATTCAGGATCAGTTGGGAGTATAGCACTCCCGTTATAAGGGGAGAGTATAGCACACTCAGGGTCAGGGGAAAGGATATCACACCCAGGATCAGGGGTGAATATAGCACACCCAGGATCAGAGGAGAGTATACCACACCCACGATCAGGAGTATAGCACCCACATGGTCAGGGAAGAGTATACCACAACCAGGATCAGGATAGAGTATACCACACCCATGATCAGGGGAGAGTATAGCAAATCCATGATCAGGGGAGAGTATACCACACCCAAAGTCAGGGGAGAGTATCCCACACCCAGGATCAGAGGTGAGTATAGTACACCCAGGATCAGAGGAGAGTATACCACACCCACGATCAGGAGTATAGCACCCACATGGTCAGGGGAGAGTATACCACAACCAGGATCAGGATAGAGTATACCACACCCATGATCAGGGGAGAGTATAGCAAATCCAAGATCAGGGGAGAGTATACCACACCCAGGATCAGGGGAGAGTATATCACCCCAGGATCAAGAGAAAGTATACAACACCCAAAGTCAGGGGAGAGTATACCACACCCAGGATCAGGGGAGAGTATAGCACACCCAGGATCAGGGGAGAGTATACCAAACCCAGGATCAGGGGAGAGTATCCCAAACCCAGGATCAGGGGAGAGTATACCACACCCAGGATCATGGGAGAGTATACCAGGATAAGGGGAGGTTTTACCTCAACTAAAGAGAGCATAATTCCAGCCATGGACGTTGAATATTGAATGATTTCTAAGGCATTTACCTCCGATGAAGAGTGTGTTTTCCGCCTCTAAAGCAATCAATGGTGAAATGGATGCCATTCCATCTGGAATATCAGTTTCTGCGATGTAGCGGCCACAGGCGTACTCATTGAAGTCCTCGCAAGGATCAGCCGACAAATTCATCTTTCTTATCATCGCAGCAGCTGAAATATGGAATATGCAATAGTAAAATGCCTGACAGAATAGCTAAATACGTGCAGCATGCACTCCTTTCTTACCATTGAGTTGCCACTTTGTTTTGGTTTGGGGCTACTTTCGCTTCACTTGGATGGCTTCGGGGATAAATCGGCCACAGTACAAACTCCGTAGCACGGTCGATTATTTAAATGTGTGTATACTAGAGTAGCACAACGTAAACATATGCTAGAGTAACACACAGTAGACATATACTTAGATCAACAAGCAGACGTTAGAATAGATGGCGAGACATCAGATTTTTTTTTTACATCAAGCGAGGCGTCCGTCAGAGCTGTATGTTGTCCCTCTATTTGTTTAACATGTACGCCAAAAATATAATGAGAAATGTCAGAGATGATATAAACAGGGAGCTATATGATGCCCTGAATATCAGTGGTCATGACATACAAGAGATTCGGTATGCTGATGATACAGTATTGCTATCCACAACACAGAATGGTATAGAAAACCTTATAACCTCAACCCAACTGAATAGTGAAAATCACAACTTATATCTTAACATAGCAAACACAAAGATAATGCATACAGATAAAATTATTTGGAGAAAGGAATATATGTTAATGAGGGAAAATTGGCTGTGGTGGACAATTTCGAATATCTTGGGTCATTGGTTACCAACAATGATGACACAATGTAAGAAATTAAAAGACGAATATCTATTGCTCTTCAAAGACTAACACAACTGAATAAATTGTGGAGAGGGGCAGGTAGACCTTCAAATATTAGATTGCCGAGAGCATGCTTCTTTCCCGTTGCAACATATGCCTGTGTAACTTGGACACTTACTAAACAAGCTGAACAGCGCATAAATGCCTTTGTATACAAATGTTATAAACGAGTTCTAAGAATATACTGGATAAAGAAAAGAAAAACTTGCCTCACTACTTCAAGATGAAGCTGAATATTGAAGAAGGTTGGCTATTAAAGACGATAAAACAAAGAAAGTTGAATTATTTTGGTCACTTGAAACGTCATGAAAGTTTGGAGAGAACAATAATGGAAGGGCATATGCCTGGGAAGAGAGGAAGAGGAAGGCCAACGAGAAGATGAGTGCAGGATGTGGCGGATGATCTCCAGATGGGTGTATCGGACGCGGAACATCTTGCTTATGATCGAGAGGTTTTCCGGAAGGTTGTTATGGAGACTAGTCAGGTCTTAGTCAGATATGACTGAACTATCGTATGACAGTAGACGGTACTACCTGCTTTCTGTTAGCGCCGAACGTTGGGCGGCGCTTACCAAATCCGACACCCCACATTGTGCCAACGGCTTCGGGCGGAAGAGCGCAATTGGGAGGGTAGAAGCCTTACCCTGGTGCGAGGAAATGCAAGCTAAAGACAAAATGTCATGGCAGGGCAGACCAGGCCCTAAGCCTTGGTTGGCGGCTGGTCTAGGATCGAAGCTCCGACAGGCGGACAGTTAGAGCATTGCTTTGCTGATCCGGTAGCTTCTGCAGCTTGTCTTGTTCCAGATGTAGGGGTGTTACCTTTCCTCTGGAGTGAACTAGGCAGGCCGAGAGAGGGATCATGCTGCATGGGCAACACATGATCTCTATATTTTAGCCCAGGCTTTGTGCTATGGAGAGGCAATAACTCCATCCCTGGTCTTAACTGGTCTCGGAATCAAAGCGAGAGGCAACTGTTACGGGTTATAAGTCCTTGTCAGTTGGCGTAGACATGGGGCGCCACGCGTTATTGACGATGTGAGAAAAACGGCTGTGATTGATGCCGAACTCAATCGTCTTAACATTGATATTGCTGGCCTGCAGGAAACTCGCCTCGCTGAGGAAGGGTCGGTCACTCAGGGAAAACAATTACACCTTTTTCTGGAAGGGTAGAGGGCAAGCAGAAAAAAGGCAACACGGTGTGGGCTTTGCAGTGAAGAATTCGCTACTGGGAATAATTGAAATTCCAGCAGGAGGAAATGAAAGACTATTATCCCTGCGCTTGGCAACCTCTTGTGGGTTTGCCACCATTATTACTGCATATGCACCGACACTCGATTCCTCTGATGATGTGAAGGATTCGTTCTATGAGGAGTTAGACTCCGTGATCAAGGCAGTTCCAAAATCTGACTACATTTATATGCTCGATGATTTCAATGCTCGTGTGGGCAAGAACTCGAGTTCATGGCCAGTGTGCCTTGGAAAATACAACATCGGTCGCATGAATTAAAATGGGCAAAGGCTGCTGGAGCATTGCACCAGTAATGACCTATGTATTACAAACTCCTGTTTTAAAACAAAGGAGATGCATAAGGTCACATGGAAACATCCAAGATCCGGCCATTGGCACCAGCTGGACTTCATCATCACACGGAGACAACATCTGAACCATATATCATTGACTCGAAGTTACCACAGTGCTGACTGTGATACGGATCATTCTTTGGTTGTTGCAAGGGTTAGACTGAGACCAAAGAGAATCTACACAGCTAAACACAAATCTAGCCCCAGGATTAATATTATTAACACTCACGATCCTGAAAAGTGCTTTCAGTTTCAACAGCAACTTGAAGACGCTTTCACTGATACACCAGAAAATTGTACAGTAAATTAAAAGTGGGGTCAAATTAAGGAAACTCTTTATAAAACTGCCGTAGGGGTTTACGGCACTGTGGATCATAAGAGGCAGCCCTTGATTTATAAGAAGAAGAAAGCTCTCTTAAGAAACAAGGAAAGACCAACGCGTAACATTCTGAGTGAGCTAAGGCAAGCTAGGAAGGATGTGCAAAAGGCTGCCAGGCAGTGTGCAAATGATTATTGGATCAAGTTATGTGAGTCCATTCAAATTGCAAGTGATAAGGGAAACATAAGAAGCATGTATGAAGGAATAAAGAAAGCTTGTGGTCCAGTGATCAAAAGAAGTGCACCATTGAAAACCTTGATTGGAGAAATCATCACTGATAAGAAACAGCAGATGGACAGATGGGTAGAGCACTATTTGGAGCTTTACTCAAGTGAGACCAAATTAGCGGATGATGCCCTAAACGCCATAGAGGCTCTTCCAACTCTTGACCACCTGGACACACTTCCCACCATAACAGAAGTTAAGTGTGCTATAAATGAACTTGCATTTGACAAGGCTCCAGGTAAGGATGGGATTCCAATAGAGGTTATCAAGAGTGGGCAAGACACACTCACTCTACAGATCCACCAGCTAATGGAGCTATGCTGGCGTGAAGGACAAGTCCCACAGGATTTCAAAGATTCAAGCATCATAACACTGTACAAGAACAAGGGAGATCGGAGCGACTGCAACAACTATCGGGGTATCTCACTTCTGTGTATTGTTGGAAAAGTATTTGCCAGAATTGTTCTGCGTAGACTTCAAGTCCTAGGAGATCAAGTCTACCCCGAATCACAGTGTGGCTTTCGACAGAACCGGTCTACCACTGATATGATATTCTCATTGCGACAAATGCAAGAAAAATGCCGTGAACAGAATCAACCACTGTTTATTGCCTTCATCGACCTCACAAAGGCATTTGATTTGGTCAGTCGTGAGGGTCTGTTCAAGGCATTAAAGAAGATTGGCTGCCCACCAACTCTTCTGTCCATTGTGGAATCGTTCCACACAGGCATGAAGGGTATAATCAAGTTTGATGGTGCAACTTCTGAAGAATTTGAAATCAAGAGTGGAGTTAAACAAGGTTGTGTACTAGCTCCCACCCTCTTTGGAATATACTTTTCACTTCTACTGAAATATGCCTTTCGTGATCAGGATGGTGGTATATACATTCACTCACGCTCATATGGCGGCCTCTACAATGCTCAGAGATTGAAGGCTAAGACCAAAATTAGGAGGGTACTGATCAGAGTTGCTTTTTGCAGATGATGCTGCAGTTACGACCCACTCTGAGGAAGAATTGCAATGTCTACTATCTGCATTCTCCAATGCTTATTCTGAATTTGGTTTAACAATTAGCAAAAAGAAGACACAGATTATGTCACAAGGTGCACATGGGGTACCATCAATCTTTATTGACGACGCCGAACTAGAGATAGTAGACCATTTTACATATCTAGGATCAGTGGTAAATAGCAAATTATCCCTAGATCAGGAAATCAACATCCGGATTGGTAAGGCAGCAACAACAATGAACAGGTTAAGAAAAAGAGTCTGGGAGAACAGGAAGCTTACTGCCAAAACAAAAGTCTGTGAAGACGGCAATGTGCCAATGAATGAATGTTATGGAAGCGAGGTTCTGCAAAGGACATGCTACCGAGTGAATGAATGAATGAATGAATGAATGAATGAATGAATGAATGAATGAGACATATACTAGACTAACACATAGTAAACATATACTAGAATGTTGTTTGTCCACCAAGAATGATGATGACCATTCATTTCATCCAGTGGGGTTGAAAGTATGGAGCAGTGAGTTCTAAGAACGAACGAACGAACGAACGAACGAACAAACAAACGAATGAACTTTATTTTCAAAGGGTATCAAATTGGGCACGCAGGCCCGTCTTACATTCGGTCCTTCCAATCACTCATCTTTCGTTCATCAATACATTCACATAGGAAAAAAATTGTCAAATGAATGTTGTAAATACAAACAATGCATATCACCATGTTATGAGACAGGCAGACACACGTGCACACGCACATTCGTAAAAACACACATACATGCATACATATTTACATCATTTGCACATACCCACAATTAGGTGGCTGATAAGGCCTATTTTGGCTCGAAATGTTCTTTGACAATGTGGTCAAGGAATGCTTGACGTTCCAGGAGGTAGATCTCCTGCAGTGGTTTTTCTGTCCAGCCTTTTTTTCACAGCTCCTGCAGTTTGTTTGCTTCACAAGTGACTGCACCCTTGTGTAATGATGTACGCCACGAATTTCGGTCTTTGGCAGCAGTCTCCCATGTGGCATGATAAATTCAAAATGAATTTAGTGAGATCTTCAGAGTCTCTTTAAACGGTTTCCTCTGACCGCCTAAGGAGGGTTTATCACAATGCAGTTCATCGTAAAAAAAATTCGTTTAGGGAGCCAGTGATCTGGCATGCGAATCAAGTGACCAGCCTAGCGAATCGGATTCTTCATTAGTATAGTGTGGATGCTGGGCATGGACGCCCTTTCTAGGACTTCAGTGTCTGGGATCTTGTCTTGCCATTTAATCTTCAATAGCTCCTGAGACAGACTGTGGAAGTGGTTTAATTTCCTAGCATTTCGCTGATAAACAGTCCAGGTTTCACAAGCATATAGCAGTGTGGATAATACAGTTGCTTTGTAGACTTTGAGCTTTGATTGCTGTCAGCGTGTTGGGGAGTGCGAGAGAGGACATACGACAGGACAATAGATATGACAATAGATATGTCATAGACAGGACAATAGATATGTCATAGACAGGACAATAGATATGTCATAGACAGGACACAGAAGGGACAACAAGACCCAGCTATAAACAGGACACAGGGATATAGACAGGACTACGTCCTTGACTGACAGTACAGCCTTGCACTGAAGGACCTGAGGCAAGACCGGACATCTAGTACGGCGAGACAACCGACGCAGCACGACTATCACATGGGACACGCGGTCAATAGTCACGTGACTATCAGACCGAACGCCAGAAGGCTTAGACGGGGACTGGACGTGATAGAGGAAAGACGTGTGCGATTCAGCGAGCGAGTGTATTAATTGCCGTTGTGAAAGCTAGCCTTGCTGAGCGAAGATAGCAGCGAGTTATTGAGTGCGAGGAATGAAAGTGAACTGTGTTATGAGCGCACGAATGACTGCTATGGCTGAGTGTCACTTACCATTGTTGTAAATATAATATTGTAATACAACTGTGATACAATTTGTGCGTAATTTGGCAATATGTTTTCATGTACTGATACTGCCGTTTGGCACGAATAAATAATGTTAAACTAGATGCGACTGTTTGATATCTCACTGAGTGCATGTAGAAAGACTCACTGTCACGTTTAGAACGGCGAGCTAAGGTTACCCATATTCATAGGACGTTGACAATTGCAGGCTTATTTCATTTCTGTCCCACACATTCTTGTACAGTCTGCCAAAAGCCGAACTGGTCTTGGAGATTCTTGCATTCACTTCGTCATCATTTGGGGCAGCTTCTGACACAGTGCTGCCAAGATAGGTGAATTTGTCCACAACACTTAGTCTATGACCATTCATTTTTATATTCGGCATGGTGTGATTAATCCCTGAAGCTGGCTGGTACATAACTACAGTCTATTCCGGGTTGATATTGAGCCCAAAGTTGGCACAGGCATGTGAGAAAGCTGAAACATTATGTTGCATGTCTGCCTCTGAGTTGGCGTATAGAGCGCAATCATCAGCAAACGGCAGCTCTCTGACGGTGTCGCTGGTAATTTTGGTTTTAGCTTTCAGCCTTCTGAGATTGAATAACTTTCCATCCATACGGTAATTGATGTCTATTCCAATGTCGTCGTTCTCGAAGGCATTCGTCAACATGGCTGAAAACATGAGGCTGAACAGTGTTGGTGCCAGGACACATCCTTGTCTCACTCCATTGGTGACAAGAAAGGGCTCAGACAGTTCACCATTTTCCTGCACTCATGACTGCATACCATCATGAAATAACCGCACCCGGTAACTTACCAAGCCTTTCGGGAAGAAAGACAAAGAGCGAGGTATATAGATATGGGTAGAGAAAGAGGCAGAGAGAGAGAGAGATAGAGAGAGAGAGAGAGAGAGAAAGAGAGAGAGAGAGAGAGAGATGGTCGAGAGAAATAAAGAGAGAGATATATAGAGCGAGAAAAAGAGACAGACAGAGAGAGACACACACAGACTAGAGAAAGAGAGTTAGAGACAGACAGACAGACAGACAGACAGACAGACAGACATACAGACAGACAGACAGACAGACAGACAGAGAGGTCATTCAGAGCCTGGATTTGGGGCACCACCATCGCAGGCAGTGACACCTGAAAAGGTCTCAGGCTCCTGATGATGATGATAATAATAGAAGTGCTTTATCGAAGAAGACTTCAGCTAGCCACGCAAGACTTTGAAGGTGACAAACATGAACATATTACCTGTGGAGATGCACTCAGGTGTGTTACATACTGCATCTGACCCTGATGGCGCTCCTGGAACATACAGGTAAATACAGGCAGTTGACTTACTGAGTGAATGGTTGACTGGTTAACCAGCTCTTTTACCGATTCATACATTACATAACTGATTTGACTGACTGGCTGATTGATTAACCAACGCATTTGTAGATTCATCAATTTATTTATTACATAAAAGTTAGTTGCATATCCTCTATAGGACGTAGCAGTTCACTCCAGCATTTTTTTTTTTTTTTTTTGCTGTTTGTGATGTCTTGGTAAGTTTACGTTCAGTATTTTGCCATTGCTTTCTGAAAGACCAGCACCCATACCATTTATTTAAAAAAAACCAATACAAGGCTGTCTGCTGCCAAATCGCCTGCAGCTGTGTTTCTAACGCTGTATGGGGGATTACGAACTGCATCCGCAACGTCTTCGCCATGGAGCTACCATTTATTACATGGTAGGTTGATTAACGAATGTTGCGAATTTGATTAACGACTGTTGCGAATTTGATTAACGAATGTTGCGAATTCCTAGGACTGCAAGTGTAACTAACAACGACTGTCTGAAACAGGTTAATGAAACTAGAACATTATATACAACAATAAGAAAGAGACAAACAGTGATGAGAAGAGAGGCATGGAGAAAATCGTGACAACTGGAAAGATCGAGGGGAAGAGAGGCAGAGGCAGACCAAGAAAAATGATGCTGGATGGATTGAGACTGTGGCATGGAGGAGTATCAACGGCAGAGCTGATTCAGAAAACCAAAGACCGAGATCTGTGAAGAGCCATGAACGCCTACGCAAGCTGGCAGGGCACTTGATGATGATGATGATGATGATGATGATGATGATGATGATGATGATGATGATGATGATGATGATGATGATGATCAGATTAATTAACCGATCGAGTGTTTGTTTGACAGGTGTCCTTGGCACCTTGCCGTCTTGACAGACTATAGTTTGTGCTTTAAAAAGGCATAATAACTTTTACCTATGGCGGTAGCGAATGTGACTGATAAGGCCAATTCGCGCTGTAAATGTTCGTTCACAGTGGGTGCATGCGAACACGTGGTCATTTCCACCATCATGCACAATCTTACGTCTCACACGCTCAGTGTGTGACTTATCTGCAATAATTTTCTCCTTTATCTTTATTCCATTACTGATGTTTGCCCTCCATGCAACACGTTCAGCGGCGACTTGCTCCCACTGTGCATTATCAATGCCTGTATCAATCATGTCCCGCTTACACACATCTTTGTATCGTAGTAGATGCCGACCCTGAGATCTCTTACCCATCTGTAATTCACCAAAAAAGATGTCCTTTGGTATTCTACCATCATCCATCCTCCTAAGATGTCCTATCCATCTAAGTCTACGAAGACTGAGCATGGAATAAACTGTCACACAATCTGATCTTTCCAATACTTCAGTATTTGTGATTTTGTCTTGCCACTTAATACCAAGAATTCTTCGCAGACACCGCATATGAAAGCTGTTTAAACGTTTCTCTTGGTGTGAGTAAGTTGTCCAGGTTTCACTGCCATAAAGAAGAGTACTAAGGACACAGGCTTGATAGACAAGGACTTTTGTTTTGGCAGTAAGCTTCCTGTTCTCCCAGACTCTTTTTCTTAACCTGTTCATTGTTGTTGCTGCCTTACCAATCCGGATGTTGATTTCCTGTTCTAGGGATAATTTGCTATTTACCTCTGATCCTAGATATGTAAAATGGTCTACCATCTCTAGTTCGGCGTTGTCAATAAAGATTGATGGTACCCCATGTGCACCTTGTGACATAATCTGTGTCTTCTTTTTACTTATTGTTAAACCAAATTCAGAACAAGCATTGGAGAATGCAGATAGTAGACATTGCAATTCTTCCTCGGAGTGGGTCGTAATTGCATCATCATCTGCAAACAGCAACTCTCTGATCAGTACCCTCGTACTTTTGGTCTTGGCCTTCAATCTCTGAGCATTGTAGAGGCCGCCATCTGAACGTGAGTGAATTTATATACCACCATCCTGATCACGAAAGGCATATTTCAGTAGAAGTGAAAAGTGTATTCAAAAGAGGGTGGGAGCTAGTACACAACATTGCTTAACTCCACTCTTGATTTCAAACTCTTCAGAAATTGCACCATCATACTTGATTATACCCTTCATGCCTGTGTGGAACGATTCCACAATGGACAGAAGAGTTGGTCGGCAGCCAATCTTCTTTAGTGCCTTAAACAGACCCTCACGACTGACCAAATCAAATGTCTTTGTGAGGACGATGAAGGCAATAAACAGTGGTTGATTCTGTTCACGGCATTTTTCTTGCATTTGTCGCAATGAGAATATCATATCAATGGTAGACCGGTTCTGACGGAAGCCGCACTGTGATTCGGGGTAGACTTGAGCTCCCAGAACTTGAAGTCTGTGCAGAACAATTCTGGCAAATACTTTGTCAACAATACACAGAAGTGAGATACCCCTATAGTTGTTACAGTCGCTCCGATCGCCCTTGTTCTTGTACAGCGTTATGATGCTTGAATCTTTGAAATCCTGTGGGACTTGTCCTTCTCGCCAGCTTAGCTCTATTAGCTGGTGGATCTGTAGAGTGAGTGTGCCTTGCCCACTCCTGATAACCTCTATTGGAATCCCATCCTTACCTGGAGCCTTGCCAGATGCAAGTTCATTTATAGCACACTTAACTTCTGTTATGGTGGGAAGTGTGTCCAGGTGGTCAAGAGTTGGCAGGGTCTCTATGGCGTTGAGGGCATCATCCACTAGCTTGGTCTCACTTGAGTAAAGCTCTAAATAGTGCTCTACCCATCTATCCATCTGCTGTTTCTTATCAGTGATGATTTCTCCAGTCAAGATTTTAAGTGGTGCACTTCTTTTGATCACTGGGCCACAGGCTTTCTTTATCCCTTCATACATGCTTCTGATGTTTCCCTTATCACTTGCGATTTGAATGGACTCACATAACTTGATCCAATAGTCATTCGAACACTGCTTGGCAGCCTTTTGCACATCCTTCCTAGCTTGCTTCAGCTCACTCAGAGTGTTCTGAGTTGTTCTTTCCTTGTTTCTTAAGAGGGCTAACTTCTTTTTATCAATCAAGGGCTGCAGTACCTGGCAGTTTACCGCAAACCAGTCCTGGCTCTTAAGATCCACAGTGCCGTTAACCCCTACCGCTGTTTTATAAATAGTTTCCTTAAGTTTACTCCATTTTTCACTTCCTGTACAATTTTCTGATGTATCAGTGAAAGCGTCTTCAGGTTGCTGTTGAAACTCAAAGCACTTTCCAGGATCGTGAGTGTTAATAATATTAATCCTGGGGCTAGATTTGTGTTTAGCTGTGTAGATTGTCTTTGGTCTCAGTCTAACCCTTGCAACAACCAAGGAATGATCTGTATCACAGTCAGCACTGTCGTAACTTCGAGTTAATGATGTATGGTTCAGATGTTGTCTTCGTGTGATGATGAAGTCCAGCTAGTGCCAATGGCCGGATCTTGGATGTTTCCATGTGACTTTATGCAGCTCTTTTGTTTTAAAACAGGAGTTTGTAATACATAGGTCATTTCTGGTGCAATGCACCAGCAGCCTTTGCCCATTTTCATTCATGCGACCGATGTTGTATTTTCAAAGGCATACTGGCCATGAACTTGAGTCCTTGCCCACACGAGCATTGAAATCACCGAGCATATAAATGTAGTCAGATTTTGGGACTGCCTTGATCACAGAGTCTAGCTCCTCATAGAACATATCCTTCACATCATCAGAGGAAGCGAGTGTCGGTGCATATGCAGTAATAATGATGGCAAAACCACAAGAGGTTGCCAAGCGCAGGGATAATAGTCTTTCATTACCTCCAGTTGGGATATCAATCATTCCCAGTAGCGAATTCTTCACTGCAAAGCCCACACTATGTTGCCTTTTTTCTGCCTGCCCTCTACCCTTCTAAAAAAAGGTGTAATTGTTTTCCCTGAGTGACCCTTCCTCAGCGAGGCGAGTCTCTTGCAGGCCAGCAATATCAATGTTAAGACGATTGAGTTCAGCATCAATCACAGCCGTTTTTCTCACATCGTCAATATTTGTCAAGTCAGTGGAAAATCCTGGACACGTGGTTCTTACGTTTAAGGTAGCAAGGCGTAGCTTGAAGTTTCTATTTTTCTGTTTATTAGTACCTGGTGCATTGGTTTTACAGCCTGCGATTCAGATTTTGTCCTAGCCCCAAGCACCCATTGAAGCAGGAAGGCTGTGGCGGATCAGCACCCAATTAGCCGGGGGCTGCCCAGCTTGAGGCGGGCGGTAGCTGATCAGTGACATCTGTAAGTGTCTCCCACTGTCAGAGGTAACCCGTGGCGCCCCATGTCTATGCCAATTTACAAGGACTTATAACCCGTAACAGTAACCTCTCGCTTTGATTCCGAGACCGGTTAAGACCAGGGATGGAGTTATTGCCTCTCCATAGCACAGAGCCTGGGCTAAAATATAGAGACCATGTGTTGCCCATGCAGCATGATCCATCTCTCGGCCTGCCTATTTCACTCCAGAGGAAAGATAACATCTATACATCTGGAACAAGGCAAGCTGCAGAAGCTGCCGGATCAACAAAGCAATGCTCTAGCTGTCCGCCTGTCGGAGCTTCGATCCTAGACCAGCTGCCAACCAAGGCTTAGGGTCTGGCCTGCCCTGCTATGACATGTTGTCTTTAGCTTGCATTTCCTCGCACCAGGGTAAGGCTTGTACCCTCCCAATTGTGCTCTTCCGCCGGAAGCCGTTGGCACAGTGTGGGGTGCCTGAATATATGTTTACTGATATTGGCGATAAACCTGTGTGTCTAATTTCTGGAGATAATGTAGCTGTGATCAAAGAATATAATCTAAAACTAAACATCAAGACAAGTAAAACAGCCTGAATGCAGAGCAGAAGCTACAGAAGATAGAAGAAATGAAGAGGCATCTAACATCACAGCAGAATTTTTTTCACCAAAGCAAAATCACAAACTGATGCTTCAGACAAAGCAAGTTTTATTGTGCCAGAGAAGATCGCAAAATTAGGCCGCCCATATACAGAAGGAGAGTTTCTGAAGCGCTGCATGATGTAAGTGTGTGACATCTTGAGTTCAGACAAACAGCAGATGTTTGTAAAGGTAAGCCTTAGCAGATTTGCGGTTGTTGATCGGGTTCGTGAGATGGCACTGATGCGAAAACACAGCAGGCAAAGACTTTGTTGCATTCTCCCTTGCTGTCGATAAAAGTAATGACATGACTGACACTGCACAGCTCGCCATCTTCATCCGTGGAGCGGACTCCTGAATGTTAAATATTGAACGTGAAATCCGTGCATGGGACACCGACGGGAAAAGACATTTATGATAACGTATGTCAAAGTTTAACCAACATGAACCTGCCTTGGGACAAACTCTTTGGACTGATACAGATGGAGCACCGGCGATTTGTGGCGAAAAATGTGGACTAGTTGGAAGGATGCGGTTAAAAATGAAGGAGAACTGTACTGGTCAATTGGTAGCATATCACTGCATCATACACCGAGGATCGCTGTTTGGTAACGTCCTCAACATGGAAGATGTAATGAGCATTGTAACACAAACCGTCAACTTTATCAGATATCATATTAATGTTTTACACAGATTTAATTTTCGGCTTGTTGAATGTTTATCCTGTCCGGCGTGCAACCTTACGTGTGATTTCAGTTTTGGCCCGCTGAGCGATTGAGTTTGACACCCCTGGTTTACGTGGTCGGCCTCTTCCTCTGTTTCCCTCTGGTCTTGTACATCATTGCTTGTTGTGGTATACTGTTAGTTGGTAACCTACTTGCATGGCCAAACCATTTGACTTGCTGCTTTCTAATAACATCTAGCGATGCTATAACCATCACTTTAGTCCTGATTTTTTTTCATTTCTGATCTTATCTCCTCTTGATACATTGAGTATTCTTCTCGGTAATATCATTTCTGTTGTGGTTTTTTCTTTTATCTTTTTCTGTCATTGTCCAGGATTGGAATTTAAAACATAGAGTGGGTAGGAAGATTGTGTTGTGAAGTCTTTCTTAGTAGTTATTGTTACATGTTTGTTCTTTAGATTTGGTGCCATTTGTCCAATTAGTTGGTTTGCCTTATTGCATTTATTTTCGATGTCGTCTTCTGATTTGCCATTTGACGATATTGTACTTCCTAGGTACTTGAAACTCTTTACTTGTTTCAAGGGGTGTTCGTTTAGGTGAATTGTTGTTGTTTTTTCTTCTTTAGTTATAGTTTACCTCTGTTTTACTTATGCTAATTTTCATGTTATGTTCCTTACACATTTCGTTTAGACTATTCGTGTGGTCTTGTAATTCAGCTTCTGATTTCGCTATTAGTGCTTGGTCGTCCGCAAACAGGAGTACTCTAATCGTGTAATTTGCAGGTGGTTCTTCTTCTGTGTTCTCGTCATGCGGTATTCTTGCTGACTCTGTTTGACTGGTTTCTTCACATATGTTGTCTATATATGTTATGAATAAGAGAGGGGACAGGACAGAACCTTGTCGTACTCTGGATCGTATTGTGAAGTGTTCTGAGTGTCCTCCAGTTGCTTTCACTATGCATTCACCGTTGTTGTATAAGCTTCTACATAGGTTTGTTAGAAGTGTACTCACTCCATATTGTTTAAGGATTTGCCATAGCTTGTTTCTATCTACTCTATCAAGTGCCTTTTCTTGGTAGAAAAAGGCTAAGTAGAGTGTTTCATTGAATTCGATTGATTGTTCTATAATTAGAGAGTGGCACATTAATTATCAAAACCTAATATGACGCCGCTGGGTTTTACATCATCTATTATTCCGCTAACTGACGATTTTAATCACAGTATAATACATCTATACTTCACATAATCACACAGTCGAGCTATCACTCATAAATTCGTCTAATTATAAAACTCTTATAAATAAAATATATACAGATGGTGGCGGTATAAATGTTGCCTTTGCCCACAACGAGTCTGAGCCGTCTTACCTCTACCATGGACCCACTTGTGTGTCCTGTTTAGGAAAGACTTTTCTCTCTTGGACGTGGTCGAAAGCGTGCTTCTCGCACAAGGCGATCTGCGCCTTCAACTGTGATGAGAGTGTGAGCTGAAGTCATACTCTCGATCCTGTCAGTGTTCTTGAAAATATGATCATGCTAATCACCATGATGGTGATGTTGATGATGGTGATGAAGATAGCAATGATGGTTATGGTAATGATAATAATGATGGTGATGGTAATAATGATTATTTTTTTTTCGTTCGTTCGCTTTGAACGCGATCCTATTCCACAAGCGTGCAACCACTAGTAGTAATATTAATGAGTGAACTTGACTGATTGTCCATGAGGGTCAGCTTTCCCTGTTATCAGTGTTCCCCGCCGACTTCTCCGACTTCTTTCCGGTCTATACAATCAACTGACAGTCCAACGCGTATCAGTCGCTCCTACCAAAGGATACAGATTCAGATAAGTACCTTTAATTAGTTTAATATTGTCATGTAGTGTGTTTCATGTAGTTTTGTATCGGATTGTGTTTGTTTGTCCTGTGCTGACGAAGGCTTTGGCTTCAACGTCCAAAATTTGTTTCTTGTAGTCATGTTTCAGTAAAGCTCATAATCTACTTCTCGTGTGTTTTTTTTTTTTTTTTGTGTGATTCATTCACTGACTTCTTTCTGAGGTACTTGTCATTTACGTCACCAAGTGGAAGAAGAATAGTCAGAGAACACATTTTTTGTGGGTTAGGGCTCAAGAATCAGAGCCACTCCCACACCACGCATTGTCAGGGTCTTTAAGTGTTCAGTATTACCGAGTAGCTTGCCAATGAATTGCTCACTTTCTGTATATCTTACCTGTGACGTTGTTAGCGCGCGATTCCCATTTCTGAAAGCGGACGCTGAAAACCATAGCAACAACCGTTAACATGTAGCAACGAGACGCCATGTTTCTTCTCGCTAAAGGAGTATCAGCTTTGTGAAATTATGGAATACTTCAGCGAAGTTAAACTCTATGGATATTCTAAAGAAAAGTCAGGCGAAATATTCACTGCTGTAATCACTTCACAACCAGCATCGCTTCGTGCGTGTTTTATATATGTTCTCAATCTGCACGAAACAAGAAGCACACAAAACACCCACACAACTAAGGGACACGTAATCTAATAGAATCGGGACACGTGTAATTCGTTAGCGCTGCCACATATACTAGGTTGTCTGAAATAAAGATGTTGTAGACGTATGCAGTGATCTTAAAAATAATTAAATACAGCGACGTTTCCAGAGGCAGCCACGGTGGTGAAACGGCTAACACTCTAGCCTGCCGGTCCGTTGGTCTTGCAGGGTTTACTCCTTTGTGTGAGTGTTCAAATCCTTTCTAGGCGGGTGTTTAATCTCCTAGGCTCCCAGGTAGAACCAGCCTACACTGTGCACCAGGCAATTTGCTAGTAAATAACGGCGGCCTGCGTCATATTGGCCACGCTCTGCACAGAGTGAAGATAGAGGATCAAGCATCATATACCCAATATGACTCCAGATATGTAAAGGTGTCTTTACAATACATTACTCGATAAACTTTACTTTACTCTATCATGCATCACACTACAAAATGTTAATTTATATTACTCGCCAAACTTTACTTTACTCTAGTATACATTATAGCCGGTCTCCGTAGCCAAAGTCTTGCGAACGCGGTTCGTGAGCCGCTTACCAGGCGTTCGAAACGCAGCCGCTACCGATTTGTGCAGCAGACCGTGTCGCGTTGTGTTATGACGTGTTGGTATGGGAGCCGGTTGTTCAGAAAGCAATGGCGAACTACTGAACGTAAAAACGTGCCTAGTACATCGACTGTCAAACTGTCATTTACTGCCAATATAGTACCTAGCTGTGTATGGCAGAGGGGTCTTTGAGCCTGAGGAATTAAAGCCGCCTGGCTAGTGCAGTCGCCGCGAACTGTGCAGGTTGGGATTTTCTTTTTGCCCCCGACAGAAAAAAAATCCGACACCTTACCGAGGGATCGAACTCGGGTCTCCTGAAGGAGAGTCCGGCGTTCTAGCCACTCGGCCAGCCGCTCCTCACGCCTAGTACGTCTGGTTTCTGGCATAAAGCACGTTGGAAGTAATAATTTGTACAGTCATCTAAGACTTCTACCACTACAAAAGCGCTTCCTTTTCAACAAAGCCAAATTAGTGAATAAAATTATATCTCAAAATACCCCAGAGTATCTTCTGCCGCTGATTCAATCTAATGCAATGAACAGCAAGCGCCTAAATTTGTTACATGTCTCAAAGCCTAGATTGGACCTATACAAAACATGTTTCGCCTATTCTGGTGCTCACTTGTGGAATGATCTGCCTCCAGATCTGAAAACTCCAATGAGTCCCTACACATTTAACCGAAAACTCTTTCAATACTTACTATATGCCACCATAATTCATTTACTGGTATAATTGTTCAGTATAATTGTTCATTATAATTGTTTAACTATAATTGTTCACTATATATGTGTGTGCGTGTGGGAGAGAGAGAGAGAGAGAGAGAGAGAGAGAGAGAGTGTGTGTGTGTGTGTGGGTGTCAGAGAGAGAGAGAGAGAAAGTGGGTGTCAGAGAGAGGGAGAGAGTGAATGTGTGTGTGCGCACGTGCATGCGTGTGTGTGGAGAGAGTGATTGAGCGAGAAATGTGCATGCATTCGTACGCGTATGTGTTAGGGTGAGTGAGGGAGTGTGTGCGTGCGTGCATGCGTTCATGCGTATGTGTATGTGTGAGAGAGTGTGATTGAGAGAGTGGGTGTGTGTGTGTGTGAAGGATTGTGTGTGAGAGAGTGAGACAGTGGGAGAGTTGATGTGTTAGTGTGTGTGTGTGAGCGCGCGCATGCGTGTGAGTGTGTGTATATGAAAGAATACAGAGAGAGAGAGAGCGAGAGAGAGAGAGAGAGAGAGAGAGAGAGAGAGAGAGCAAATGCATGTCATGTAACACGCATGTTATGTAACACGGGAATCCATATGTTTGTGTATTCTCATATGTCATATTATCATTTAAATACCATTTGATTTTATCATGTATAATATAAACTCATGTTCATTACTGTAGTTTGAGTGAGAGAGTCAGTGAGTGTGAATGAGAGACAGAACGAGTGAGCGTGAGAGTGAATGAGTGAGCGGGAGAGTGAATGAGTGAGCGTGAGAGTGAATGAGTGAGCGGGAGCGTGAATGCGTGAGAGTGAATGAGTGAGCGGGAGAGTGAATGTGTGAGCGTGAGAGTGAATGTGTGTGTGTGTGTGTGTGAGAGAGAGAGAGAGAGAGAGAGAGAGAGAGAGAGAGAGAGAGAGAGCATCACTATTTTTACGTCACATACTTTTTATGTACACATTTTTCTCCATGTTTAACATTTTTATGAGACTGCTCACGACAAGTGTCAGTGTATGTGTGTGAGTAAAGTGTGGGAGTTTGTTCATACTAGTTTCAATGCTAACGTGAGACATTTTGTATGTGTCTAGATGTGAGGAAGTGTGAGTGTGTGTGGAGGATGTGTGTGAGTGTGGGGATATGTGTGGGTGGGGGATGTGTGGGTGGGGGTATGCGTTTGGATGGGTTGGGGTGTGTGGGTTTTGGTGGGTAGTGATATTTGTAGGTGTTGGTGGGATGTGTGGATGGATATATGGGGGTGAAAGTAGGGTGTGGCGGATGTGTGTATGGGTGGAGAATATGTGTATGGGACGGATGCTGGGGATGTGTGTTTATGTGGGTGGAGATGTGTGGATGGTTTGAGGAAGTATGTGTGGGAGGCGGGGTTGTGTGGGTAGGGGATTGTGTTGGGTGGATTGGGGATGCAAGGGCGGGTGGGGAGAAGTGTATGGTGTGTGGGTTTGAGATATGTGTGCGGTGTGTTGGTGGGGGATGTGTGAATGATGTGTGGGTGGAGGGTATGTTTGTGGTGGTATGGGTGAGGATATGTGTGTGGGTGGAGTATAGTGTGTGGTGTGGGGGATGTGTGTGATAGGTGCGGGAAATGTGTGTATGGGTGGGGTATATGTGTGGGTGAGTAGGGGATGTGTGGTGGTTGGGGGAAGTATGTGGGGGTGTGTGGGTGGGAGATGTGTGCATGGATGGGGAATGTGTGGGTGGGGGTGTGTGAGTGGCTTAGGGATGTGTAGGTGGGTGAGGGAGTTGTATGTGTCGGGGTGAGATGTGTGAGTGGGTGGAGGATGTGTGTGGGTAAGGGTATTGTGATCGAGAGATGTTTGGTTGGGGGTGGGTTGGTGGGGGTGTGTGGTTGAGTAGTGGAGGATGTATGCGTGAGGGAGTGTGTGTTGCTGGACGGGTAGGGAATGCGTGGGTGGGTGGGGAGAGGTGTGTGGTGTGTTGGTTGAGAATATTGTGTGGGTGAGGTATGTGTGTGTGGGTGGGGGATTTTTGTTGTGTGTGAGTGGGGGAATGTGGGGTGGATGGGTAAGGGTATCTGTGTGGGTGTGGGTGGGAATATATATGGGATATGTGTGTGGTGTGTAAGTGGGGATGTGTTGGTGAGGCATATGTGTGTGTGGTGCGTGGGTTGGGTATAGTGCGTGGTAGGGGGTGTATGTGATGTGCGGGTGGGGGATTGTGTGGTGGGGGATTAGGTTAAGGCATGTGTGGGTGGGTGGAAGTTGTATGTGTGGGTGGTGGGGTGTGTGTGAGTGGATTGGGGATGTATGGGTGGTTAGGGAGATGTGTGTGTGTGGGGGGGGGGGGGGGGTAGGGACATGTCAGTTGGTGGGGATGTGTGTGTATGGTTTGGGGATGTGTGAGTGGATGTGTGATGTGTGGGTTGGTGGGGGATTGTGTGTGTGGGTGTGGAATATGTTGTCGATGGAGATGTGGCTGGGGGATGGGTGGTTTGAGGTGTGGGTGGGGAGAGGATGTGTGGGTTAGGATGTGTATGAGGATGGGCGTGAGATGTGTGGGTTGGTGGGGGAATGTTTGTGGGCGGCGTGTGTGTTTTGGTTGGGGGATCAGGTGAGGGCAGTGTGTGTGGGTGAGGGATGTGCAGGAGGGGGATGGGTCGGTTGGTGGGGTATGTATGTGTCTCTTGGTGTGCGTGTGTGTGTGGGTAGGTGGGGGTGTGTGTGTGTGGGTGGGGTGATGTAAGGATAGGTGGGAGATGGGCCTCATTACATGGTAATTAGCCTTGTTTATGTTCACAACATTCATTTCACAATGTTTATTTTTCTTCCTATGTAAATGTATAATGCTCTTGATGAACGAAAGACGAGTGATTGGAAGGGCCGAATGTAAGACGGGCCTGCGCGCCCAATTTGTGACCCTAATAAAGTTGATTTGATTTGATTTGATTTGATTTAGTACATCAACAGCAGCTGAAAATGCTGGTGTTGACTGCAACGTCCTGCAAGTGATATGCAATATTTAAAACCAAAAAAAAAATATACATTACACTACAAAACGTTACTTTACATTACTCGCCAAACTTTACTTTACTCTATTATATATTACACTACAAAATATTAGTTTACATTACTCGCCAAACTTTACTTTACTCTACTATACATTACACTACAAAATATTAGTTTACATTATTCGCCAAACTTTACTTTACTCTGCTATACATTACACTACAAAACATTACATTACTCGCCAAACTTTACTTTACTCTGCTATACATTACATTATAAAACATTACTTTACATTCCTCGCCAAACTTTACTTTACTCTACTATATATTACACTACAAAACATTACTTTACATTACTCGCCAAACATGACCTTACTTTACACTACTATACATTACACTACAAAACATTATTTTAGTGTGTTTTACTTTACTTTACTTTCATTCATTCATTCAGTAGCATATCCTTTGCAGAACTTTGCTTCCATAACAATTGTCCGGTAAACTTCTCGGTCATCAGCACGACGTCCCACGTCCTAAACACCCATCTGGAGATCATACGCCACATCCTGCATTCTCTTTCAGCTTCCTCTTCTTCTCTTTCTGGGCATATACCCCTCCATTATTGTTCTCTCCAAACTTTCATGACGTTTCAATTGTACTTAACTTTCTTTTCTTTAATTTGATTTTATCTACTGATTTTACTTTCCTTAACTTTACTATATTTTCCTCTGCTTTAGTTTACTTAACGTCTATGGATGAAACAGGATGAAAGGAATGGATCATATGTCCAACACCTCCCAATGCGTATAAAAGTGTCGGGGCTGATCTGTTTCAAATCTGTTTTACAATCATTGCATGGCATCCTGGGCAGACACTCGAATGAACTCGAAAATCCTCTCTTGTGGCATCTGCTGACAACTCTCCACATTTTGGGTCTGCAAAAGGGTCGTCGCAAGATCCTACAATGAATGTAGATAAACAACACCCGCGTCTTGCACCTACCGCTTGGAGAGCCAACGAGCGTGCTGTGAGTGAGTCTGTAACCTTGCGACCAAATTAGGAATAAACTCATCGTAATTCGAATATGTTTATGTCGTGCAAGAGAAAACAACTCAAATCAATATAATCCTTTAACACAACAACAACAACAACAACAACAACAACAACAAAAACAACATCAACAGTAGCACAAACATCTAGAACATCATCGTAACTAACAACAAAACGTCAACAATATCAACAACAATAAAGCATCATGACAGACAACAAAAACCAAAAACACCAACATCAGCAATATAAATAACAAGACCAGCAACAGCGTTATCAATAACAACAATAAAAATATTATCAAAGTAAATGTGGGTACTTGTTCTGGAATAATTGTAATCTCTCTTCCTAGCTAGTTGTGGTATCATATGCCAGACTCTCCTGTAATCTTTTTCGAACAGGTATTTCCCTTACAACAATTAAGTTGAGTTGAGCTAAGAACCGATATCACAGCACTCGGAACATTCCCCCGCGTGTTCCGTTCGTATCTGCAACGCCCAGTGAAGAGTCCCAATATTAATGGTAGAGTGGCAATATGATTATATGCCTGGCTGTCTTCTCCTCGGAGTTTTGAGAGTCAGCCAGAACCTCCGGCCACTCCCCATAGCATCACTCTGTGATGATCTACCCATGAGTCTACACTATACAGACTATCCCAAAGGTTCCCATCTGCCTTATCATACACCAATACCGCACCCAGTGTTGCAGACCCAGCCAATCTGTCTGCCCATCTGTCTCCCGCCACACCGGCACGTCACGCGGGGAAAATTCCAACACATGCACTCTATTTTATATATTGTTGAATGGACACTTGCCACTCTGCCCGAACATGTCTGTCTTCACCTTTCTCGTCGTACTTTGTGAGTCCGTTACAATAACGACATGCGTGTACTGTTTGTCATCCAGCCAGTGGAACGTGTCGTGACTGCCTCTACCTCCATTCTCAGATTAAATGTTGTGGTATCGTATGCTCTGCGGCATCAAACCCGGTCCATCAACTTTGGCCACGAACCCCAAGGCACTTCTTTTACCTATTAGCACAGACATTCGTGTATATGAATACATCTCCTGGTAGCGGATTATTTTACAACAATAGAGCAGCAAATAGGACATGTTATCCATACAAGGGAAACCAACCAGAAAATAGACAAGAAAGACTTTGCAAGTAGAATCTATATATAAAAGAATGGGAGTTCCGAAGTACAACGCCTTCATCAGTAAAGAAAAACCTTCTTAACTGGATAACAATTTAGCCATATTGTGGTGCAAGGATATGTATTGAGAACTATAATGACAGGTATTGATCAGGACTCAAAAAAGAAGAGGAAAGAAGTAGAGAGTTGAAAACACACAAGACAGTATACGTGTTTAAAGTTGTGGTGACAATTCCAGGATTCAAACCTGCTGCCACAACACTACAACAGCGCCTCGCTAAAGGAACAAGTGTGCTTCGACGCTCGGCCATCTTGACAATTCACGAGATGTAAACATCAACTATCAACCTCGTTTGC
>OY992896.1:83553483-83560983 GCA_963921405.1 Cepaea hortensis | reverse complement strand
AACCATAGACAATGATAACAATGGGAACAGTAAGAATAATTATAACAACAAGCGCATCGTGAACCAAAAATAGCAACAGTGCGCATGCAAATAATGGCGACAATGTGAATTATGAAAACAATAGGAACTTTGAGAATAACCAAGGATAACAATAGGAACCAAATAGAACAATGGCGAGCATGGTAATAACAGGGACACTGAGAACAATGGGGAAATTGAGAACAATGCTGACAGTGTGAATTACCACAGCAATGAACACAGTGATAATGCAACTGTGACAATACCGAGGAGAATGCAATGGGAGCATAGAGAAGCATTGGGAGACTAGATCCATGTTCAGCCAAGACACTTAGCCACTATAGGAGGCCAGTGATTGTTAGAATGAAATGAATTATAACAGAAAACACGAACATGTTATATAACAATAGAAGGGTTTGCTTACATTACCAAGATCTTTATCCAATGAAATTAATTATAACAGTTAACACAAACATGCTATGTAACAATAGACGGTAAAACGCTAAACATTGTTAATACATTTAAATACCTAATGGCATCAGAAGAGAGATGAGTGGCATAGAAAAAGAATAGAATAAGTCAAGGAAAAGCTGCATTTCAGAAAATAAAGAGTGTCTTATACAATAAGTCACTATCACTGAATGTCAGAAAGAGAGTGCTGAAATGATATATAACTTGTTTTATTGTATGGCAGTGAATCGTGCACCTGAGTTAACAAATTAGGAAGAGCTGGAACAAAATGGAGTTGTGGTTTCTGAGACAAAAGTTGCGAATATCATGGACGGCCAGAGTAAACTAGCAACGATTATCTGGACGAGGCTATTGACAATAGAACAATATAAATAACTATAAGAAAGTGTCAAACTGTGTTCATTGAGGATTCATTTACCATGTGCCATTCCGATAAGCTTGGGTGGTCATGTTTCGTCATCTCACTCGATCACCAGAGTCGTAGATCAGCTTTGTTTCATGTCTTGACCATGCCACGTGGCCAAGCTATCCATATAGTTACTTGTATGCCTTTCCCATGTTCTTTTCCCCTCAATCTTGCCAGTTGTCACCAAGTTCTCTAGTTTATTTCTTCTTTGGTCATTATATGAAAATAGAGAGACTGGAAAGCATGGTGACTACTGGAAAATATGGTAACCACTGGAAAGATCTTGAGCGGTAGAAGAAACAGAGGCAGTTCGAGTTAAATGATTTTGGACGAACTCAGCGACCTGGAGGGATTTCGTCAAGCGAACTGATCTAGAATACACAGGGCCGAAGTATGTGGACATGCATGAAGCCATACGCAAGTTGGCAGACATATAATGATGATAATAATGAGATGAAGCATTGGGTAAGTAATTTGAGGTGGTGGTAACTATCTAAATAAGCTTCGATTCATACCATTTGAGATTATTATCACAAAATGCGTCGAACCGGAGACTTTAACGACCTTGATACAGTGGGCAGGGATTCATCATTGAGTGATGTGATGAAACTGCCACAGTTGTGTGATGTTCAATTGCGATTGTTGAATACCCAAATATAGGCGCCTTCCATTATGTTAGCTGTTCAAAGTCCACATTTGACAATAGTGTTTGGGGTTGATGACAATTGGCGGAGAAGATTATCACGCAAGGACACTCCTATGTTTGACACGCAAATTAACTATGAAATATTGTGACGAAACGGCTCTCATCTGACTGTTGTCGTCGGGATCCCGCACTAATTTGGCGTGTCATCGGGGACTTTCTCAGTTATAAATAGACTGAGGGAAGCCGATAGGAATTTTCCATCTAGAATCATCTCGAATCACCGGGATTTGACTGTACCGGGTTGCCGGGTGTTTCAGCGAATTCCCGTGCAGAGAGATCTGGAAATTCTAGGCGTGGAATGAATGTTGTCCGAGAAGTTAACTTTTCTCAAGGAGCTCTCATTTCTCGTGCGAATGAGTTTGCACGTTGGGGAAATGCGGCTAGAATAGGCATTCACTTCCTGACTCTCACGGTGAGAAGACGCAGGGCTCTGTGAAGCCATTTGTATCGCGTCTCACCTCAACCAAGTTGCAGCTGACTGTTAACACAATGCGGCAGATGTGCCCTTGTACCGTTCTGGTAGCTGACTGGAGGCTGGTTCTACTTATTCAGGTATCTACTTGGTTAATTAATTTAACTTTGTAATTGTTCACAAAACGCAATCGTTCTAACCTCATTATATATGTGAGTGTCTTTGCATTACTAATGAGAAACCGATCGATAACGTCGCTGAAAACTAGGCCGTGTGTTGCGTTGGTTTACAAGCGTGTGTAGTGAATTAGCGGCTTGAAATGTAGGCCTGTAATGTTGGCGAGTTGTGTTCAACTTGTATTCACCAAGTGTGGCAAATCGTTGCATATACTATGTTGCTGTTTTATAATAGGACATAGTTAATAGTGCATGATATGAACCTAGACTTATGTCAGTCAGTAGCTGAAGCTAGAAAGAACTGTTACGATAGCAATGTGAGTTGGTAGGTGGAGATTCAGACAGTGTTGTGCGTAGCTGCTAAGTAAAGAGAGAACTTAGTGCTTTACCACAGTGAATGATGTAACTATTGTGTAATAAGGTAATAGTGAATTCATTGTGTGGGACACTGGAATTCTGTGAGAAGGTAAGTCTTCATTGATGATGATATATATATATGATGTGGCATGATGTATATATATATATATCAAGTCATGTTATGTGATACTTCTTGGAGCGATGCCGAACGCCGAGTGGTTCGATGCGGGATAACAATGCATACCGTCGCGATGTCAACAGGCGTTCTTAATTCTTGTCTTTACTGTCCTGTTCTTTCAGGCTTGCACAAGTGCGAGTTAGCGCTGAGGTGCTAGTGGTATGGAAGGACAAAAGGAGGTTGTATGAGACACGGGGACATATGGGATATGGGGGTTTGGAAAGCAAGTTATGAAAGTATGGTGCTGGCAGACCAGGCCAGCTATGAAGTTCGGTCCAGGCCAAGGGTAATCCACTTGGAAGGGCAGAGCTGGAACATAACCCTTGGAACATGTGGGGAACATGTATTACCAAGAAGGCTTCTTGACTCTAGGGAGGAGTCTGATAAGAAGAGTTTGCTATAGGGTGGGCAGGAGGTCCCACCAGCAGAACGGTGTGTGTAAATATGTGATGTGATCATTATTATCCCTATATCCCGAGGGATGGTACATTGATCAGTATTATGTTTACTATTGAACATGTCCAATATAAGGAACGAGTCCAGGGACTCTTCACCTTAATGTTTAGTTCTGTTAAATTTAGAACTAGGATAACTGCTTACTATAACTAGTGACGTTAGCGACAACTGGTAGATGATTAGGGATAGGTGAGACATACGATCAGACTCGTCATTCTGATTACTTATTCTGTTGGACGGGCTGTTCTTTGTGGCCAGCTGACATTGACAGAAACCCATGCTTTACTACTCTCAATATAGAGATAATGCTTTAGTTAGTTGCATAACTAAGTAGCATGACTGAGGGTTGAGTAGTCAGTGGTAGGATGCATGTGGACCAATGTTTGGGCCAGAATACTCTCACCGATCGCTCTTCCTTTCAGGAGTTGCCTGTTGAGGAACCAGTCGACTACACTTGTTGTCTGCCTGAAACCACTTCGTGTACCACAGCGAAGGTTAGAATCCTTTACTTACCTCGCCTGACTAAACCCCACCATGTGACAGGGTGAATCATCATGAGTGAATGTTTTCATCAAGTGATTTCGGTGCCCTGAAAGGCACATGTGGGATGTGATGGTTTGTGTTGTTTTCTGACTTAGAAGATACTCTATTTCAGCAAGGAGAAGTTCAGCACCTGAGCAATCATGCTCAATGAAACGAGACACCAGACTGTACACAGTCTATGGGGGTTCCGCCTAAACGTCGGAAAGAGGAATCTATAAACTTGTACTGTTCCTACGGCAGCTTTAGTGGCAGGTCATGATGAGACCTACACCAGCTTACGTATAGAGACTAATAGCAAGTGATAGCAGGTGTAACGGACAACTAATTATTGTCCAGACTGAACAGTGTTGTCTCCATATGAACTAGATGTGTGATTCTAATGGTGTACTTATAGAGTATGAAGACTTTGAACTGTTTTCTTGTAGGACTCTAGTTAAGCATCTGCAGAACTATCTGATTACCCAACCAGGGGTAAAGTACTACGACTTAGGGACCATTAGATTGGTCATCGGCTATTACCCAACCAGGGGTACTTGATACTAATGAGGGACCATTAGATTGGTCATTGGCTACGGACATTCATTGAAGTCAAGAGTAACTGGGGTCAAGTCCAGGAGGATTGTCTCCCAGTCATGCTGTTTACAGAGAACTGTTTATTAACTTAGCAGTGACTCATTAGGAAGTGATGAAGTTGCAGTTCGTCCAGTTGAGTGAGGTCCAGGGGTAACTCTCTTGTTGTCGATACAAGCTCTGGGGACGGAGTGGTCTCCAAGGTTCTAGTCATCTCACTGGAAGGAAGCCGGGTGAGTGGCGGACCGACTGGACGGGACATCTGCATCCAATCTACTTCTCAGCCTTATGATGAAGTAACCATATCTCTGATTCTGTCTCTACTCTATCCTCTATTTGTGTAAATAGATTATTCTATCAGGATGTTCATTTCAGTTCTATATTCTCAAGGGTAGAATAAACTTTGTGTATGTGGACTTACTCTTTATATAATTATTGAGTGTGGTCTCGGACGATGCCTCAGTGTTCATTGTTCTAAGGGAGTAGGTAGTTAGTGGGGGTCTAGAATCTGGAGGGGCTTGTAGACATAATTAACTAATACGAGGTCAACCACAGAGTAAACAGTGTATCTACCTGTCCAACCCCTGGGGTTAGAATACACGGGAGTGCTAGAGACATCTCGGGTGTGGTTAACTCTCACTACCCAGGGCGATCTTGTCACAAATATGAAGAAAGTTATTTTGGGGAAG
Source organism: Cepaea hortensis (assembly GCA_963921405.1). Classification (NCBI taxonomy): domain Eukaryota; kingdom Metazoa; phylum Mollusca; class Gastropoda; order Stylommatophora; family Helicidae; genus Cepaea; species Cepaea hortensis. The sequence continues at coordinate 83,556,001 of OY992896.1, read as the reverse complement.
CCATATAAACAAGCCGGCTTTCTGGTCTAGCGGTTAGCGACTTTTCTCCATAATCTCGTATACTCTCGTAAGTAACGTGACCACGGTGAGAATCAGCAGTGGTTCGAATCGCGTCGGTAACTTACGGGGTATGTGAGCCGGCCGCTCAGAAAGCTATGGCTAACTACTGAGCATAATCTTGCCAAGAAATCAACAATCAGCTGAAAGATGCTGATGTTGACAGCGATGTCCTGTAAAGGATATGCAAACATATAAACAAAGTAGTTTAATTTATGTACACCAGTTGTATGGCTCTGTTACCATCTTGTGTATTTACAGTAAGCGAGTTGGGAACATAATGCACAAGGATACGTTGTTACAGTTTTGTGTGAAGGGAATCTTTAACTGTTTATAAGATGCAAAATGGTGTCAGATGGGTTTACAGGAATTTGCAAGTCTTCATAAGTCATTATCCGTGGCGAATTGGTTAGGTCGGATGGCTATCTGCAGAAGGCTGTGAGTTCGGGTCCGGACTCCGTCACTGGGTTCAGAAGTATAGTTTTGTCGGAGACTCCTGGAGGTCGTAGCTGAAGTTACGGATTTCGTTCTTTGTGCGTCGCTCTCTGCAGGCCGTCCTAGGAAAAGAGACCCGTATATATGGAATAAAATCTGATACGTCGATTATCTTGCCTTTAAGCTCCCTTTATTCATACAAGAGACAACATTGCAGTTATAGACATATTTCAAGCGAACGAAAGAAGAAGAAGCCCCCTTTAAACCGTAAAACTCGTGATCTACGCGGGCCGGGAGGTCATGTGTTTGAATCCCCGCAGAGGTGAATATTATTTTTTAAATTAACCTGCGCTGCCATGTCGACTCACTCTAAAATGGGTACCTGGATATAGTCTGGGAAGTAAAGGTAGCCGGCGGATATTGACCACATCGCCCAAGGAGCGCCGAGAGTTCTATAAACAGGTGGCTAACAGAATATGCGCGCTACGTTTCAAGATGTGTGAAGTGGTTATTTTGCTGTGATTTAAGTCCCGTTCTAAATGTAACCTAAAGACTAAATGTCATGGCAGGGTAGACCAGACCCTAAGCCTTGGTCAGCAACTGGTCTTCGTCGAATGTCCGAGAGGCGAACAGTTAGAACATTGCTTTGCTGATCCGGCAGCTCTTGTAGCTTTGTCTTGTTCCAGACGTCTTGGTATTATCTTTCCTCTGGAGTAAACCAGGCATGCTGAGAGAGGGTTCATGCTGCATGACACACGTGGTCTCTAAATTCAACCCAGTCTGTGCGCTAAAGTGAGGTTATTATACCTCTTTGCTTTTAAACTCAATGCAACAAATTATTGTATGCCAAGACGGCAAGTTACCAGTAATGCAGGTTCTATATTTGTTAGACACATCAGCGAGTCTGTTGAAACAATGTCCAAGACAACTGCATTGTGTGCACCCCGGGACTTCCTTGTCTTCATGTTCATTATCAGACATGGAACATTGAGGTGAGACGCGAACATCTCTGTGTCACATGTTTCACATAATCCCCAAATGTTCATCTGATAGTTTCATCTCCTCCGCCGCCTATGCTGTCTTTGCCACCTCACACATAGTTCTAACATACTAGGTTCCAATGTGGAAATTGCCCAAATCAAAGAGAGGTAAATCTGAGATTCTGGCTCTTACAGCTTTCACCAAATTGCGCCATAACTCTTCTATGAAACCTTGGTTTCTTCTAGGGAAAGCTCCGTGGCAAAGTGGTCAAGCCGCTTGACTCGGGCTCCGAAGGTTGTGAGTTCGATTCCGGGCCGCGGCTCTCAGTTCACGAGTGCATTTTTTTCGGAGACTCCTGTGTGTCGTCGCTGGAGCTACGCAGTTCGTGCTTTTTGCGACGCCTTCCGCGTGCAATGAAGTCGACCCTGTCGAATTTTAAGCGACTTTTTTGGTTTCTTCTTGGTTGAATTGTTTATAATCCTTATCTATGGATTTGTTTATTAGTAAAATTCTGTAGTTGAAGTTTTTCTACAGAAATAGGGGACCAGCCCTAAACCCAACCTTCCTCCGGGAACTCTTACAACATGTACGACAGGTTACGGTGTGTTACTGTTCTTCGCTCCCTCGAAGGGCAAAAACCTCATTAGGAGCCCATTACGACAGGCATAGTAGGTTACAGTATTACTGGTCTATGCTTTCTGTTAGTGTCCCGTTACCACACGGGCGAAAACCTCACTGGGAGCCTATTACGACATGCATGATAGGTTAAAGTTTTACTAGTCTATGCTTCATCGTAGTGTCCATATAACAGAAGGGCGGAAACTCCATTACTTGTCTATTACGACATGCATGGTAGGTTAGTATTCTATGCTTCCCTTAGAGATTCATGCAACAAACCAACAAAAACCTCATAAGTAACCTGTTACGGCATGCATTGAAGTTACAATGTTACTGACCTGTAGTTGCCCTTAGGTTCTCTGTAACGCACCGACATCTCTGAGTTAAGACTCATCTCATCAGGTTCCTCTTGTACCTTGCGGTGTCG
>OY992896.1:83510983-83545983 GCA_963921405.1 Cepaea hortensis | reverse complement strand
TCTTCGTAGACTTAGATGGATAGGACATCTTAGGAGGATGGATGATGGTAGAATACCAAAGGATATCTTTTTTGGTGAATTACAGATGGGTAAGAGATCTCAGGGTCGGCCTCTACTGCGATACAAAGATGTGTGTAAGCGGGACATGATTGATACAGGCATTGATAATGCACATTGGGAGCAAGTCGCCGCTGAACGTGTTGCATGGAGGGCAAATATCAGAAATGGAATAAAGTCAAAGGAGAAAATTATTGCAGAAATGTCACACACCAAGCGTTTGAGACGTAAGATGGTGCATGATGGTGGAAATGACCACGTGTTCAGATACACCCACTGTGAACGGACATTTACAGCGCAAATTGGCCTTATCAGTCACACTCGCTACCGCCATAGTTAAACGTTATTATGCCTTTTTAAAGCACAAACTATCGTCTGTCAAGACGGCAAGGTGCCAATTATTATTAGTAAATCTGAGGTTTGTTATTTATCTGTACAATATATGTGAATCCAGGGATTTATTGTTTATCTGTACAATAGATGCGTATCCGGGGATTTGTTGTTTCTCTTTACATTAGTAGTGAATCCTGGGATTTGATATTTATCTGTACAATAAATGTGAATCTGGGGATTTGTTGTTTATCTGCACAATAGTTGTGAATCCGGAGATGTGTTGTTTATATGTACAGTAGTCGTGAGTCCGAAGATTTGTTGTTTATCTTTACAATAGTCGTGAATCCGGGGATTTGTTGTTTATCTGTACAATAGATGTGAATCAGGAGATTTGTTGTTTATCCGCACAATAGATGTGAATCCAGAGATTTGTTGTTTATCTGTACAATAGATGTGAATCCAGGGATTGATTGATTGATTGATTGATTGATTTAGGAATCGACATCACAGCATTCGGGGCATTCCCATAAGCGCTCCGTCCCCATCCTCAGCAGCCAGCGAAGAGTTCCAACGCCAATAGTACCAGTAGCAATCTGATTATAAGTCCGTCTCGCCTTTCCTCTGAGCGTTGAGCGTTGGGCAGATCCCCTCGTCACTCCTCGCTGTCTCATTCTTGCCAGACCATGGTAATCCATTTGCTCCTCCGAGGTGTACACGTGCTTCCACAAGGCCTCGACCACGTCTGCCTTGTCATGTATCAATACTCCACCAAGTTCTGCAGAGCCAGCCAATCTGTCCGCCTGTTCATTTCCCAGCACACCGGCATGCCCCGGAGAAAAGATCCAGGCGATGCTTGTCACCCGTGACCTCCGAAGCGAAGTAAGCCACTCCGCACGAAGCCTGCCCGTCCTCACCCTCGTCAGCATGCTTTCTGAGTCAGTCCAAATCCAGGGATTTGTTGTTTATATGTACAATATATGTGTGAATCCGGGGATTTGTTGTTTATCCGTACAATAGTTGTGAATGTATAGTCATGTTTATCTTACAATAGATGTGAATCCGGAGATTTGATGTTTATATACAACATTGTGAATCCGCGAGTTTGACTTTTATCTACACAATATTTGTAAACCAGTGGATTGCATTTTTATCTAGACAATGGTTATGAAACCGTAAATTTGTCTTCCAGCTACACAATAGTTCAGAGCGTGTGAATTTGTATTCTATGCGATAGTTTTGAATCCTGAATTTGAAAAGCCTTTTTCCTTGATTTCAGAGTCTCTCCTCCGGTGATATCAATGGAGACACAGCACACACTACTACTCCTGATCGTGGTTATCGTAGGATTTTGTGAGCAGAGCAGTGGAACTGAGCATGTAGTAGTGGGAAGGGTAGATGACAATAACGACGGAAGACTTTTCTTCACATTAACTGACGACATCAAAGTTGAGATACACAACTCTTGGATTAACATGAGCATACACAACAAACTGGGCGGGATACACACAGGCTTCATCGGACATGACAAGGACACAAAGGGGCACCAACACTGCGGGGGAAATCAAGCAAGCACCAGCAACAGGTTGTGCTTGCAATGGGAAAGAGGCCCAAGACTTGAAATGTACAACAGTCACATACACAGGCTTAAAAACTCCTCGGGTATTCAGTGCACGACCATCAATTGGACCATTTCCGAAGAAATGGGTCACGTAACGGATACTCCTGAAGATTGCTATACCATGGACGATTTCTTCTGGTTCGGCGGCTTTGAAGCAATTAATCAGACATGGCCAATGAACTTGTTCCAGATTGGATCGTCTCCGTTTGTCACTGGCGATGCGTACCACCAGCTTCATTATGGTGGAGTTATAGAAGGCGTGTTTATATCTTCTTCTGGGACAGGTATATTCGTACATGAGACCACGCCCCTTTACCTGAGTATCAACGACGCTGGATCTAATAACATTTGGCTTAAGGGAAAAGTCGGTCCAGACACGCCGTTTTTTCAGGTAAATCAACCATTTTTAATATACGACATTTGCAGATCCAGTGACATAGCCAGCTTATGGAAGGGTATGGCGAATGCATACATTCCAAAACCACTGACCTACCCGTCTCCTGATGTTCTACGGCGGCCAATTTGGTGCACTTGGGCAAGCTACCACGCAGACATTAACCAAACTACGGTGATGCAGTTTGCTAAAGGTATACAAGATTACAACTTCAGTATATCACAACTAGAAATTGATGACAACTGGACGCCACATTACGGAGACTTCATATTCAATACAAATACATTCCCAGCCGCGAAATGATCGCAAACTTGACAAGTCTTGGCATTGCCACAACAGTGTGGGTCCACTGGTTCTTCAATAACGACTCTGATGCGTTTGTGGCACTCAATAATGCTGGGTATCTCTTAAAGCAATTCTCCAGCAACCAGCCTCTGCTGGTTCCCTGGTGGGAGGGAAACTACGCCGGAGTTCTGGATTTCACTAACACAGATGCCGTGACGTGGTATCTGAACAAACTGGCAGGTTTGAAGGCAACATACAACGTGACATCTTTCAAGTTTGATGCTGGGGAGGTGAACTGGAACAACGTTGGGCGGTACAGGACGAAAGAAACTCTGCAAACTCCAAACTACTTTACTACGAAATATGTTGAGGCAACTTATCAAGCGGACCCCTCTCCTGGTAGACAGGAAGTAAGGGTGGGTTTCAGAAGTCAAGCGCATTCTCATATGGTTCGGATGGTTGACAGAGATAGCAACTGGAGCCATGAATTGGGCATCAAGACCTTAATACCTTGCTCACTTATCTTTGGGCTGATGGGCTATCCTTACGTCCTTCCAGATCTCATCGGAGGAGACGCCTACTCACCACCAGTTCCAGAACCGGAGCTCTTCGTTCGTTGGTTGCAGGCGTCAGTCTTTCTGCCAGTTCTGCAGTTCTCCACGGCGCCCTGGGTGTACAACAACGAATCCATCATTGAGATCACCCACAAGTTTATCAACCTTCATGAGCAGTACGCCGATAAAATTATTGATCTTGCGCAGAACGCCCGGCAGACCGGCGAGCCCATTGTCCGACCCCTGTGGTGGATCGCACCAACAGATGTGGACGCCCTGACCCTGGACTCGGAGTTCCTGCTGGGGGATGACCTACTTGTGGCTCCAGTTCTGGAGAAAGGGGCAAGGTCCCGGGACATTTATTTGCCGCCAGGACAGTGGCATGATGAACTCAGGGACGTGATACGGCCGGGTGGTGCATGGTTGAGGAACTATATAGCCGAACTAGATGAGCTTCCTTACTTTACTAAAGTCTCATAATTTTCTGACTGCCGAAGTCTTTCATGGCCAGAATAATGTCTGTATTGTCATTGTCTGCCTGCTAAAGTCTTTCATGGCCAGTATGATGTCTGTATTGTTATTGACTGCTTCAAGAAATACATATACATATGTTTCTAACCTGTTGTGTTGCTGTGTTGAGAATGTTCGTGGCATGAAAGGCTGGCTCGCTGACTCAGAACGCGATCCCTGTAACATAGAGCCACTTTAGACGTTACTGAATGCTGAATGCAAGAACTGACGTCACTGTACAGGAGATATAACCTCACATGCTAGGTCATTTCTTTATAAACCACTGAAGCGTTCCCGTGTTGATTAGTCAAGTAGAAATGTGATTAAAGGACAACCTAGCTGTTTCTCTACACTTTGAGTATCTTCCAGATTCTACGCTCACTCCCTTGTGAGCCGGTCCGTTGAGATGTGGGTTAAAAAGGGTTGGTTGGTTGGTTGGGTGGTTGCTGTTTCATATCTTTTGATGTTTCAATGGTTAGGTTGGATGGTTGGTTGGTTGGTTCGTTTGTTGGTTGATGTTCCATAGCTTTTGATGTTCCAATGGTTTGTTTTTTGGTTGGTTGCTTGCTTGCTTGCTTGATTTGATTAGTTGTTTGGTTGGATGATTGGTTGTTGGTTGGTTGCTGTTCCATTGTTTTTAAGGACCCAATGGTTGGCTGGTTGGTTGGCTGATTGAAATACCAACAGAGTTGTCGCCTATACCAAAGACAGGTTGGAAAATATGTTATTTAAACAATGGATACATCAAAATATTGTTGATGTTGGCTGTCCAGGGAATGTCCAGCATTCTTCTATAACACCACATCTCCCAAGCTTCCATGGATTTCTTCGCCTGTTTACTAGTTGTCCAGGATTGGCAGCCATATGTTAGAACTGGTTTTATGTAACATGCAAATACTCTTTTTCTAACTTCCATAAGAGGGCTTATTGCATGAGCTAGCTCTATTGCGATGGGGTTACGTTTCCAATTTGCAATCTCGCATACAGATTTCGAAATACAGCTGCGGACAATTTGGAAGCAGACTGCTGTGCTTTGGTTTCCATACCCAAAAACAACTATGAGTGCCAGTCGTTCAAACTGCATTGGCATACTACTGAACGTAAACTTACCAAGAAGTCACAAACAGTGAAATATGCTGGGGTTGACACCGACGCCCTATAAAGGATATGCAACTAACGGTTTTTTTTTTGTGTGGGTATAATATGTTCTTCATTTCACAAAATGTAGTTTTTGCTTGTCATATTCTGTTCTTTATCTCTGTGACGCATCTTCCATCTGATGAACATGACATCCGTGTGCCTAGATATGTGAATTTCTGTACTTGCTGTTAATTAACCTCATTTAATTAAATGCATATGTAGGCACAATCTGTTTCTTTGATATCGCAATGACTTCTGCCTTTCTATTAGACAAGCCACGGTCCGTTTATTTCACCTTCCACAATCACTGTATCTGTCATTTTTTTTTTCATAGACTACACTGAAACCTGTTGACATGAGCAATTGATTTGTAAACAGTCTTGAAGTTATAAATATATATAACAAAGATAGTTAGTCTATTGCAATCATATGTGTAATATATTATAATTAATTATAACTGGCAAATATCAGATGGTACAAGTCATTTCTCTAGGACATTGCAAACAGAATCAAAACGGCAAAGAGCGCAGTTCCAGTTTTGTTTTTGTCATCTCATAACGTGGCAAAACAATGATGGCTGCCTTTTTCTGGGGTTTTTGATAAATCGTCTTTGCGACAAGCCATGTCAAGTTGACCAGTCCACCTTAGTGTGAATTCCAATCCAAACCACCTGACCGGCAGGCTAAGGTGACACCATGCCTGGTCTCTCTGCCTTACTACTATTATACACATGTGTACTAAGCAAACCGTTGAACAAGTCCTGCAGGATTGTCCTCTGTACAACGAGCAAAGAATGACGTACTGGCCCACTGACTGAACAAGTCCTGCAGGATTGTCCTCTGTACAACGAGCGAGGAAACATATACTGGCCCACTGGGCCAACAGAGAACTTCAATCTGCACGGAATTAAAGTAAACAGTTACGTGTGTGTTATTTACAAGACGTTGCATTCAAAGAAAAAGTAATAGATAGTAATAAAGCAGTAATAATAGTAATAGAAAAAAGATAAAAGAAAATCCTAACCTGCACAGTTCGCGGCAACTGCACTAGCCAGGCGGCCTTAATTCATCAGGCTCAAAGACCCCTCTGCCATACACCGCAAGGTAACATATTGGCAGTAAATGACAGTTAAATCTCATCTCATCTCATTGTGTTCCTCTTGTACCTTGCGGTGTCGAGGTGAAGTATAAACTTCGTGAGAGTGCCCGGTTATGGGCTTCGTATATCGACATTCCCATGGATTCTGTTATTCCCTCCGTCCAACGTTTACGTGGTCGGCCTCTTCCTCTGTTTCCATCTGCTCTGTACATCATTGCTTGTTGTGGCATGCTGTTGACTGGTAGCCTACTTGCATGGCCAAACCATTTGACTTGCTGCTTTCTAATAAAATCTAGAGCAGCTTTAACCCCCACTTTAGTCCTGATTTCTTCATTTCTGATCTTATCTCTTCTTGATACGTTGAGTATTCTTCTCAGGAACCTCATTTCTGTTGTTGTGATTTTTCTTTTCTCTTTTTCTGTCATTGTCCAGGTTTGGCATTGTTAGCACAGAGTTGGTAGGAAGATTGTGTTGTAAAGTGCTTTCTTAGTAGTTATTGATACATGTTTGTTCTTTAGTATTGGTGCCATTTGTCCAATGAGTTGATTTGCCTTATTGCACCTATTTTCGATCTCGTCTTCTGATCTGCCATTTGATGATATTATACTTCCTAGGTACTTGAAGCTCTTTACTTGTTTCAGGGGATGTTCGTTTAGGTGAATTGTTGCTGTTTGTTCTTCTTTAGTTATAGTCATTACCTCTGTTTTGCTTGTGCTAATTTTCATGTTATGTTCCCTACACATTTCGTTTAGACTATTCATGTGGTCTTGTAATTCAGCTTCTGATTTTGCTATTAGTGCTTGGTCGTCCGCAAACAGGAGTTCTCTAATGGTTAGATTTGCAGATGGTTCTTCTTCTGTGTTCTCGTCATGCGGTATTCTTGCTGTCTCTGCTTGGCTGGTTTCTTTACATATGTTGTCCGTTTATACTTCTTAGTTTTTCTATGAACAGTTAAATGACAGTTGCAATCAACCCCACAAATTACTGGCTATTAGTGATTTAGTAGGTAAATTAACATTCAGTAGTTGTCATTGCTTACTGAACGGCGATGCCTCATACAATCGAATCAATGCAAAGTAATCTGCTTTCAATTCGCCTATGGTTGATATCGACCCCTCAGTTCCGTAGGTCGAGAAGTTGTGAAATTACGTGTCACTAACGAGTGGGTCACTAACAACGACATGACAGTGAAGACGAAATGTTTGAAACAAACTGTGAATTCCAGCTTCAGAACCCGTGTGATTGTATAGTCGTCAAAGAGGCGATTCATCATCATCCTCATCATCATCTTCCACGTTTGCCGTCAAGCGTAGTGGGGAAGGATAATCGCAGTTCCATCACCCGAAGGGCGGCATTAGATAGTCATTTTGCGTAAATGCCCAATGTTTTTAATATCGTCAAAGCATTTCCATATCTCGTTCTTGCTCTCGTAACAGATCTTCTTTGAAATAGCTCCAGTGCTGGCAATTGGTGGTGTTGCATTCTAACGACATGGCCTAACTATTTGATCTTCTATTTTCAATGTGTGTGGCACAAGGTGTTGATCCCACAGTCTGTCTGATAACATCTTTTCTGACTCTGTCTCCGTTACTTATATTGGCAGCGCTTCTCAAGCATCTTATCTCATAGGTGTTGAATATGGGCACGCTGCGTTGATTTCACTTCTGTCTAAAAACATTCGATTTGCTGACTCTACTTCTTCTTCTTTCGCCATTTAACCCACATTTAGGCATTAATATTCAACCATTTCATTCTAATGCGCCCTAACCTTAGCTATCCCATGCATTAGTTAAACGTTAGTCGCGGTTTCAGATTCGCGGCAAAGGGTCACACTAAAATGCTCCATTCCTGTACCAGTGAATGTCACATAAAAAGCTCCCTAAAGTGGAACAGACAGCATTCCTAATAAACTAACATCATGCACGGGCATACTTGCATAAGGCCGCTGCTAGAATGCCTACACAACAATCCACGGCTAAAATTTCACTTCATCATCGATGGAAGCGGCAGTCACTAGAAAATAAAAAAGCAGTTGCACACACATTACTGCATAAGGCAAAACCAGCTAGTTCACAACCGACAGTCCGCCATTTTTGTAACATGCAGTTTACAATACAAACAACCGCATACAGATGTAAAAGCATTCCACGTGAAAGCAAAGCTCACAGTGTCGCGCCACGCACTGAACTCAATAGCTGGGCGACGGAACCATGCACTACCAGTTCAACATGAGGCAAATCAGTAAGAAACCGTAGCCAGTAGCAAACACACTCCAGGGGCATTAACAGCCCATCAGTCTATCCACCATATTGAACCGGAAATCCTATCCTATGCAGCTCTGTCAATGTCCACCCCCCCCTGCCCCGCCCCCAAACACACACACACATCGTGTTCATATATGTCGCTACTTCTCTTCTCCGTGTATGTTTGTGAATTCCTCTCTATCAGATGTCACTACAAGAAGAAACAAGAAGTATTTCTCTGGACAAGAAAACATACAGAGCAAACACAATCTATAGATGAACTTGCCAAATGTGTCGTTCCATTTGTGACAACTATGCATACAATCCCCAGCTGAAATCCCTTTCTGATCACTAAGTCTCATCAATGACACAGCTGACATTGACCAAACGAGATATAGGATAAGATACCTTGACCTAGTTTATTTTTGCTTCACTGTAACATGTTATCTTTGTTGTTGTTATTGTTGATGTTGTTGCTGCTGCTGCTGTTGTCGTCGTCGCCGCCGCCGCCGCTGCTGCTGCTGCTGCTGTTGTTGTTGTTGTTGTTGTTGTTGTTGTTGTTGTTGTTAACCCGTCATGTCTTACGCAGATATGACTGAGCTACCGTATAACTGTAAGTAACCTGCTTTCTGGTAGCGCCGAATGTTGGGCGGCGCTCACCAAACCCGACGCCCCAGATTGTGCCAACGGCTTCGAGCAGAAGAGTGCAATCAGGAGGGTACAAGACTAATCCTAGTGAGAAGAATTACAACCTAAAGACTAAATGTCATGACAGGGCAGATCGGGTCCTAAGTCTTGGTCGAAGCTCCGACAGGCGGACAGTTAGACCATCGTTTTGCTGATCCGACAGCTTCTGCAGCTTGTCTTATTCCAGACGTATTGGTGTTACCTTTCATCTAAACTGGGCAGGCCTAGAGAGGGATCATGCTGCATGGGCAACACATGGTTTCTATAGTTCAGCCCACTCTTTGTGCTATGAACAGGTATAACGCCATCCCTGGTCTTTTGTTGTTGGATGAAGAATGACTTGCGCGATGACTTGCATTAAAGTGAGGAAGAGTTGCGCAATTCGTCGACCTCACTCTCTCACCCGAGTCCATCTGAGTCCAGTGGCAAGACAAGTCGAGAAGACTGGAGACGAATACAGGTGCAGTGGATGACCAGGGCGCTCTACATGCCTTGCCGTGCTAATTACGTTCCACGACGCTTTGCAGGTAAACGCCGTCTTGCCCGTTGAATCAGGAATGATTTCTTCCGCGCAGTCTGCCGAGTCCTGTCTTCACATGCTGGGTAGGCATACCCTTGTTTACCGCTTGGTTTGACACCAAATCGGTTACCCATGCCTGGTTTAGCCAGCCTCTCACAGCTGTTGCCCGGGGGTGGCCGCTGTCGCATGCTGACAGCTACTAGGAGCCACAGGCTCGTGCCTGGTCTTTTAAGTACAATGTAACAAACTATTGTCTGTCAAGTCAGCAATGTGCCAGTGTTGTTGATATTGTTATTGTTGTCATTGTTGTTGTTGTTGCTGCTGCTGCTGCTGCTGTCGTCGTCGTCGTTGTCGTTTTGTTGTTGTTGTTGTTGTTGTTGTTGTTGTTTCTCAACGTCTCTAGAGGTTTATGAAAAGGGTTCAGACAGGCAGATGATGCGAGTACAGATCAGGCATGAAAACATGAGGATAATTGTAAACATCTTTAATGTCTATACATCATTACAGTAATAATCCATAAAGTTTATGTCACAAAACTCGCACAGCTCTCACAATACGCTCCCAATACACTTGCTCGATGAATAACGCAATCGTACTTCAGCATCCACACTAATACACGGCTAGTAGAGGCCACATTTGCTCTCATAAGCGAAACTAATGTCCAAGTAAAATGGTCTATTCTTTGCTCTCAAAACAGTCACGCATCCTCTCTCATCCACAGTCCGAGTCCCGTCTGCGCTTTCCACTCCGTTCGGTGATCACGAGGTTATTGACCCTCGTGGAGCCCGCGGAGGTCATGCTAGCCGGGTCTGTCGCTCGGTTCTTCACTGGTTTGTTGACATAGGCGTACTGCGTCGTACCGCTCAAGGTGAACCTGTCCTGTCATTCAAGTGCACAGTCCTGTCTGTAATCCCCTGTCATGGGTATAGGGACCTGTCTACTATACCCGCACTATCCGCATGTCCTATGTCTGTCCTCTGTCCTCTCTGTCATGTCTTTTGGAGACCTTGACATGCTTCTCTTCCTCCCCTCCTTGTGGCAGTTATAGGTGAAACAATGTCGTGTTAATCTAATTAGCTTGGACTAATTCGTCAAGGGCCCAAAGGGAATTAATGGGTTTGTCATGGTATTTGAAGGTAAAGGGTGGTAATCGTAGGTAGTAAACTGTCTGATATACTTCGAGGCACAAGCCATCTGATGCTATTTTGTGGTACCATCTTGGCTAGTTGATAAAGAGTCTCACACTCTCGCTAATCTTACTTTTCAGGGACTAATCCGGACCGAAGTACCCGATGACTCACAATGTCGGAATTACCCTTCAAATGCATCCTTCTCAGACATCCAAAATGATGCCATGAACAATGGGCTCTTATTACAGACGCTCATCAAGGGAGATCTTCCCCTGGTGCCAATAAGATTGCATTCAACCCATTGTCCAAGATGTGTACATTCACTAATATAACACTTTAACTCCCGTTCGTTGGTTGTGTAGCTAAGAAATATCAATTGTTTCTATCTATGAGTTACTTGTGTCCCTTGTTATTATGTTTGTGTTGACTAGTCTCCCCTCGCCCTCCTATAATAATGACTGTATCTTATTTGTTTTTGTGGCGTATGTGAGTAATGTATTTACACTAATGTGTGTACTAATTGTACTATCTGCGTGTGTTTATAATGTGTGTTGTATTATTTCTCTAAGTGTCATTAGCTTGAATCTCACACATCACGAATTAATGTATATTTATAATTCATGAAATGGATTTTCGAGCTCTGATTCTTAGATTCATAACCTAATGGTGTTGTGTAATGGTTACAGTCAAATATTTAAAAATGGCACAAATCACATGTGCTGCATAAGACACACATAATACAGAAAATTAAATCATTGTGCGTACAATTTGCACGCTATATGTCATTCCTTCTTTTAATGCATGTGCGGACGGATTTTCAACTCACGGATTTATTATGCATCCTCATATTAAATATTGTAAATGAAGTTAAGTATTAAGTTTGTAATATTTGGAAAAACCAAGGCAACACATGTTATCCTTATTAAAGAAAGCTTAACACACACAAAAAGGCTTGCACTTTAAGCTTTAGCCATAATTTGGATATTAAATTCATTAAATATATATACATTATATTCTACGTAACAAGATTAGTTCAAAAATTTACAATATTATTAAAGTAACTAAGAAATTTCCTCGTCGAGCAGTGATGAATTAGAAACAATGTTTTGTCGTGTATTTTCTGTGGAAAAAAATGTAAGTCTTAACTGTTTGTAGGTGTAGACGAAAGTAATTAACACTGTTCTGCTGGTTTAGAACTGTCACAGTAGATCTTTGTGCACCTAGTATAAAATATTATCACAATTTTATAAAATGTGGCTGAGAGGTTTGTTGGTCAGTTGACTGATGTTTCAGGCATCCTCGTCAGGAGATCGGCAAGAATGTCATTTGCTCCTTTGATGTGTTCTATACTGTAGGAATAGTTCTGCAGCAGTAGGGCTCAACGGGCAATTATGTTGGTTTTGGGTGTCCCTTGCTGGATAACCAGTAGTGGTGAGTTATCAGTCTATATGAGGAAGTGAGTGCCTGTGAGATACGTTGAAAGTTTCGAAACACAATAAACCACACTTAGGCACTCAAGTTCCGCTATGCTGTAACGTCGCTCTGCCTGTGTCAGCTTCTTGCTAATGTAGATTACCGGATATTCTACCCATCATAACGTTGCAAGAGTACGCCGGCGATGGTAGTGGTGCTGGTATTTTTTTTTCAAATAAAGGGAACATTTGTATCTGGCAGACGAAAGATGGGTGGATTTGAAAACAGTAATTTTAACCTTCTGATTTCTTCATCTAAATAGACACTCTTACAGATCACATTTGTTCGTGGCTCCATGATTACATTTAGAAAAATATTCATGAAATCAGTAAGAGTGAGTATGAATTCAACACATAAATATATTAAGGTGAAAATACATACATTTCTTTCATATAATGTGTAGCTTAGAGATCCGACCAAGCCGACGGCAGCCGTTTTGAATGGCTGAGAGGACAGTCTTGTTGGCTAAACCTCTTTGCTAGGGTGGTTCAACTCTGTAAGTGACTTTTCACACATTGTAGACAACTGACAATATTTTCCTATGCCAGTAATGAATTTAGGATCCAGACTCTGGCTGCATTTAAGATTTCAGTGTGAAGTGATGTTGACTGATTTATCAGTACTGCTGTCGGTATCACAGATAGTTGGGTTGTTAGCAGCAATGTGGCTAATCTTAACTGCTTTTGATGTGCAAGCAGTCCTGTCATCAGTGTCATTAATAACAGCAGTAGTGGAAGTAATATAAGGAAATCAATTGTATACAATGGTAATTTTAAGTGTTTAACTCTGTCTGTTGAATTGTGTCGATTGGAGAAAGTGTCGCTTTTCCCTGAGTTGGTGAGTCTTATGTCACACTTGATGTCGTTAATTGTTTCTCTGTTGTTGACTGTTGGGGAATGTCGTTTTCTGTTCCTGTCTGTGAGAAAGTTTTGTTTGTCTGTAGGTGGTAGTAGAGTATCTGGTTCCAGTCTTAAATGTAACGTTTCAGTTCTTTTGTTTACATACTGTTTGTTTGCGTGGTCGCTATCATGCGATGTTACTTTAGTGATGGTGACAACTTTCGTAGGTTTGTTAGTACTGGTGATGACCTTTTTATTTGTCATTTTGACCTGATTAACTAGGGAGGAATAAGCGCAATACTCTCCACTTGTGTTTAGCTTTGTCACTGATAGTTTCCCTTGGAACTATTACATGTACTTTTTATTTTTGACATTCAGATTTTTGTTTGTTTGCAGTTGATTTTGTTGCTGCATTAATGTTCAAATGACCTTGTTCCCAAACTGTAATGTCTCTGTTGGAACAATTAACATTTGACAGATTTCCCACTATTAAATTGATGCAGGCGTTATCTAAAACTGCAAAAATAACTTTCCCGGACATAAAAGGTGTGTCAATTTGTGCAACTGCTAAAGGGTATTTTTCTACGTTGCCTGCGAATGTACGACAGGTGATAAATTTTCCTGTATAGTCAATCATATTTACAAACGTTTTTCTTAGACCAATAATAGTTGAACCGCTATTGCCCAGGATTCGGCAGGGCTGGTTGTTCACAAACCCATTTTGGAAATCGAGACTGCCTTTAGAAGATACAACGGCATTGACATTTTCATGTGCACAAGAAATGGCATGGCCACAGCCTAAAATGTTATCTGTTTGAAAATTATTACAAGTTGTACAATCATCATACATAAATATGTCAATAGCTTCAAATACATTCACATCTCCATGCTGACTTTCACATTTGCTCTCGTCGTCTGAACTTGACGTGTCAATCAGTGCAGCGTTTATATTCTTTAACGTACGACGACCTTCACAATTGGTTGAGTAGTGGCCCAGGACCGGCAAAAAAAAACATTTAACTGCTTTCTTGTACTCACTACGTTTATCTTTTTGCTTTTTAACCATCATTTCAAGGTGAGATTGATAATTCGGATTTTTATCACACATATCACATTGGTCATGTGACAGTTTACAATATGTGCATGGTGTTAACCATGCTTTTGCTTTGCCCTTGTAGTTGAATGGCTTTGATTGTTTTACGTTCACAGCAGCTGCTACTTCATTCTGACTCGAATTAAGTGTAAAGATATCTCTATTAGCTGTAAAGAACGCAGCCCATTTTTGTTCCATTTGCTGAATACTTTGACAATCACTCTGTTGTAAAAACTTTGCAAAGGGTGTAGGTACTGATCTTATAATATTATTCATCACCATTAGCTCTTTTAGTTTATCAAAACATTTATCTACATTGGCTGCACTTATCCATTTACTGAAGTTGTCTTGGACCACTGATACATAATCAATAAATGTTTGATTGGATTTTGGGCATAATTTTGAAAATTGCACCTGATAACCAGCGGCGTCAAGAATAAAATGTTGCAGTATTCTATGTTTGATATAGTCGTAATCAGTCCTTAAATCCTGGGTATAGTTTCTATATTTTTTAATGGCACAAGTGCCAAATTACGCATGTATATAATGGCCAGTTTTCTTTGGGAACTTCATGATATCGCATTAGGTTCTAAAAGTTCTCTGTCCAAGCGGGGATGCTGTCTCCAGAGCAAAAGGGTTTAACAATTTTCGGAAACTTTTTGAACTTTTGTTCTTCTTCTTTACTTTTCAACTTATTACTTAAAATCTGTATCTGAGAGTCCATTTCTAATTGCTTTACTGTCATTTGGTCTTCGGCTTCAATTTTCTTAGCCTCTAAGTCTAACTCTTTCTGTCTGGTAGCTGCTTCCATTTCTAACATTTTGTTAGCTGCTGCTACTTCTATTTCTAACTTATTTTTTTAGTTGCTTCCGTTTCTAACTTTTTGTTAGCTGCTTCCATTTCTAATTTTTTGTTGGTTCCTTCCATTTCTAATTTTTTGTTGGTTGCGTCCAATTCTAACTTTTTGTTAGCTGTTTCCATTTCTAATTTTCTCTGTTCACTTTCTTGCGCTCTTTCTTCTCTTTGCACATTTTCTGCATGTTTCTTTTCACGCCATTCCGCAAGTTTATCACCCGAGTAACCTAGCTTTTCTCCTAACTCAATGCACATTTCCAGAGTTGACATTTTTACAATTTATAATAATAATACTATTTATACACAAAAATATTTATCTCCCTTTTCCAGTGATTTTTATATACAAAGGAAGATTACCGTGTTGACATAATAATTATTGAATTTACATATCATGAAACATGAGTGTCTATTTAGTGAAAATCAGAAAAATGTGGTACAATTTAGCTTATTTTAGGGGGGGGGGGGTTGCTCCAGCACCACTGTTGACTTCGGTGCTTAATGATGTTTGCTTTCACTGTTACACATTTGATTGTACATCACATATTACAATTTCTTTAGCGGAGAAAGAAAAAACATTAGTATTGTCGTCCAGTTATGTCCGTCATGTGTCATATGTTGGAAGAGAGGATGATGAATAGAACAGTTTGAGTGTAGAGATTTAATTGAATTTTGTTCGTTAATTGTGCTAGCAAATAACTGTCGGAACTATTAGATTGTCGCAGTTGTATGGTGTGTAGGCTTTTAGTTTTACTTTGTTAATCCAAGAACAGTCAAACATTATTTTATATATTAACTGTCTGAGGGTGTCGCCAAAACGGATCGACCCCCATGTAAATGCCTGTCAACGTCTCTATGGGTTTATGAAAAGGGTTCAGACAGGCAGATGATGCGAGTACAGATGAGACATGAAAACGTGAGGATAATATTAAACATCTTAGTTAGTTAGTTAGTTAGTTGACAGATCATCCTCATTGCACATCGAACCATTCAGTCCATAAGTGCTCGGATCCCCTCCTCAGCAAATCCCGCAGCGTGTAGCGGCTAACGACGCCAGTTCTGTGTTGGTTTATCAATCATCTTTGGCTTCCTGCGTAGTGTTCTTGTTTGACCACCCCTCTTTTAATTTGCTGTTCTCGCAGTCTGGCCATGGTTGTAGATTCACAGTCATGACTTGGTTCACGCAAAAGTCTTACTTCTCGTAGAGCATTCAGAATGTCAGCCTGGTCCATGGTGCGTCCGCCCTCCACAGTAGCCTCACCTGCGAGCTTGTCAGCTCGCTCATTTCCTTGTACTCCCGCATGCCCTGGCACGAAGATGAAACTAATCTTCCCAGCCGAGACCGCTCCAGCAAGCATTCTCTTCGGATCGACCCATTCTCTATCCTCTTGATCATGTTCATTGAGTTGCTAAGGAAATATTAACTAGTGAATGTCTGTGTCTCGAGCCATGTTATTGCTTTACTTACTGCCATGACTTCCGTAGTCAGGCTACTTGTGGTTTCAGTGAAAGCACCAGAGTCCTCCTTCACAATTCTCCCTCTGGCGCGAGCCGTAAAGGCCCATGAGCTTCTCACATGTCGGACGACCGACCCATCTGTGTAGATGACAGCATCACCGTCTAGCGAATTCTCGAAAATCAACGCTTGTACTTCAGCTTCCACAGCAGCTGGATTTTGTTGTCTGCATTTTCTATCTAGTTGGATGCAAACTGAAAAGGATGTGCAGAAATATGTTGGCACTTGTACCAACTCCTCCCCAGGTTCTAAGTCCTAAAGTGAACACACCTGTTGAAGAATGTCTTCGGCTTGACCCATCCACGACCGTCCTCTTTTTAACCTGCTGCCCTTCACCTTCATAATTTCACTATGCAGTGGATATTGTGTGTTTGCGTTAACTCTGAGGTAGGCGCGTGCTCTGCAAACTTGTATTCTGTCTTCAATGTTTGGAAAATCAAGAAGGTAGCGCATCGCCCTGCATGCTGTATCTCTTGTACATCCAAGAATAATGCGCATAGCTTCATTCTGTATCCTTTCCATCCTTTCTATCTGTTTACGGCTGAGAGTCAGGATTGCCATTGCATACTCAAAAACAGACATGACCAGCCCCTCGTACAGAAGACATAGATTTCGCTGCTCACAGTTTGCTGCCGCCATCACCCGCATCGCAGCCAAACCCCGCTTGGCATTAAACATCTTTAATGTCTATACATCATTATAGTAATTATCCATAAAGTTTATCTCACAAAACTCGCACAGCTCTCACAATACGCTCCCAATACACTTGCTCGATGAATAACGCAATCGTGCTTCAGCATCCACACTAATACACGGCTAGTAGCGGCCACATTTGCTCTCATAAGCGAAACTAATGTCCAAGTAAAATGGTTTTTTCTTTGCTCTCAAAACAGTCACGCATCCTGTCTCATCCACAGTCCGAGTCCCGTCTGCGCTTTCCACTCCGTTCGGTGGTCACGAGGTTCTTGGCCCTCGTGGAGTCCGTGGAGGTCATGCTAGCCGGGTCTGTTGCCCGGTTCTTCACTGGTCTGTTGACATAGGCGTACTGCGTCGTACCGCTCAAGGTGAACCTGTCCTGTCATTCAAGGGCACAGTCCTGCCTGTAATCCCCTGTCATGGCTGTAGGGACCTGTCTACTATACCCGCACTATCCCCATGTCTTATGTCTGTCCTCTGTCCTCTCTGTCATGTCTTTTGGAGACCTTGACATTGTTTTGTTGTTGCTGTTAAGACGAATTGTCTATTTTTTGAACCCATAACATAATCTAATCAGGTACGTCATAATAATAGAAACCGCCCCTTCAAAGTTACTAATGCTATCACATGCATTCCCTTGTTGTTGGGTCAGATACCATATCAATCTCTTGATATAGTATATAGGCTACATTGAACAACTGATAACATTGAAAATATAACAACCTTGAATGCCCATGTTATAAGCTTGACATTCGGGTTATCATTATATTCTAGCTGTGCCCTCCACATTGAGCTTCATGATTGATGCTTCGCTGATTGAAAACGTGTGACGGTAAGATTGCATTGAATTTTGTATTATTAAACATGTAGAAGAATTAGTAGATGCGGTTGTTGTACACAGTGAGCAACTGGGGTTAGAATTAAATTATAAAATGACTCAGGTTATGGTCGTCACTAGGAAGGAAGAAGTGCCACAATGTAATATACAAGTAAATGGAAATATTCTTCAACAAGTGAATCGGTACAATTATCTTGGAACAGTCATAACATCTGATGGGAGATGCCTAGAAGAGATTAGAACAAGAATCGCCATGGCGAAAGTAGCCTTTAGCAAGATGAAAAACATTCTGACCAATAAAAAGATGTCAATTGAAACGAGAAAAAGAGTGTTGAGGGGATACATAGAGCCTGTTCTTTTGTATGGATGTGAAACTTGGACAATGAGCAGTCAAGCTGAAAAGCATCTGATGGCTGCAGAAATGTGGTTTCTGAGGAAAATGCAAAGAATACCATGGACAGACAGAAAAACCAATGACCAAGTACTACAGGAGACAAATGAACATCGTAAACTGATTAGAGAAATTAGACGTAGACAGTCAAAAATTTTCCGAGAGGAAAATACCTGGATGGCTTGGCCACATGGCATGGACGAGACAGGAACACTGAGCTGATCCACGACACTGGTGATCGAGTGAAATGGCGAGTCATGACCGCCCACGCTTTCCGGCATGGCACATGATTGATTGATTGAGAAGAATTAATTAGGTAGCCGCTTTTAAAAGATGTTTTATACAGATATCTGTAATTTGTAACATCAATAATAGGCTGTGGAAAATAATAATCACTATGCAAATTTGGCTTGTAGCACTAAATAAAAACAAAGCGATACAAGTAATTCTTGGCCCCCTGGAGATGAGCTTGTTGTAAATATGCTCTGGGAAGAGACAAGAGATATATAGTGCAAGAGAGCAAGAGGTAGACACCGATACAAGTGGGAAGATAACATCAAGAGATGGACGAATCAATCTGACAGAATGTACAGTCAGGGCGAGAGACAGAGAGTGTTGGAGATCCATTGCAACCAACTTTCATTGTGTTCATTTTCATTCATTTTCTTCATTTGTTGACAGCAACTTACCAAAATAAGTAATTATGAATTATTTGTAGGTTATTAAACAGTATACATAACTAATTATTGCAATTTTATATTACTTATACGCTTATACATTATAATTTACAATATGGGCAAAACTTTTATTAATTTGTTAACAAGATTGTATAATTTATTATTAGAATAATTTTTTTTTAATTATATATCAATGGCTTTAATTTAGACACAAACCGACAACATTGTCACTACACTTGTTGATTTCTAATGAGATGTGTGTAACTGCTTGCAATTTTTGACAATATTCTTGAAATCTTGAGCAAGTTTACTTGTTGAAATTCGCATGACAGCATGCAAGTTGCAGTCCGACAATAAAGAATTATTCTTAGATTTGTTGATCTTCAAGCAAGAAAATGCTTGTTCGCAAATGAACGTTGATCTAAACAATGATAAAAGTTTAGCCGCAAAGTTATTCAAGTTGGGAAATGATTCTTCTGATAAAGATCCATAGAAATCCAGCAAACCATCTGACTTGAATTTCTCTTTCAGGTCATGATCTGCTTGTAAGTCAAGCAGCTCCAACTGTGTGTCCTCTGTGACTGTATCAGCTTCTGCACTAAAAGGGGAACTGAGAGTATTGAACTGTGGCTCTAAGTTCTTGAAATCTTGGAATCTCTATCCAAATTCTTCAGTCAATGCATCTAATTGGGCTTTGTACTTTTCGGTCATTTCACCGGAAATGGTTGCTTGTTTCAGCAAAGGGAAGTGACAAAACCTGTTTTCACTTGCTTGTCTCGAGAACAGTGAGAGTTTTGCCTGAGATGATTTTACATGTACATACAATGCATGTGCAAACACACCATTGCCCTGAAGTTTGACATTCAGGTAATTTAACTTTTCCACAATTCCAATGGCAAACATAAAGCCTAACCTTCACTCTTTATTGACAATGTTGGTATTAAAGTCACATTCATGCTTGATCATTACTATTTCTTCTCTGAGTTCCCACACTCGCCTCAACACCTTGCGGAGACTCAGCCATCGAACACTGGTGTGGTACAGGACATCGGATTGTTCAGTTTCCAAATCGTCAAATAATGACTTGAACTGTATGTGATTAAGTCCTCTTGATCTGATGAGGTTGATGACACTGAAAACTTGGTCAATAACATGCTTGATATTCAAAACAGTTTTTCACAGACTTTCTTGATGAATCACACAGTGAAGTGGTAATAATGTGTGGTCTGGATATTCTGCTTTAATCTTATCACTTATCAACTTTACCAGGCCTACATTTTTTCCAGTCAAAGCACGAGCTCCGTCAGTTGTAACACTTGCCATCTTGTTCCAAACTAACCCAGTTCTTTCAATACAGTTAATAAAAGCATTGAATATATAATGGCCTGTGGTTGTGTCTTTGAGTGACTCAACACTCAGTAACTCTTCAGTGAGTCTGAAAGAAGTGTTTATTCCATGTATAAATATCAATAATTGGGCAGTATCATGTACATCGGTACTCTCATCCAATGCAAGAGAGTACCACAAACATTGTTTACTTGCATCTTGAATTGTATGCATCAAATTGTCACTTATCTTGTCAACACGTCTGACCACAGTTCTCCTTGATAAAGTAATGTTGTCAAATTCGTTTTTTGTTTATTTTTGTTCTGGACACATAATGTTTGCTGCATCTAACAAACATTCCTTGATGAACTCGCTATCAGAAAATGGCTGGTTCTGTTTTACAATTCTGTGTGACAGCACAAGACTAGCCTCTGTTGCAGCATCTTGAATTGAAGACTGTTTAGTGAAAACAGTTTGCGTTTCTCAAAATTTTTCACCAACTCCAGGCATTTCCTTTCCTTGTGTAAATTGTATCCGAAATCAGAATGTTTTCTTTTTGGATAATGTCTTTTTAAATTGTACTCCTTGAAGACAGCCACTGACTCTCGACACAACAAGCAAACTGATTTGCTGCCAACTTTTATAAAACAGTACTTAGTTGTCCATTCATCTTAAATCTTCAGTTTTTAGTGACACTCATTGTTTTAAAAATTCTAACAGTTAGAATTTTACAAAACTTTAAAAAGGAAATGAAACTGAAACTACTTCCGGCTGTGTGTGAAAATAAAATATTCGGAAAACAAGGAGTAAACTCAGAATAAGTTTAAGAAATATATCAAGACTACTACAACAAATAAATTAATTTGAACATTGCAAATGTGGAAATAATTTATAACAGCAAAAAACATCTAAATTTAATATTTTCTTGCAAAATAAATCATTTTATCCACCGGAGAAATATCTTGTTTTTTTTTTTTTTAAATATAATCATCCTTGTTAACTGTTTGCATATTAATATATATTTCTCGATATTAAAATCGATAAATTCGCATTTTAGCATTACATTACGAAGGTCAATGACTGTTTAAAGAAATAGAAGATTAGAAAGAAATTTTATCAAAAAATGTTGAAACAATCATAACGGTACATGAAATTCTGTAAAATTCAATAAAATAACTGGGGGGAAAAAATGTTTCTTTCTAAATCACCTTTAGAGCCGCATAATATCAGTTGCCGGGCCGCGGGCCGTAGTTTGCCCACCCCTGCTCTGGGAGGTTTCAAACAGTGGGCTGGTCACAAGAGATTCAGTGAGTAGATATTTAATGACATTAGTGGAACAGTCAAACAATCACAACATATGTACAGATATACGCACCATGTAATGCAAACAATAATGAGCAAGAATGTGAGGACTTCTACGAAGACATACATGATGTGCTAAATAAAATAGATAAGCAGGACAACATCATAGTTATGGGAGACTTCAATGCAAGACTAGGACATAACAGAGGGGGCATAGAAAAACACCTGGGAGCATTTGGAGATCAGCAAAATGAAAGGAATGATAACGGAAGTAGACTGATAGAGCTTTGCAGCCAACACGATCTCTATATAACAAACACATTCTATAAACATAAAGATTCGCAAGTATACACCTGGTATAAATGGAACAATCTAGATACTAAAAGCCAAATTGATTTTATATTAACAAGAAATAACAGAAAGAGAAATATATTAGATGCAAGAGCAGTGCCCAATTTCAGTATAAACACAGATCATAAAGCAGTCGTTGCCACAATAAGAACCATTAGAAGAAGAAAACAAAAAGCAGGAAAATACATGCCATGCGAATCAGTAAACTTAAAAAACCTTAAAGACGAGGCAGTAAGGGAAAATTATGAGAAAGAACTAACTGAACTCTTTGTAAAATTACCTACGGAAAGAAAAACAGTGGAAGAAGAATGGGAGACGTTCAAATCAAGCGTTTTAAATACTGCAAAAATAACATGCGTAACCACGAAAAAATGCAAAACACGGATAAAGAAAATAACAAGTTGGTGGAACGCAGAAGTAAAGAAAGCGGTAAAAGAAAAAAAGGAAAAATATAAAAAGTGGTTGAAGAGCAAACAGGAATGTGATCTCATAGAATACAGAATATCGAGAAGACATGTGAGTAGAATAGTAAAGAGGGAAAAACAGAAAGACTGGGAAGAGTATGGAGAAACCCTAAATAAAAACTACAAGGAGGCAACCAGAAACTTCTACAAAAAGATAAGTGCAATGCGAACCAGAGGAGTACCCTTTGACCCAACTGAAATAATTAACAGCGAAAATGGAGAACCAATAAGTGAACAAAAACACATCCTAATAAGATGGAAGCAGTATTTCGAACAACTTCTCAACATCCCATCAGATGTCACAGGAATTCAAGAGACCTACACAGATGTCACCGAGGAACTAGAACCAGACATACTAAAAGAAGAAATTATAGAAGCCATCAGATTAGCCCCATTGAACAAATCACCAGGACAGGATGAAATACCAAATGAACTAATTAAAGCAGCAAGGGAAGTAGGAACAGCTTGGCTACATAGACTATTCAACCATGTTTGGGTAGAACAACAGACACCACGAGACTGGGGAAACGCCATAATTATC
This sequence comes from Cepaea hortensis, assembly GCA_963921405.1. Classification (NCBI taxonomy): domain Eukaryota; kingdom Metazoa; phylum Mollusca; class Gastropoda; order Stylommatophora; family Helicidae; genus Cepaea; species Cepaea hortensis. Next base: position 83,523,055 of record OY992896.1, on the reverse strand, counting down.
CCAATTTGGAAAAACAAAGGCAGCAAAAGAGATTGCACACAATACAGAGGCATTTCACTGTTGAGTCATACTGGGAAAATATTTTGCAAAATTCTTGAAAAAAGATTACGAACTACTTTAGAACCCCAGCTAAGCGAAACGCAGCTTGGATTTAGGAAAAACAAAGGATGCACAGACGCCATTTTTGCTCTTAGACAACTTATAGAAAAATCAATTGAATTCAATGAAACACTCTACTTAGCCTTTGTTGACCAAGAAAAGGCATTTGATAGGGTAGATAGAAACAAGCTGTGGGAAATCCTTAAACAATATGGAGTGAGCACACATCTAACAAACCTATGTAGAAGTTTATACGACAACAGTGAATGCATAGTGAGAGCAACTGGAGGACACTCAGAACCCTTCACCATAAGATCTGGAGTACGACAAGGTTGTGTCCTGTCCCCTCTCTTGTTCATAACATATATAGACAACATATGTAAAGAAACCAGCCAAGCAGAGACAGCAAGAATACCGCATGACGAGAACACAGAAGAAGAACCATCTGCAAATCTAACCATTAGAGAACTCCTGTTTGCGGACGACCAAGCACTAATAGCAAAATCAGAAGCTGAATTACAAGACCACATGAATAGTCTAAACGAAATGTGTAGGGAACATAACATGAAAATTAGCACAAGCAAAACAGAGGTAATGACTATAACTAAAGAAGAACAAACAGCAACAATTCACCTAAACGAACATCCCTTGAAACAAGTAAAGAGCTTCAAGTACCTAGGAAGTATAATATCATCAAATGGCAGATCAGAAGACGAGATCGAAAATAGGTGCAATAAGGCAAATCAACTCATTGGACAAATGGCACCAATACTAAAGAACAAACATGTATCAATAACTACTAAGAAAGCACTTTACAACACAATCTTCCTACCAACTCTGTGCTACCAATGCCAAACCTGGACAATGACAGAAAAAGAGAAAAGAAAAATCACAACAACAGAAATGAGGTTCCTGAGAAGAATACTCAACGTATCAAGAAGAGATAAGATCAGAAATGAAGAAATCAGGACTAAAGTGGGGGTTAAAGCTGCTCTAGATTTTATTAGAAAGCAGCAAGTCAAATGGTTTGGCCATGCAAGTAGGCTACCAGTCAACAGCATGCCACAACAGGCAATGACGTACAGACCAGATGGAAACAGAGGAAGAGGCCGACCACGTAAACGCTGGACGGAGGGAATAACAGAATCCATGGGAATGTCGATATACGAAGCCCATAACCGGGCACTCTCACGAAGTTTATACTTCACCTCGACACCGCAAGGTACAAGAGGAACATGATGAGATGAGATGAGATGAGATGAGATGAGTGGAAAATACACACATACTGAAAAATATACTGAAAGGAGCTGAGTTGAGTCAATTATCAACGTGACAGCATTTGGAAAATTCCTCTATGCGCTCCGATCAAATCTGAAATAACCAACAATGAGTCCCGGTATTAATGGTATCAATCTGCAACCTGATTATGTGTCCTTCTGGTCTTTCCTTAGAGTACCAAGTACCGACCAAGTCCTCAGGCCACTACCTGTCGCACCATTCTAAACCGGACAGGATCATGTGCCTGTGATTTCATATCTGCCTTACTAAAAAGAAAGGAATTGAATGTCTTGGCTTGGTCAAAATATGACGCTTGCAGATCTGCAAGTGAAAATACTTACTGGAGGGCAAAATCCAAGAGCAAGAAGATAGGGACATACAAGAAACAACTACATCGTTACACAGACATACAAGAAACAACTACATCGTTACACAGACATACAAGAAACAACTACATCGTTACACAACACAGACATACAAGAAACAACTACATCGTTACACAGACATACAAGAAACAACTACATCGTTACACAACACAGACATACAAGAAACAATTACATCGTTACACAGACATACAAGAAACAACTACATCGTTACACAGACATACAAGAAACAACTACATCGTTACACAGACATACAAGAAACAACTACATCGTTACACAACACAGACATACAAGAAACAACTACATCGTTACACAGACATACAAGAAACAACTACATCGTTACACAACACAGACATACAAGAAACAATTACATCGTTACACAGACATACAAGAAACAACTACATCGTTACACAGACATACAAGAAACAACTACATCGTTACACAACACAGACATACAAGAAACAACTACATCGTTACACAGACATACAAGAAACAACTACATCGTTACACAACACAGACATACAAGAAACAACTACATCGTTACACAGACATACAAGAAACAACTACATCGTTACACAGATATACAAGAAACAATTACATCGTTACACAGACATACAAGAAACAACTACATCGTTACACAGATATACAAGAAACAACTACATCGTTACACAACACAGACATACAAGAAACAACTACATCGTTACACAACACAGACATACAAGAAACAACTACATCGTTACACAGATATACAAGAAACAATTACATCGTTACACAACACAGACATACAAGAAACAATTACATCGTTACACAGACATACAAGAAACAATTACATCGTTACACAGACATACAAGAAACAACTACATCGTTACACAACACAGACATACAAGAAACAACTACATCGTTACACAGACATACAAGAAACAATTACATCGTTACACAGACATACAAGAAACAACTACATCGTTACACAGACATACAAGAAACAATTACATCGTTACACAGACATACAAGAAACAATTACATCGTTACACAGACATACAAGAAACAATTACATCGTTACACAGACATACAAGAAACAACTACATCGTTACACAACACAGACATACAAGAAACAACTACATCGTTACACAGACATACAAGAAACAACTACATCGTTACACAACACAGACATACAAGAAACAACTACATCGTTACACAGACATACAAGAAACAACTACATCGTTACACAGATATACAAGAAACAATTACATCGTTACACAACACAGACATACAAGAAACAACTACATCGTTACACAACACAGACATACAAGAAACAACTACATCGTTACACAGACATACAAGAAACAACTACATCGTTACACAGACATACAAGAAACAACTACATCGTTACACAGACATACAAGAAACAACTACATCGTTACACAACACAGACATACAAGAAACAACTACATCGTTACACAGACATACAAGAAACAACTACATCGTTACACAGACATACAAGAAACAACTACATCGTTACACAGACATACAAGAAACAACTACATCGTTACACAGACATACAAGAAACAACTACATCGTTACACAACACAGACATACAAGAAACAACTACATCGTTACACAGACATACAAGAAACAACTACATCGTTACACAGACATACAAGAAACAACTACATCGTTACACAACACAGACATACAAGAAACAACTACATCGTTACACTGACATACAAGAAACAACAATATCATTACACAGATATACAAGAGACAACAACATTGTTACACAGACATACAAGAAACAACAACATTGTTACACAGACATACAAGAAACAACAACATCGTTACACAGACATGCAAGAAACAACAATATCATTACACAGATATACAAGAGACAACAACATTGTTACACAAACATACAAGAAACAACAACATTGTTACACAGACATACAAGAAACTATTGTATCATTACACACACATACAAGAAACAACTACATCGTTACACAGACATACAAGAAAAAACAATATCACTACACAGATATACAAGAAACAACAACATTGTTACACAGATAAACAAGAAACAATTACATCGTTACACTGACATACAAGAAATAATAAATTTGTTACACTGACATAAAGAAACAATTACATATTTACACAGACATTCAGGAAATATTTACATCGTTACACTGACATTAGTTAGTTAGTTAGTTAGTCGACAGATAATCCTCGTTGCACATCGAATCATTCAGTCCATAAGTGCTCGGATCCCCTCCTCATCAAATCCCGCAGCGTGTAGCGGCTAACGACGCCAGTTCTGTGTTGGTTTATCAATCTTCTTTGGCTTCCTGCGTAGTGTTCTTGTTTGGCCACCCCTCTTTTAATTTGCTGCTCTCGCAGTCTGGCCATTGTTGTAGATTCACAGTCATCACTTGGTTCTCGCAAACGTCTCACTTCACGTAGAGCATTCAGAATGTCAGCCTGGTCCATGGCGCGTCTGCCCTCCACAGTAGCCTCACCTGCGAGCTTGTCAGCCCGCTCATTTCCTTGTACTCCCGCATGCCCTGGCACGAAGATGAAACTAATCTTTGCCAGCCGAGACCGCTTCAGAGGCAGCAACCATTCTCTTCGGATCGACCCCTCCTCTATCCTCTTGATCATGTTCATTGAGTCGCTAAGGAAACAAGCCCTAGTGAATGTCTGTGTCTCGAGCCATGTTATTGCTTTACTTACTGCCATGACTTCCATGGTCAGGCTACTTGTGGTTTCAGTGAAAGCACCAGAGTCCTCCTTCACAATTCTCCCTCCGGCCCGAGCTGTAAAGGCCCATGAGCTTCTCACATGTCGGACGACCGACCCATCTGTGTAGATGACCGCGTCACCGTCTAGCGAATTCTCGAAAATCAACGCTTGTACTTCAGCCTCCACAGCAGCCGGATTTTCTTGTCTGCATGTTCTATCTATTTGGATGCAAACTGAAAAGGATGTGCAGAAGTCTGTTGGCACTTGCACCCAATCCTCGCCAGGTTCTAAGTCCTCAAGTGAACACACCTGTTGAAGAATGTCTTTCGGCTTGACCCATCCACGACCGTCCTCTTTTTAACCTGCTGCCCTTCACCTTCCTAATTTCACTATGCAGTGGATGTTGTGTGTTTGCGTTAATTCTGAGGTAGGCGCGTGCCCTGCAAACGTGTATTCTCTCTTCAATTGTTGGAAAATCAAGAAGGTAGCGCATCGCCCTGCATGCTGTATCTCTTGTACATCCAAGAATAATGCGCATAGCTTCATTCTGTATCCTTTCCATCCTTTCTATCTGCTTATGGCTGAGAGTCAGGATTGCCATTGCATACTCAAAAACAGACATGACCAGCCCCTCGTACAGAAGACATAGATGGCGCTGCTCACAGTTTGCTGCCGCCATCACCCGCATCGTTGCCAAACCCCGCTTGGCCTTTGTTATCACCTGATCTATGTGCACATTATAAGCAAGGCTTCGATCAAACCGTATCCCCAGGTAATTCATTGCCTGCGTTCTTTCCACCGTCTCTGAACACAGCATTACAGTTGGTGTTGGATTGTTGACAATATGATTATTCAACGAGAACCAAGTCACTGTTGCCTTTGTTGGGTTGACCATTGCCCCAGATTCATCACACCAAGTACTTATGCGATTGAGTTCGGTTTGTAATTCCACAGCAACCTCCTCTCTATCCTTACCCTGTCGATACACTAAAACATCATCGGCATATGACAATGTCCTGCCAGGTCCAGTGATCTGCTCACTGGTGATTCTCACTGTGTAGGCGTTGAACAGTACCGGAGATAATGGTGATCCCTGTGGTAGGCCAGGATATATTGTTGTTGGTTCCGAAGTCCAACTGCCACATCTAAAAACTACTTTCCGTTGGAAGAGGGCTGCAGCGATCCAACTAAGGAGGAATGGACTTACGTTTAGTTCAAGAAGCTGAAACATTAAAAAATCCAGTGGTACTCTGTTGTATGCGTCCTCAAGATCAATCGCTGCAGCAACGGTTTCAGTGCCTGAGTGGAAACCTTCATAGACATCATGGGCAAAGACTGCTGCATTGGTCCAGGTTTCTCTTTTTGGACGGTACCCACCCAGGGTAGGTGGGAAAACACCTTGCCTCTCTAGTTGGCTTGATATTTTCCTGGCAATTACCTTCTCCAGCAGCTTGCCTATTGTATTCTGCATGGTTATAATTCGATATCCCTGAATTTTTTTGTGGTCTTTGTCAGGCTTCGGCAAGGGAATCAGATAGCTGTGTAACCATTCCTCCTTGATGCTAGCACTTCCTATACTGTTGTTGTACATGTCTGCTAGTTTCTCTAGCTCATTGTCGGTACACCTATTTATGTCGTCGTATCTTATGCCATCAGGACCTGGAGCACTGTTTTTTGATCGTCGAAGCACAGCCTTGATTTCTTTCACTGTCACTGTGTCTTCATCCGAAGTGTTCTGGGCCTTGCATCTGTCTGAGGTGACCTCCTTGGCCAGATTTCGGCCTCCCATGTCTGTCTGGTTGCTCTGCTCAAGGTAGCGTTCAAAGAGGGCTTTGCCCTTGTCCTCGTCAGTCCTCTGCCAGATGAGGTCAGCACCTTGGAAGTCAGAAATGCTCTTATTCTTGACTACACCACTCATGCTTTTATGTAGTCGCCAGAACAATTTCAGTGACTTGTCTGTGCTTACTCTTTCACACACCTCTGCCCATTTTTCGCTTTTAACCACCGTGACCAGTTTTTTGAAATAGCTTACTTTTGTGTGCATCTCTCTTTCTACGTGCAAGCAGGGACTAGGATGACCAGCTCTGTTCTTCTTGGCATTTTGCCATCTCCTTACAGCACTACGCTTATCCACCCAAGCCTTCTCCACCTCGAAACTCCACCACGGTGGCTGCTCCCAGCTTTTTTTCCTGCCCTGAAACGTTCTGCGCTTGTCACGTCTTATTTTACTCACCACATCTTGCCCTGTACTGTCATACTGGAACGTCTTTACCTTTAGCTTGTGCTGCCTGGTTCTGCCTTTCTCCACCAATATGCTGCAAGGGTGGTGGTCGCTGCCATGGTGTCCTAGGACACCCCATCTACACACTGTAGTGAGTAAAGGTGAAACTAGCGCCAGATCAATAGCACTGTCCTCATCGCCTGGACGGCTTGCTGTCCTGGTGACACAGCCACTGTTGATACAAACCAGGTCGATGGTTTCCAGTGCAGTCTCGAGCTCCTCCCCTTGTGTATTGGAGGAAGTGTTTCCCCATGATCTGCCTTTAGCGTTGAAGTCACCACAGAAAATAACATTTCTCTCGTGGCCTAATATGCCACTTAAGCACTGCCACTTCTGGGCGTCCACACTCGCATTGCGGGCATAAACATTAACCAACACGAATGGTATAATGGAATGAACTCTCAACGCCTGTATTTGTATATCGTCACTCTCCCAACTGGACATGTCTAGCTCTGACGCCACCATGCTGTCGCGAACGAGAATCGCCGTTCCCAGATGTCGTCTGTTGTAGAAACATTTGAAGCCGGCAATTCGGAGTGGCTGATCGCCCAGTCTCGTCTCCTGGAGTGCTACAATGTCGTTCCTGTAAACTAGGGTTTCTAAAATAGAGCCCCGTTGTTTTACACTGGCACAGTTCCAATATAGAATACGGATGTTCCTGAGTCCTAGACGGTGACACTTGAGTCTAAAACGTCTCAAACCACCGCGCTTACCTTGCTTCTTCCTCCCTGCGCGGCTACCAAGCCGCTTCGTTATGTTGACTGCTGACCGCTCGGAAAACACACGTTGTTCCGCCATGTTGAAAAAACGTAAACACAGACTGCTGAGAACCACACACGCTGCTGAAAATTCACTCAAGGAAGGCTTCGCTCGATGCACGAACTCCGTAGCACCCGCGCAGATCTTGAGTAGAAACTCCTGGTTTTAGATCCTGGCACACCAATTACACGCAAGAGATGAATAAATCCATCCCCTACGCGAAAAAGTTAACGAACACAAAACAACACGACCGTCCGTCGCCATCTTGAAACCGGAAGTCGTTACACTGACATGCAAGAAACAACTACATCGTTACACTGACATACAAGAAACAGCTACATCGTTACATAGATATACAAGAAACAACACCATTGTTACACATATATACAAGAACCAACAACATTGTTACACAGATATACAAGAAACTATCACATCGTTACACTGATATACATGAAACAACTACATCGTTACACTGATATACAAGAAACAACAACACCGTTACACAGAAATATACGAAACGTCTACATCGTTACACGGGCATAAAAGAAACAGCAACATCGTACACAGACATATAAGAAACAGCAACATCGTTACACAGACATACACGAAACAACAACATCGGTACACTGACATGCAAGAAACAATTACATCGTTACACAGACATACAAGAAACAACTACATCGTTACACAGACATGCAAGTGTTAACGTCTCTAGGGTTTACAAAGTGGGTTCAGACAGGCAGATGGTGCGAGCACAAATGAAACATGAAAACATGAATACATTATACATCATCTAATGATAATCTCATCGTATCTGTCAGGGTGTTGAGGGGTAGCTACAGGACATATAGAGGACAAGGGACAGAATAGAGTTAGGACAACTAAGATAACGACATAGAGGTTATAGATAAGGACATCTAGAGTATGGCGGTAGAGTAGAGAATGGACATAAATCAGGACACCAGAGGGTCATAAGACAGGACATAAGTCGGGACACCCGAGGGTCATGGGACAGGACATCTACAGGACAGTAGATGAAGTGGAGACAGGACGTAGCAAGGGACACTATCGTGTATTAGGCAGAGAAACGGTAGGACCAGACCGGGTGATACAAGGGGACCACCGTTCACGGGACACTGCTCTGAACGGATGAGATGTCAGTACACCGATTGACCTATCCTAGCACGGACAGTTTACAGTACAACGAGACTGTTGAGATAGCACAGGGTCCACACAACGGCACGGGGTCTAGTGCAACTAGCATAGCGGTTGAGCTGAGAATCGTCAAACGGGACTTGGGGACAGTTTCAGAGAGGACGTGTTTCTTTTGAGCAAATGCTCAATGATTGCGAGAGTACTAGTTTGAGTAGAGCGAATATTGAAGTGTGAAACTATCGTGTGCTATTAGATTGTGAAAGGCGGCATATGTATGTTCGTATGAGAATTACCGCCTGTATTTATTGTGTGATGATATCAGGTTCGCCTGGAAATAAATGATGGAAATTTACCATACGTTTTCTTTGAGTGCGTATGAAGAAGCTGAGTGCCTGTGAGTGAAGCGAAGACGTTGACAGTATCAATCATCATAAATATCACAGATCAATTTCATGTCGCTCCAAAACTCGCTCTCGCACCGGCTCTCATAGTACTCGCGCTGATATCAAAGCTATGCGCACTCGTGTCTCGTCACGCACACCACACACAATACATAGCAGTCACATTCATTCGCACTGAAAGTTTAAGTATAAGTCTATCCTGTCTCTCCACACAGTCACACATCCTCTCTCAATCGTGTCCGAGTCTCGTCTGTCGTTTCCTACTCAGTCCGGTGGTCACGAGGTACTTGACCCTCGTGCAGTCCGTGGAAGGTCGTGCTGTCACGTCTGTCCCGCACTCGCCTTTGGAGGCCAGGCGTACTGCGTCATTCTGTCCGAGGTGAACCTGTCCTGTCACTCAAGGGTACAGTCCTGTCTCTAATTAGGCGTCTGGACTGTTCTACTACCCCCATACTATCCCCATGTCCTTATGTCTGTCCTCTGTTCTCTGTTATGTCACTTCCAGGACCTTGACATACATCCCTTCCTCCCCTCCTTGTGGCACTTATAGGTGTCACAATGTTGTATTTATTTAATTAGTCTGCACTAATTCTGTCAAGGGCCTAAAGGGAAATAATAGTTATGTCATGATATCTATGGGTCAAGGGTGGTAACCGTAGATAGTAACTGTCTGATATACTTTGAGGCACAAGCCATCTAATGCTATTCTTGTGGTACCATCTTGGGTAGTTGTTAAAGAGTCTCTCACTCTCGACAATCTTAATATCTCGGGACTATCCAGACCGAAGTAACAAATGACTCACATTGAAGGCAATACCCTACAATTGCATCCTTTTCAGACATCCAAAATGATGCCACGGACAATGGGCTCTTTTTACTGAAGCTCATCAAGGAAAATTCCCCTGGTCCCATTAAGACTGCTTTCAACCAATTGTCCCAGATGTGTACATTTAACAGTATAACATTTCCTTACTCTCGTACGTTGGCAGTGTATCTAAGAAATATCACTTGTTTCTATCTAAAAGTTACTTATGTCCCTTGTTATATTGTCCGTGTTGACTACTCTCCAATTGCTCTGCTATCAGAGTGTGTGTACTTTATTTGTTTTTGTGGAGTATTTGAGTAATCTATTTACACTGGTGTGTGTATTAATTTGTACAATCTGCGTATGTTTATAGTGTGTGCTGTCTTCATTCTCTAAGCGTCATAAGCCGGAAATTCACAAGTCACGAATCACAGTATATGTGTAATTCATGAGAAGGATCTTCGAGCCATGATTCTTAGATTTATCCTCTAATGGCGTAATGCAATAGTTACTGGCATGCAAAACTGACACAAATCACATGTGTTGCAAAAGACGCATACAATATACAAGAATAAAAATTGGCGCGTACAATGTGCACGCTATCTGACATTCCCTTGTTTTAATACATGTACGATGTCTTTCATACACCTGTCATTCACTGATTCGTTCTGTATTACCTCATTAAAATATAAATGAAGTTGAGTATTAAGTTTTTGCAATTTAGAAAATTCGAAGAAAAAGTTGGTATTAATGATTTTTCAAAGAAAAATTTACAAACGCGATCACCAACACAAAATAATTAATTTAGGCTTGCATTTTAGCTATCGTCATACTTTAGGTTTTTAACTAAGGAAAAACGGGCGAACACTATATATATATATATATATATATATATATATATATATATATATATATATATATATATATATATATATATATATATATATATATATATATATATATATATATATACTAGCTGACCCTGCCCGGCTTCGCCCAGACCCTGGTGGGGAGCATCTCATTTAATTCATATAAGTAGTCATATAAGTTCTCGTTCCCGTTACCGACTATCTGTCTGTCTGACTGTCTGTCCTGTCTGTCTGTCTGACCCAGCCGTCTTCGCCCAGACCCTGATGGGGAGCATGTCATTTAATTCATATAAGTAGTCATATAAGTTCCCGTTCCCGACTGTCTGTCTGTCTGTCTATCTATCTATCTGTCTGTCTGTCTGACCCAGTCCAGCCCATGGTGGAGAGCATCTCATTTAAATCATATAAGTAGTCATATAAGATCCCGTTCCCGACTATCTGTCTGACTGTCTGTCTGTCTTGGTTAAATGGAGGAGGGAGGAGGAAGAGGGAGGTGGAGGAGGGAGGAGGAGGGCGGAGACAGGAGGAGTAGGGAGAATAGGAGGGAGGAGGAGGGATTAGGAGGAGGAGGGGGAGGGGGAGGGAGGAGGAGGAGGGAGGAGGAGGAGGGAGGATGAGGGAGCAGGAGGGAGCAGGAGGAGGAGAGGGAGGAGGAGAAAGAGGGAGGAGGAGGAATGTGAAGGGAGGAGGAGGTAGAGGGAGGAGGAGGGAGGAGGAGGAGGGAGGAGGAGGGGGAGGAGGGAAGAGGAGGTAGAGGGAGGAGGAGGGAAGAGGGAGGAGGAGGAAGGAGGAGGAAGAGGGAGGGGAGGGAGGAGGAGGAGTGAGGAGGTAGAGGGAGGAGGAGGAGGGAGGAAAAGGGAGGAGGAGGGAGGAGAAGGAAGAAGGAGGAGGAGGGAGGAGGCAGAGGGAGAAGGAGGAAGGAGGAGGAGGGAGGAAGAGGGAGCAGGAAGAGGGAGGAGGGAGAGGGAGGAGGAAGAGGGAGGAGGAGGAGGAGGAAGAGGAGGGAGAGGGAGGAGGGGAAGAGGAAGAGGGTAGGAGGAGGAGGGAGAGGAGGAGGAGAAGGGAGGAGGAGGGAGGAGGTAGTAGGATGGAGAAGTAAGAGGGAGGAGGTAGGAGGAGGAGGAGGGACGAAGAAGGCAGGAGGAGGAAGAGGGTAGGAGGAGGAAGAGGGGAGAGGAGGAGAAGAATGGAGAAGGAGGGAGGAGGAGAAGGAGGAGTGAGGAGGAGAAGTAGGAGGCAGAGGGGAGAAGAAGGAAGGAGGAGGAGGAAGGAGGGAGAGGAAGGAGGGAGAATGAGGAGGGGAGGAAGG
>OY992896.1:83469865-83510783 GCA_963921405.1 Cepaea hortensis | reverse complement strand
GGAGGAGTGAGGAGGAAGAGGGAGGAGGTAGAGGGAGGATGAGGAGGGAGGAGAAGGAAGAAGGAGGAGGAGGGGAGGAGGTAGAGGGAGGAGAAAGAAGAGTGAGGAGGAGGAGTGAGGAGGAAGAGGGATCAGGAGGAGGAAGAGGGGAGGAGGAGGATGGAGGAGGAAGAGGAGGGAGAGGGAGGAGGGGAAGAGGAAGAGGGTAGGAGGAGGAGGGGAGAGGAGGAGGAGGAGAAGGGAGGAGGAGGGAGGAGGTAGTAGGATGATTGATTGCCATCCCACCAGGTTAATATGTTATCGCGGACCTCAGAGAGAAGTGTCTATGTAGAAGAATTTCCTGGACGTACGTATTTTGGGAGGGGGAGGAGGGAGGAGGGAGGAGGAGGAAGAAGAAAAAAAACTACGACAGTTGGCAGCTCTGGAATGAAAGGAAGGCGTGTAGAAAATTTCATCTCAATCGGATGGGGCCGTTCGCGAGCTTATAAAGGACATACATACATACAGACATACATACAGACGCACATCCTAATTTATATATATATAAGATATATATATATATATATATAATATATATATATATATATATAATATATATATATATATATATATATATATATATATTCTTCTTCTTCTTCAGCGTTCCGAGCCATTGAGGTTCTTTGCTGCAAATACAATCCGTCTCCATTCGTCTCTCTGGTGGACCTTCTCTTGCCAGTCGTTGATTCCAAGTGCTTGTAGGTCTGTACATGTATTATGTCTCCACCGCCTTCTTGGTCTACCTCGGGGTCTACGGTCATTTATTTCCTGAGTATATATATATATATATATATATATATATATATATATATATATATATATATATATATATATATATATATATATATATATATATATATATATATATATATATATATATATTACTGTTTACATAATACATTTCAAAAATGTACAATGTTACTAAACTAACTATGTAATTCCGTCCTCGAGTGATGAATTTAGATGAATAACGTCGAAAGTTCGTCGAGTGTTTCCTGTAGAAAAGACTATGTCTCAAATAGTTGATGATCTTGAAGAAACTTTCTAACACTGTCCCGATGACTTCGAACTGTTATTGTCGGCTTAAGGCATACCGATAAAATATCACAGTTACTAAAATAAGGCAGAGAGGTTGGTTGCTCAATTGAATGGTGATTCAGGCATTCTCGTCAAGAGATCGGGCAAAATGGTCTTGGCTCATTTAATGTGCTGAATGTCATAGGAGTAATCTTGCAGCAATAGGGCTCAATGGGCGATTCTGTTATTTTTGGGTGTCTCTTTCTGGATCACCAATAGAGGTGAGTTGTCGGTTTAAATGAGAAAGTGGGTGCATCTGAGATACTTGGATAGCTTCAGGAGACAACAGACTACACTCAGGCCCTCCAGTTCCGTAATACTCGGCTGACTTTAGCTTCTACTGACATAGACACATGGATCGTCGTGGTGCTGGCATCTGTTGTCAAAATAAATGAAGTATTTGTATCTGGCAGGCGGAAAATGGATGGATTTGACAAAAAGTAACTTCATTCTTTTGATTGCGTCAACTAAATAGACACTCATATAATTAATATTTATCCAAGATTCCATGATTGCATATAGAAGAACATTAATGGAAACTGTAAGAGTAGATGTGAATTTACTATAGAAATACATTAAGTTGAAAATACATCTATTTCTATGATATAATGTGTAGCTTGGAGATCCGACCAAGCCGACGGCAGCAGTTTTGAATATTTGAGAGGCCAGTCTTGTTGCTTGAATCTCTTTGCTAGAGAGGTACAAATTTATACATGGGATTTTACACATTGCGAATACATGAATAATATTGAGCCAGTAATAATAGATAGAAATCATGGTGGTATTTAAAATTTTAGTATGAAATGGTGTTGCCTGATGGACAGGAGCAGGCATCAAGATACATAAAGATTTTAAGATTATTTATTCTGGAGGTGAGGATCGGCATGGGGGAGTGGCAATAGTTTTGGACCGGAAAACATCAACGTCTGTTCAGGGATATTGGGCCGTGTCGGACAGAGTACTACTAGTTAAATTGAGTGGCAGACCTTTTAACATAAATATTATTCAAGTATATGCCCCAACAGGAGAGTCCAGTGAAGATAGTGTAGAGGAATTTTATAATGACATAGAGACTGCCTTAAAGAAATGTAAAAATTCAGAAATAAACATTATAATAGGGGACTTCAATGCAAAAGTAGGAAATCAAGGGGATAGATACACAGTAGGAAACTATGGTTTAGGAGAGAGAAATGAAAGAGGATACAGACTAGTAGAGTGGGCAAAAGAACAGGAAATGATTGTAGGAAACACCTGGTTCAAGCAACACCCTAGAAGATTATGGACCTGGAGGAGTCCTGATAGCAGGATTAGAAACCAGATTGACTACATTCTCATTAGCAGAAGATTTAGAAACGCCCTAACAGTAGCAAAAACAGTTCCCAGTGCTGACTGTTATAGTGACCACAGATTACTCACAGGAACATTGAGGATAAAGTTGAAGAAAGTCAAGTATACAACATGGAACACTAAATATGATTTGTGTACATTGAGTAATGACAAGGAAATACAAAACAAATTCAACATAGAAGTACAGAACAGATTTGAAATATTGTCTGATCTAGAGATCCTTTTCCAGGATGTGGATGATCAATGGGAAATGTTAAAGAATTCAATCAATATGGCTGCAGAAACAACTATTCCAAAATTAAAGAAGGTGGGTCGTAAGAAATGGATGACTGAGGAAATTTTACACTTAATGGAAACAAGAAGACTCAACAAAAATAATCCTGCCAAATATGAAGAAATTCACAGACAAGTCAGAATATTATGTAGGAAGGCAAAAGAATCATGGCTTGAGGAAAAGTGCTTAGAAATTGAAAAACAACACAACAGTCAAAATACCAAATTAGTGCACAAAAGGATTCAGGAACTTACTAATAAAAGAACAAGTACATCAACAGGCTGTCTAAGAACTAAAGATGGCAAAATCATAATAGAAAAAGATCAGATTCTACATGTATGGACAGATTATGTGAAAGACCTGTATAATGATAACAGAGAGGAACAGTATGCTATTAGATTTAATAATGAAGGACCAGCAATTTTAAAGATGGAGGTTCAAAATGTTCTTAAGCATATGAAAGCTGGCAAGGCCCCCGGTGCAGATAACATCACAACAGAAATGATTAAAGCTTTAGAAGAATTTGGACTAGAGCAAGTCACTAGACTGCTGAACACTTTATATGATACTGGAGATATACCTTCTGAATTATGTAATTCTGTATTTATTGCAATCCCAAAGAAATCAGGAACCTTAGAATGTGATCAACATAGAACAATTAGTATAATGAGTCACATCACAAAGATTTTGTTACGAATTATCATGCAAAGAGTGAGGAAGAAAATACAACCTGAAATAGGGGAAGAACAATGTGGTTTTGTAGAAGGAAAGGGTACAGTAAATGCTGTGTATATGCTGCGAACAGTTATTGAACGTGCTTTAGAAGTAAACAAGGATATACATCTTTGCTTTATTGACTACACAAAGGCTTTTGATAGAGTAAGACATGTCAACATTGTGGATATGCTTGCAGATCTACAAATTGATGGGAAAGACATTAGACTTATAAAAAACATATATTGGAAACAACAAGCTGCCATAAGAATTGATAATGAAGTAGGACAATACCAACCTATTAAGAGAGGTGTTAGGCAGGGATGTGTAATGTCTCCAGATCTTTTTTCCTTATACAGTGAAAATATTTTCAGAAATGTAGAAGACCTAAATGGAATCAGCATTGGAGGACGAAACATAAATAACATTAGATATGCAGATGATACAGTATTGATTGCAGACAATGCACAGGATCTGCAACAATTAGTAGACGCTGTGGTTGTACACAGTGAGCAGCTGGGGTTGGAATTAAATTGTAGGAAGACACAGGTTATGGTCGTCACTAGGAAGAACGAAGTACCACAATGTAATATACAAGTAAATGGGAATATTCTTCAACAAGTGAATCGGTTCAATTATCTCGGAACAGTCATAACATCTGATGGCAGATGCCTTGAAGAGATTAGAACAAGAATCGCCATTGCGAAAGTAGCCTTTAGCAAGATGAAAAACATTCTGACCAATAAATTGATGTCAATTGAAACGAGAAAAAGAGTGTTGAGGGGATACATAGAGCCTGTTCTTTTGTATGGATGTGAAACTTGGACAATGTGCAGTCAAGCTGAAAAACATCTGATGGCTGCAGAAATGTGGTTTCTGAGGAAAATGCAAAAATACCATGGACAGATAGAAAAACCAATGACCAAGTACTACAAGAGACAAATGAAAATCGTAGATTGATTAGAGAAATTAGACGTAGACAGTCAAAATTTTTTGGACATGTTATGAGAAGAAATGGACTGGAGAACTTGGTGACAGCTGGCAAGATCGAGGGGAACAGACCAAGAGGAAGACCGAGAGGAAAATACCTGGATGGCTTGGCCACATGGCATGGACGAGACAGGAACACTGAGCTGATCCACGACTCTGGTGATCGAGTGAAATGGCGAATCATGACCGCCCACGCTTTCCGGCATGGCACATGATTGATTGATTGATTGATTCATTAGTAAGGTTGTCAGTATCACAGAAAATTGATTTGTCCAGAGAATTATGGTTACCGTTAACTTCTGATGAATAAATAGTGTTGTGATGGATATAATTATTAACAACAGTAGTGGAAGTATTATACACACTCTATTCTATAGAATGGTGACTTTGGGTGTTTAGATCTGTCGGTCGCATTGTGTGTCTTAGAGAAAGTGTTATTGTCACTATTAGTACAGTCGGTTAGTTCTAACTCAGTCTTGACATCGTCACCTGTTTCTCTACTGTTGAGTGTTGAGGAACGTCGTTCTCTGCTACTGTTTTTGAGATAAACCAATTAGCTTGTATGTGGGAGTAGGGTGTATGGTTCCTGTGTTACATATGCAATTTGTGTTGTTTCGTGTGCATGTTGTTTGTCAACATGGTCGCTGTCCTGCGATGTTACTTTGTTGTTGGTACCAGTTTCTGCACATTTGTCAGTACCATTGATGACATTTTTATTTATTACGTTAAATCGATTAACTTGGAACAAACAAGCGTGATGCGTTTTACTTGCTTGTTTTGTAATTTCGTCACTGGTAGTCTCCCTTGGGATGTTTACATGTACTGTTTCTTTTTGACATTCATAATTTTGTTCATTTGCAGTTGGCTTTGTTACTGCTGTAATTCTAATGTCTTCGTTGGAACAGTTTTTGATATCGGGAAGATTTCCAATAATTAAATCTGCACAGGGGTTTATCTAATACTGCACAAATTACTCGCCCTGACAAGATAGGTGTGTGGATTTCTGTCATTGCCAGGAGGTATTTCTCTACATTACCCGCAAAATGTGCGACAGGTGACAAAGTTTCCTGTATGATCAATGTCATGTACAAATGTTTTTTCTATCCCCAATAAGGGTGGCGCCGCTATCGCGAATGATTCGACAGGGCTGGTTGTTCACGAACCCTTTATGAAAATCAAGTTTGCCTTTAGATGATAAGGCGGCAATAACACTATCATGTGCCACCGTAATGGCATGGCCGCATTTTAAAATCCCATCTGCTTGGAATTTACTACAGGTGGTACAATCATCATAATTAAATATATCAATAGCTTCTAAGGCATTTACATTTTGATGTTCACTTTCACACTCGCTTTCATCCTCACTGTCTGAAGTGTATCAATCAGAGCAGCGTTTGTCTCTTTTACCATTCGGCAGCTTTCACAGCTAGAGGAGTAATGCCCAAAGGCCAGACAAAAATAACATTTAACTGCTCTTCTGTAGTCAGTACGTTTTATTCTCCGTTTTTTCACCATCATTTCAAGGCGATGTCTATAGTTCGGATTATTATCGCACATCGAGTACTGATCATGTGATAGTTTGCAGTAATTACATGGTGAAGGCTTTGCTTTACCTCTATTTTTTTTAATTAAATGGTTTTGAGAGTTTTTCATTCATGGCAGCTGCCACATTGTTCTGACTATTATTTAAAGTAAAGATATCTCTGTTAGCTGTATAGAATGCAGACCCTTTCTGTTCTAATTCTTAAATAGTCCGGCAATCACTTTGCTGTAGAAATTTGGCAAATGATGTAGGCATTGATGTTATAATCTTATTCATGATCATTAGGTCTTTCAGTTTATCAAAGCTCTCATCAACTTTAGCTGCGCTAATCCATTTACTGAAGTTGTCCTGTACTGTTGATACATAATCTATGAACGTTTGACCAGCTTTTGGGCATAATTTCGAAAATTGCACTTGATATCCAGCAGCATCAAGAAGGAAATTGTGCATTATTCTATGTTTGATATAGTCATAATTTGTTCTTAATTCTTGCGGTATAGTTTCTATGACTTTTAATGGTTCAAGTGCTAAGTTACGCATGTATATGATGGCCCAATTTCATTGGGAACTTCATGATATCGCATTAATGTTTCAAAATTCTCTGTCCAAGCGGATATGGAGTCCCCAGAGCAAAATGGTTTAACAATTCCTTTGAACGTTTTGAACTTTTGTTCTTCTTCTTTACTTATTTGCTTGTGTTCGCTGGCTGTGAACTCCAGCGTGAAGTCATGTATATCGGATAAATACATCCTGTTGTCCAACATCAATGTGATGTCATACAGGACCTGAGGTTTGCGTGAGTATCCGTTGTCCCATGTCTGGCAGACTGGTGGTTTAACGCCATGCAGGCAGATACTCTGCGGCTTCGGAGGAATCATCGATCCTACTGATGTTAGCCAGGTCCCCAAAGGGACCTGTTGCCCAGGACGCACGGCGTGGACGTGTCAGCAGGTCTTGGCCAGTATAGATCCCGGCCCTGGTGCCTTGGAAACACCTCTTCCCTTCTTCTTTACTTTTTAATTTATTAATTGAAATCTGTATCCGAGAGTCAATTTCTAGTTGTTTTATTCTCATTTGGGTCTCTGCCTCTATTTTCTTAGCTTCTAATTCTAGTTCTTTCAGTTTCGTGGATGCTAAATTTCTAACTTTTTGTTAGCTGCTTCCATTTCTAACTTTTTATTAGCTTCTACTGCTTCCATTTCTAACTGTTTGTTAGCTGCTGCTGCTTCTATTCCTATCTTTTTGTTAGCTGCTTCCATTTCTAACTTGTTTTGCTCACGTTCTAAAGCTCTTTCCTGTTGCTCTTGCTCGTTTTCTTCTCTTAGAAAATTTTCTGCATGTTTCTTCTCACTCCATTCTGCGAGTTCATCACCTGTGTATTCTAATTTTTCCCATAGTTCAATACACTTTTCTAGAGTTGACATTTTTTGCAATTTGCAGTACTAATATTTAACACAAAATAGTTATCTGCCTTGCAAATACAATTTACATACACAAGTTGGTTATCTTTCTTTCGGTATTATGACAAAATGGTTATCAAATTTACATAAGTGAAAAAAAATGGAGTGTCCATTTAGAACGCCTCAAAGAAATAAAGTATAACTTAGCTGATTTTAGGGGATTTGCTCCAGCACCACTATTGACTTCTGTACTTGACGTCTTATTCGTCTGTTATACAAACTCGCTTTAAAATTAAATTACATCTCATCCTGTAGTGGGAAAGAAAAACATTAGTATCGTCGTGTAGTCATGTCGGTCTTATGTCTTGTAATGAGAGAGAGAATGATAAATGAATAGTTTTAGAGTTGAGTGATATAATAGATACTTGTCAAACTATTAGAATGTCGTCGTTGTGTGGTGTGTAGGCTTGTATTTTTTTTACTTGGCTAGTCCAAGAGCAGTCACAGTACTTTCTATGTTAACTGTCTATTTTAATCGTCGTTCTTAACTTACTGTCTTGGGACTCGCCCAAACGGACGAAACCCCCCCCCCCCCACACCAAAGCTAACCTGTCAACGTCTCTAGGGTTTACAAAATGGGTTCAGACAGGCAGATGGTGCGAGCACAAATGAGGCATGAAAACATGAATACATTATACATCATTTAATGATAATCTCATCGTATCAATCATCATAAATATCACAGATCAATTTCATGTCGCTCCAAAACTCGCTGTCGCACCGGCTCTCACAATACTCGCGCTGATATCAAAGCTATGCGCACTCGTGTCTCGTCACGCACACCACACACAATACATAGCGGTCACATTCATTCGCACTGAAAGTTTAAGTATAAGTCTATCCTGTCTCTCCACACAGTCACACATCCTCTCTCAATCGTGTCCGAGTCTCGTCTGTCGTTTCCTACTCAGTTCGGTGGTCACGAAGTACTTGACCCTCGTGCAGTCCGTGGAAGGTCGTGCTGTCACGTCTGTCCCGCAATCGCCTGTGGAGGCCAGGCGTACTGCGCCATTCTGTCCGAGGTGAACCTGTCCTGTCACTCAAGGGTACAGTCCTGTTTCTACTTAAGCGTCTGGACTGTTTTACTACCCCCGTACTATCCCCATGTCCTTATGTCTGTCCTCTGTTATGTCACGTTCAGGACCTTGACAATACGTACAATTACATCGTTACACAGACATACTAGAAACTATCACATCGTTACCCTGACATACTTCTTCTTCTTCTGCGTTCATCCGGGTTTTTTTTTCGGACGTGATTGCGTTGTGCCTGTTTACAGCAGAGCTGCGTTCTTGCGCCGTTAGGCCGACACATCCGACTTCTGCGGGCATTTGTTGACATGGTTAACCTTTCCGGGGACACTGACATACAAGAAACAACTAGACATACAAGAAACTATCACATCATTACACTGACATACAAGAAACAACAACATTGTTACACAGACATTCAAGAAACAACACCATCGTTACACAGATATGCAAGAAACAACAACATTGTTACACAGACATACAAGAAACAACAACATCGTTACACAGATATGCAAGAAACAACTACATCGTTACACAGACATACAAGAAACAATCGCATCGTTACACAGCCATACAAGACTCAATCATATCGTAACACAGCCATACAAGAAACAACCACATCGGTACATTGACATACAAGAAACAACTACATCGTTACACAAACATACAAGAAACAACTACATCGTTACACAGCCATACAAGAAACAATCACATCGTTACACAGCCATACAAGAAACAACCACATCGGTACATTGACATACAAGAAACAACTACATCGTTACACAGCCATACAAGAAACAATCACATCGTTACACAGCCATACAAGAAACAACTACATCGGTACACTGACATACAAGAAACAACTACATCGTTACATAGCCATTCAAGAAACAACAACATTGTTACACAGACATACAAGAAACAACAACATCGTTACACAGATATGCAAGAAACAACTACATCGTTACACAGACATACAAGAAACAACAACATCGTTACACAGACATGAAAGAAACAACAACATCGTTACACTGACATTCAAGAAACAACTACATCGTTACACTGACATACAAGAAACAATCGCATCGTTACACAGCCATACAAGAATCAATCACATCGTTACACAGACATACAAGAAACAACCACATCGGTACATTGACATACAAGAAACAACTACATCGTTACACAAACATACAAGAAACAACTACATCGTTACACAGACATACAAGAAAAAATCACATCGGTACATTGACATACAAGAAACAACTACATCGTTACACAGCCATACAAGAAACAATCACATCGTTACACAGCCATACAAGAAACAACCACATCGTTACACAGACATACAAGAAACAACCACATCGGTACATTGACATACAAGAAACAACTACATCGTTACACAAACATACAAGAAACAACTACATCGTTACACAGACATACAAGAAAAAACAACATCGTTACACAAACATACAAGAAACAACTACATCGTTATACGGACATACAAGAAACAACAACATCGGTACACTGACATACAAGAAACAACAACATCGATACACAGACATACAAGAGACTATCAGAACGTTACACAGACATACAAGAGACTATAACAACGTTACACAGACATACAAGAAAGAATTACATCATTACACAGAAATACAAGAAAGAATTACATCATTACACAGAAATACAAGAAAGAATGACATCGATACACAGACCTAAAAGAAACAACTCCATCGTTAGTTCATTATTCGGAAAGTATAGTTCAGAAACTACAATCTGGGATGCTCTGCATGCGAGGAATGACCTTGTCTCCAACTAATGGCCACTGCAGGTTCCTCTGATTTTTTTTTTTTTTTTTTTTTTTTTTCTCGTTCTCTGTCGAGGGAAGTGAATACGGCCCCCAAAAAGCCACCGTGTGCGATGTCGGCGTGCATTTATATAAGGTTTACATTAAACAACATTGTAAAACACTTTCTGTTTTGTTCTTTCAGGAGACATAAGCTACAACCATGATGGAAAGAAAGGGAATCGTGTTCGTGTGTTTACTTCATCTAGTCACGAAATGTACAAGCAATGTTGTTACAACACACTCGGTTAACAACCTTTCACACCAAGTTCTCACGTTTGGAGACAGTTTCAAATTAGCGCTTGATGATAAACACATCAATATCAGTGTTGACTACAGGGGCCATCATTTACTGACTGGCTTTATTGGCTATAATAAACCTACACAAGGTGTAACGAGCTGCCAGGGACATGCAGCGAACGCAGAAAATGACCACTGTTTCCGGTGGGTGAATGGACCACAGTTGGAGATTTATGAGGCCAGTCACAGAACCAGCAACACGTCAGATATTCAGTGCATTACTGTAAACTGGACGGTTCCGGGACAGGCCGGTCACGTAACCGATACTCCTGTTGATTGCTACAGCATGGAGAATGCCTTCTGGTATGGTGGATTTGAAGAACAAAATCAAGCTTGGCCCATCAATGGCTTCCATATTGGTTCAACTCCATTTGTAACCGGCGAATGCACAGATACTCAGGAATTTGGTGACGTCATCGAGGGTATCTTTTTATCCTCCTCGGGAACAGGGATCTATGTGCACGACACCACGCCGCTTTACCTCAGCATGAACTATAACAATTCTAAACAGCTCTGCCTTCAAGGTAAAGTTGGTCCGAACACACCATTTTTCAAAATTGACAAACCGTACTTAATTTACGATGTGTGCAGATCAACTGATATTACAAAATTGTGGAAAGGAATGGCGGCGCGATACATTCCCAAACCAAATAGTTATCCGGCGCCCGAGTTGGTACGATATCCAATTTGGTGCACCTGGGCAACATTTAAATCCAATATCGACGAGACGAAAGTTGTGAAGTATGCAGAGAGCATTCGGCGCTACAACTTCAGCATTTCCCAGCTGGAGATTGATGACGACTGGACTCCACGTTACGGGGACTTCACATTTAACACAAAATCGTTCCCAGAAGCCAAAAAAATGATTGCAAATTTGACAAGTCTGGGTATTCCTGCAACAGTTTGGGTCCACTGGTTTTTCAATAATAATTCTAATGCATTTAATCAACTGAAAACATCTGGGTACCTCATAAAGGAATTTGACAGCGACAAGCCACTCCTGGTGTCATGGTGGGAAGGGCGCTATGCCGGTATTCTGGATTTTACTAACCCATCAGCTGTGGAATGGTACCTGGGCCGGTTGGCAGATTTAAAAACGAACTTTAATGTGAGATCGTTTAAGTTTGATGGCGGAGAAGTGAAATGGGTTAAGAACTATCGGTACAATGTTCATGGGGAGCTATTGAATCCAAACTACCTCACCAAGAAATACGTAGAGACGGCACGCCTAGCGGATGTCCCTGGTGATCGACAGGAACTAAGAGTCGCCTTCAGAAGTCAGGCTTCCTCCAATATGGTGAGAATGTTTGATCGAAACAGCGATTGGAGTCACAATATGGGAATCAAGACTATCATTCCCTGCGCTCTAGTCTTTGGGCTGATGGGGTACCCTTACGTTCTTCCAGATCTCATTGGTGGAAACGCTTATTCATCGCCCTTTCCAGAGCCGGAGCTCTTCGTTCGTTGGTTGCAGGCGTCAGTCTTTCTGCCAATTCTGCAGTTCTCCACGGCGCCCTGGGTGTACAATAACGACTCCATCATTCAGATCACCCACAAGTTTGTCAACCTCCATGAGAAATACGCCGACAAAATTATTGATCTGGCTCGGAACGCCCGGCAGACAGGTGAGCCCATTGTCCGACCCCTGTGGTGGATCGCGCCAACAGATGTGAACGCTTTGACCCTGGATTCGGAGTTCCTGCTGGGGGATGACCTTCTTGTGGCCCCGGTTCTGGAGAAAGGGGCAAGGTCCCGGGACATTTATTTGCCGCCAGGACAGTGGCATGATGAACTCAGGGACGTGATACGGCCGGGTGGGGCATGGTTGAGGAACTACTCGGTCGCATTAGACGAGCTCGCTTATTTCACAAAAATCCACTGACTTTAAACTGATGTAATTTGAATCACAGCTGAAGACAATGTCGGCGACGAATGCCAAGAGCTGTTAAGATCTACCATCTGTTGGCAGTAGGAAGTGGATAACATATTTTATTCAGTTTAGTAATCAGATCGGTCACCGTGAGAAAACGCTAATTGATTCAGTGTAATAATCAGATCGGTCGCCGTGAAAACACTCTAATTGATTCAGTGTAGTAATCAGATCGGTCGCCGTGAGAACACTCTAATTGATTCTGTGTAGTAATCAGATCGGTCGCCGTGAAAACACTCTAATTGATTCTGTGTAGTAATCAGATCGGTCGCCGTGAGAACACTCTACTTGATTCAGTGTAGTAATCAGATCGGTCGCCGTGAGAACACTCTAATTGACTCTCGGTAAGGATAGAACAGTAGATGCTGAACAGGACAATGAGCAAAGAACGGCCGTTGAATTGTTAAATCGATATCTTCCATATATATTATTTATATATTCTAAATAAAATTCTGCATTGTCACTTTCTGATTTGTTTTCATTTTTTTTTTTACTATTTCCACTATATTATATTCTATGTATTCAAACCTTAAGATGAAGAACATAGTTCTTAAGAGCTATATTGGCCCACATCTGATGTACGGAAGTGAATCATGGACAATTAACAGACAAGTGAGGAATTATGTGGAAGATGTTTATAGAAGGATGATGAGAACATCCTGGGCGGATAGACAGAGCAAAGAAGATATCATGAAAGGTGTAAACTTATAGAGAGAACTGGTGCTCGAATCAAAAGATGACAGTTCACATTTATTTTAGCATATAATGAGAAGGGGAAAGCTGGAGAATGTCGTCACAACAGGAAAGATGGAGGAGAGAAGAGGCAACGGAGACCACGAGAGAAGATGCTGGACGATCTAGCATCATCCCATAGAGAAACATTAGTATCAGAAATAATTGACAGCACAAGAGACAGAAGCCTGTGGGCAGACAAGATCACCGAAGACAGAAGCCTGTGGGCAGACAAGATCACCAGAGACAAAAGCCTGTGGGCAGACAAGATCACCAGAGACAGAAGCCTGTGGGCAGACAAGATCACCAGAGACAGAAGCCTGTGGGCAGACAAGATCACCAGAGACAGAAGCCTGTGGACAGACAAGATCACCAGAGACAGAAGCCTGTGGGCAGACAAGATCACCAGAGACAGAGGCCTGTGGGCAGACAAGATCACCAGAGACAGAAGCCTGTGGGCAGACAAGATCACCAGAGACAGAAGCCTGTGGGCAGACAAGATCACCAGAGACAGAAGCCTGTGGGCAGACAAGATCACCAGAGACAGAAGCCTGTGGGCAGACAAGATCACAAGAGACAGAAGCCTGTGGGCAGACAATATCACCAGAGACAGAAGCCTGTGGGCAGACAAGATCACCAGAGACAGAAGCCTGTGGGCAGACAAGATCACCACAGCCATACCTCGCAGGCTATAAGAAGACAGACATCACCAGAGACAGAAGCCTTGGGCAGACAGGATCACCAGAGCCACACCTCGCGGGCTGTAAGAAGATAGACATCACCAGAGACAGAAGACTGTGGACAAACATAATTACAAACACCACATCATCATCATCATCAAGTGCCGTGCCGGCTGGCGTAGGCGTTCATCGCTCTCCATAGATCTCGGTCTTTTGTTTTCTGGATCAACTCTGCTGCTGATATTCCTCCATGCCACCGTCTCAATCCATCCAGCATCACTTCTCTTGGTCTACCTCTGCCTCTCTTCCCCTCGATCTTTCCAGTTGTCACGATGTTCTCCAATGCCTCTCTTCTCATCACATGACCGAGGAAAGTTGTTTGTCTCTGTCTTATTGTTGTATATAATGTTCTAGTTTCATTAACCTGTTTCAGACAGTCGTCGTTAGTTACTCTGGCAGTCCAAGGAATTCGCAACATTCGTCTCAGGAACCACATCTCTGTTGCTTCTAATTTCTTCTTAATTTGTTCATTTACATTCCAAGATTCACTGCCATACAGCAAAACTGGTTCTACATAGCATTTCAGCACTCTCTTTCTTACATTCAGTGATAGTGACTTATTGCATAAGATACTCTTCATTTTCTGAAATGCGGCTTTTGCCTGCCCTATTCTGCTCCTAATCTCTGTTGTACATCTTCCATCTTCTTCTTCTTCTTCAGCGTTCCGAGCCATTGAGGTTCTTTGCTGCAAATACAATCCGTCTCCATTCGTCTCTCTGGTGGACCTTCTCTTGCCAGTCGTTGATTCTAAGTGCTTGTAGGTCTGTACATGTATTATCTCTCCACCTGATCTTCCATCTGATGTTATAAATGCCCCTAGGTATCTAAAATTATCAACTTGGTTAAGGATTTTCCCTTCTATTTCTGTCACATTTTGGTGTCACCATTTTCTTTGATATTACCATTGTTACTGTTTTCTTGATATTCAAGGAGAGTCCTTTCCTTGCACTCTCTGTTACTACAACGTCTAATAATTGTTGTAGGTCTGTTGAATTATCCGCCACCAATACTGTGTCATCTGCATAGCGTATATTATTTATATTATAACCTCCAACTAGTATTCCTGGCATCTCTTTGATCTCTCTCATTATTACTTCGCTATACAGGGAGAAAAGATCTGGTGACAAGACACACCCTTGTCGTACTCCTAGCTTTATCTGTTCGTAACTACCCTCTTTATTTCCCATTTTAATTGCTGCTACTTGGTTCCAGTAAATATTCTTTATTATTCTTAAATCTTTTCCATCAGTGTTGATATCTTCCAACATTTTAATCAGTTCATCATGTTTTACTTTATCAAATACCTTAGTATAATCTATGAAGCACAAATATATGTCTCTCTGTTTCTCTATTGACCTTTCTATTAGTGTCCGTAATGTATAAATTGCATTGTTTGTGCCCTTTCCTTCCACAAATCCATACTGTTCTTCACTAATTTCCATTTTTATTTTCTTTTTGGTTCTTCTCATTATGATTCTGAGTAAAAGCTTAGTGATATGGTTTATAAGGTTAATTGTACGAAAATCTTCACAATCAATTGCTCCTGGTCTTTTTGGTATAGCTATAAATACAGATTTCAGCATATCACTGGGTAAATATCCACTGCTGTAAATATCATTCAACATTTTGGTTAATATATCTACTCCAAATTCTCCCAATACTTCTAATTCTTCTATTGTGATTTCATCTGGCCCAGCTGTTTTTCCTTTCTTCATACGTTTCATAGCGTCAGCGACTTCTTCTTTCAGAATAGGTGGACCTTCTAAGTTACTATCTTCTGTTAATTCTTCCCTTTCTCCTTCATATAATTCTCTTATATACTCATTCCACCTCTTCATTATAGCATCTTCCTCTAATATTATCTTTCCTGTTTTTGATTTCAAACACCCTGTATTTATTCTTATTTTTCTTCCTGTAAGCTCACTGATTTGTCTGTGCATATTTTTTGTATCTTTAATGGAATTTAATTCAATTTTTTTGCATTGCTCGTTTAACCAACTTTCTTTAGCCTTCCCACATTTATCTTTTATTTCTTTATTTATCTTAGCGTATTCTTGTTTGTCATTTTTACTCTGTTTTCTTTTGTCCATCAGTTTTAAGATATCTTCATTCATCCATTTTTTCTTAGCTATTTTGCCTCTCTCCGGTAATACTTCTTTGCTAGTTTGATGAATGGAGTCCCGTAACATTTCCCATTGTTCATCTATACTCTGTATTTTAGTTATTGCATTGTACCTATTTTTCACAGTCACTCTGTATTGTTCTTGCATTTCTTTATCTATTTTCAGAACCTCTTTATTAAGTCTCATGTTCTTAACCATTTTTTCCCTCTCTTTAATCTTACTTTTATTTGTCCACATAGTGGTACATGATCACTATTACAGTCAGCACCAGGCATTGTCTTTACATTAATTAAAGCATTTCTAAATCTTTTATTAATTAGTATGTAGTCAATTTGGTTGCGTATTTTCTTATCAGGGCTTATCCATGTGTACAGTCGTCTTTTATGGTGTTTAAACCATGTGTTTCCAATTATCATATCATTGATATTTGCCCATTCTATTAACTTTTCCCCTCTTTCATTTCTTGTACCTAAACCATAATTCCCCACTACATCCTCAATTTTTCCCTTTCCTACTTTTGCATTAAAATCACCAAGTATTATCTTTATTTCTTGTGATCCAATTTGAGCCATCGCCATTTCTATTTCGTCGTAAAAGTATTGTATTTCTTCATCACTACTGCTTGCTGTTGGTGCATATACTTGTATAATATTTATGTCTATTGGTTTGCCTTTGATTTTTACCATAATAACTCTATCTGAAATACACCAGTATCCATTAATTGACTTGGCTGTTTTTTCGTCTAATATTATTCCTACACCTTTTTCATGTGTATTCCCTCCAGAATAAATTATTGTGTGATTGTCAGCTATAATTTTGCCCGATCCCTTCCATCTCATCTCACTAACGCCTAGTATATTCATTTTCATGCTATCCATCTCTCTTAGAACATTGGTCAACACCACATAGCATGACTATAATTAGAAGAAAAGTATTTAAAATGACCGTGGACAAACATAATCACAAACACCACACAGCTTGGACTATAATCAGAAGAACAGTATTTAAACTGCTTATATATTTCCCAAACATCGCTATGAATTGTAGAGACCATGTGTTGTCCATGCAACATTATCCTTCTCGCGGTCTGTCTAGTTTACTCAAGAGGAAAGGTAACACCAATACACCTGGAACAGGACAAGCTGCAGAAGCTGCCGGATTACCCAGCAAATCTCTAACTGTCCGCTTGTCGGAGAGCTTCGATTGTAAAGGTCATGCAACTAGCCTTAACAGTTACATAAACCGTGTGAATGCTAGAGTTGGCACAGTTAACTTCTGTAACCAGACGCACGTGAGAATCTCAAACTTCACAATTATATCCATATTCACATAATCGGATCAGTGACGCGACGCTGATTGGAGGACGCTCCCCTAACCCTTCCCGTTGTACCTTCAGGAATTACGCTAAATTTTACATTTATTTCAATTGGTAATTCAAAATGCTATTACCAGATATTGATTGATTGATTGATTGATTGATCTAGGAACCGACATCGCAGCATTCGGGACATTCCCATAAGCGCTCCGTCCCCATCCTCAGCATCAAACGAAATTCCCTACGAACAAAAGTTACAGCACCCGCGTTTGATTTCCGTGAACGATATTTCTCACTTTTAGTGATCCGGGTGTCTGGCCAGATATTCGGTACAGACTGAAGTTATATTTTGTTATCGGGGGTTGAATTTACAGATCCATTCTGGCCAACCCCTTGCAGAGCTTTCTGTAGAAATTGGCTTTTAGAATCCATGTAGGACTTAGGCCTTTCATGGTGGAGTGAATTGTGTTCCATGGTTTCGCTAAGCTTGTGGCTCAGTACATCAGACTTCGACGAGCACTTTCTCGGATTTGCTTTACATAACCTTTGAGCAGCTGGTCTCCCTGGCCAAGGTGTTAACGCCTTTCTCCGTAATCCCGTATATTCTCGTGAGTAACATAACCTGCGCGAGAATCAATAGCGGTTCTCGCCGCGTTGGTAACTTACGGGGTATGTGAGCCGATCGCTCAGAAAGCAATGGCAAACTACTGACCGTAATATCTTGCCTGGTACATCAACAGCAGCTGAAAAAATGCTGATACTGACTGCAACGTCCTGTAAGGAATATGAAAAAAAAATACCTTTGAGCAGGTCCGCATGGCCGAATAGATAAAACGCGAGTTCTTAAACATCCGATGTGCTGATGCCGAGGTTAGCGGTTCAACCCCTACACCGGACAGCTGGACTAAAATGTTGACCTGCCGTCCTTGACTTGGGGACATAAATTATAAGTACCTCTGAAGCAAAGGGTCGTCCCATTATACTGCGTTCCTGTGCCAGAGAAGATCACACAAAATGCTCCTCACTGCCCCTTGTGAAAAGTGGAACAGTCAGGAGTCTCGACAAACCAACAACCCGCACAGATATACTCTGCATAATGCCGCTGCCAGGATGGCAACACAAAAGTCCACCACGAAAAATACAGTTCATTGTCGATGGAAGCGACAGTCACTAGAAAACCAGCAGCTACACATTACTGCTTAAAACCCCATGACTTGTCTGGCATGGGAGGCCGTACCAGTAGCTGCCCTACCCTGGGCATAGCTCTTGGGGATATTGAAATGCACAAGCCCTTCTACCACATGAACTTCGCTTGTGTTCACAGTGAGCGAACGCAAAGAAAAAAAAAGAAAAAAAAAATGTCATATGGCTAAGTCATTCAATGATTTATCTCTTTGTCTTCCCCTTTCCAGTTGTTCCATCAAGTGTACATGTTGTCATAAAGTTTTACATTTTTAGTCTCCTCCCAACGCCCGCACAAAATCTGGACCGACTACGTCTAATTTCTCTAATCAATTTACGGCATTGATTGATTGATTGATTGATTTAGGAATCGACATCACAGCATTCGGGGCATTCCCATAAGTGCTCCGTCCCCATCCTCAGCAGCCAGCGAAGAGTTCCAACACTAATAGTACCTACGGCATTCATTTGAGTATTGAAGGACTGCCTCATTTGTCCACCCATTGTATTCTTTGCATTTTCCCCAGAAATCACATTCCCACTGCCATTAGATGCTTCGCAGCTTCTCTGTTTATTATCCATGAAATTAAGAGCAGAATAGAGCAAGCAAAAGCTGCACTTTAGAAAATGAAAATTGTCTTATGCTGTAAGTCACTATTATTCACAATCAGAAGCGAGTACTGAAATGTTAAGTACAACCTGTTTTGCAGTGTGACGGCAATTCATAAAACGGGAATGAGCACGTCATACCACTGTTTTCCCTTAGTGACAGAAGCCACAAACATTTTGCACGATTTATTGCCTGGCATATTTCGCAATATCCGTTTTTATTTTTCGCATATCATTTACATGACATCGCTGTCAACGCCAGCATTTTACCGCTGTCGTTGATTTCTTGGCAAGATTACGCTCAGTAGTTTGCCAGTTTGCCAGTGCTTTCTGAGCGGCCTGCTCACTTATCCCGTAAGTTACCAACACGGCGAAAACCGCTTCCAATTCTCGCGCGCTGCGTTACCCTACGTAGATAAACGGGATTACGGAGAAAATCTGTATCAGTTACTGGGGATAATAAATGCTCCACGTTCGAACAATATCTGTGACTGTGTTTTAAGTGTTTCAGCCGAAGTATTATGCATGTATTCACTTCATAACATGTATGCATCTCACGAGATGCAGCGAGATTATAATGGCAATAAATCGTGCAACATATCGTTTGTGACTTCTATGTGAATGAACAACTTAGGGCGCGCTTAGAAGCAACGGGGATGTGGTTCCTAAGACGAATGTTGCGAAAACCGGAGACTGCCAGAGTAACTAACAACCATGATTGGAAGAGACTAATGAAACTAGAACATTATATCCAACTATAAGAAAGAGACAAACAGCTTTCTGTGGTCGTGTGATGAGAAGAGACGCTTTGGATGATCCCGTGACAACTGGAAAGATCGAGGAGAAGAGAGGCAGAGGCAGACCAAGAGAAATTTTGCTAAATATGAGAGTAACATGGAGGAATATAACCAGCACGGCTAATCCAGTTTCCCAGAGTGAGTTCTATGGAAAGATATGATCGCCTATGCCAGATGGCACGGCACATAATGATATTGGTACTGTCTGGTATATCTTCTGATTTCTGTTAGCTTCCTTCTTCTCCGAAGACGTATCAATATGTTAATGTATTTCTAATAAGATGCAATGTATTGATGAGCAAGTGAGCAAGTGAACTGCGTCCCTCACGCTGTCAGCATTTGATCATGTTTCTCATCGCTTCCCCCACCATACACCGGAACCTAGCTGACATGCTGGAAGAACAGTCTGGAATTCAGTCTGGCGTGTAAAGCGCACTATGATATTCATACAAATCAATTCGCACCATGTCTCTTCTCCGCCTCAATGATCACACGATCTTCCAATCAATTCCACATCACGAGCATGATACATCTGAGCGATCTACACAATGTTTGATTTCCGAATACTTAGCACCGACAAAGAGCGTTTCCGATTTCTAATGAAATTGTGTTTTTTTTTTATTTATTGCATTTCCTTTCAGCTTTTTATTTGTATATATAAAACTATCGGTTACTATTACCTCGTGTTGTATTGAATTACGAGACATATCAACTGGGGAACGGTTTGAGGCCACTAAGGCCGCTCATAAACAAATCGTTTATTTGATTGGCGCTTGTAGAAGCAAAGGAACGTAGCAGAGATTAGTGGATACACTAAAATACAATTTTTAAAAAAAAAACAGCACAAAAATTAAAAGTATGGTAATCATACAGGGATTTGAACCTGTGACCTCCATATGACGACGGCGTCTCGCTGCAGGGACAAGTTTACTTCGTCGCAAGACCAACTAAATAACCCGGAATTGCCTAGTATTTTTACGTGTTTCCTAGCAATTCTCTCTCTCTCTCTCTCTCTCTCTCTCTCTCTCTCTCTCTCTCTCTCTCTCTCTCTCTCTCTATCTCTCTCTCTCTCTCACACACACACACACACGCATATACACATGTGTGTACATGTGTATATGCGTGTGTGTGTGTGTGTGTGTGTATGTTTGTGTGTGTATCAATGTGTATAATTGTGCGTATGTGTGTGTATGCGTGTGTGTGTGTGTGTGTGTGGGTAT
The DNA here is from genome assembly GCA_963921405.1 of Cepaea hortensis. Classification (NCBI taxonomy): domain Eukaryota; kingdom Metazoa; phylum Mollusca; class Gastropoda; order Stylommatophora; family Helicidae; genus Cepaea; species Cepaea hortensis. The sequence continues at coordinate 83,489,511 of OY992896.1, read as the reverse complement.
TATGTGCATGTATTGTTGTGTGGATGTGTGTGTGTATGTGCGTGTATATGCATATGCGTATGTGTGTGTGTGTGTGTGTATTCGTGTATGCATGTGTATGTGTTGTGTGTGTATGTATGCATGCATGCTGTATATGCGAGGGAGTGTGTATATGTGTGTTATTGAGTATGTGCATAACTGTGAGAGTTTGTGCAAATGATGTAAGTATGCATGCAGGTATGTATGTGTGTGTTTTGGTTTATGAATGTGCGTTTGTGCGTGTGTCTACCTGTCTCATAACATAGTAATATGCATTGTTTATGTTTACAATATCCAATTGACTAAGTTGTTTTCCTTTGTGAATGTAACATGCACAATTGACGAACGAAAGATGAGTGATTGGAAGGGCCGATTGTAAGATATTGTAACCCTTTGAGAAATGTGTGTAGAGTGTGTACAGTAGAGTGTGTACAGTAGAGTGTGTACAGTAGAGTGTGTACAGTATTGTGTGTACGGTGTGTGCAATAGAATGCTTAGAGTGTGTACAGTAGAGTGTGTACAGTACTGTGTGTAGAGTAGAGTGTGTACAGTAGAGTGTGTACAGTAGAGTGTATAGAGTGTGTACAGTACAGTTTGTACAGTATAGTGTATAGAGTGTGTACAGTAGAGTGTGTACAGTAGAGTGTGTACAGTATAGTGTGTACAGTATTGTGTGTACAGTGTATTGAGAGTTGTGCAGGGGCCCATAAGGGAAGCAAAGAATAGCAACACTGTAGCCTACCACGCATGTCGTAAGAGGCGACTAAGGAGGCTTGATGGTTCCGTCGCCCTGCTACTGAGTGAGTGCGTGGCGCGACACTGTGAGCTGTGGGTTTCGTGTGAGTGCTTTTGAATCTGCCCAAGTTAGTTTTTTTGTTGTTTTTTTTTGGAACGTGACTGCATGTTCGGAGCGATGGCAGGTGGCTATGTCCGAGAGTTGACCGGTTTTTGCCTTATGCAGAAATGCGCGGCTGCTGGGCTTCTGGTTGACTGCCACCGCCGTCGGTGATGAACTGTATGTTCGTGGACTGTGTGGGTGAACATCTAGGAAACATCCAGATATGAAAATGACTGCTGATTCCATCAGAGATGATGGCGGCATTATGCACAGTGTATCTGTGCGGGCTGTTGTTTGTCGAGACTCCTGTCTTTTCCACTTTTCACATTGGGCAGTGGGGAGCATTTTGTGTGATATTCACTGGCACAGGAACGGAGCATAATGGGGACGACCCGTTGCTGTGAAGTTGGAACTGCGACTAACTAACTAACTAACTAACCTTACCATTAGCACACCGGAAGTTTAAGAGCGAGCTCTCTTATCCATTAGTACACGCTAACCTCTAACTGAGAATCCATGACACCCGAAGAGGCAACAGAAAACACCCCACAAGTACATTGTACATCAGCCTACACCCACACCCGTACACTGTTCATCAGCCTACACCCACACCCGTACACTGTTCATCAGCCTACACCCACACAAGTACATTGTTCTTCAGCTTACATACAGATTGCATGCCAGAAGAGCGAGTTCGTGTCGGTAGCTATCATACAACTATAATGTATTAATATCAACTGTAATGTATTAATATCGAATATACTTTATTGATATCAAAAGCAGATACAATATGAGTATAAACACAACCAAAACTAAGTAATACAAGTTAGCAGATCGCCGGGCCCACTAAGTATACAGATAAATAGCACATCTCTGAAACAAGTTAAAGAATTCAAATATCTTGGAAGTATGATCACAGAAGATGGCAGATTGGACAGAGAAATTGAAATCAGATGTCAAAAAGCTAGTGCACTTACATGTCACCTATCACCCTTACTGAAACTTCCAAACATACCCATGTCCACCAAACGACAGATAATAAACAGCATATTCACACCAACCCTATGCTACCAATCTCAAACTTGGACTTTATCCAAATCACACTTTCGCAAAATCAACACCTGCGAAATGAGATGCATGAGGACAGCTGCCAACTTAACAATCCAAGACCAAGTAAGAGAAATGCTGTTTTCAGACAGACAGTGGGATCAAAACCTTGTGCCACATTTATTGAAAGACAGAAGATCACGTGGTTTGGCCATGTCGTTAGAACGCAACACCATCAAGTACCATCCCTGGCTTTACATCAAAGATCATCTGCGACGAGGCCAAGAGGACGTCCAAGAAGAAAATGGATTGACGACATCAAAGACATTGTACAACCACACGGAATGAAACTATCCAGTGCCGCCCATCGGGCTCAGGAGCGCAAATTATTCCTCCCCACGACGCTTGACGGCAGAAGTGGAAGATGATGGTGATGATGATGATGATGATGATGATGATGATGATGATGATGATGATGATGATGATGATGATGATGATGATGATGATGATGATGATGATGATGATGATGATGATGAATATCAAAAATACTTTACTAACGTGAAATATACTTATATATATACTATATAATTACTAACGTGAAATGAAGAAATCCTATATGTAATCACACGACTTAAAAACAATGAGGCAACTGGGACTGATGGAATTGCTGCTGAATTTATAAAGGCAGGTGGCCATGCATTACATCTAAAGCTATACGAACTAATAATAAAAATCTGGAGGACAGAAGAAATACCCCATGACTGGAAAGAGTCATTATTGATACCTATCTTTAAGAAAGGAGACAAGTTCCAATGTGGAAATTATAGAGGAATATCACTACTGTCCACAAGCTATAAGATACTATCCGCAGTATTACTAAATAGACTAAAACCATATTCAGAAGACATATTAGGTGACTACCAGGCGGGTTTTAGACAAAACAGATCAACAATAGATCAGATATTTATCTTACGACAAATAGTCGAGAAACATTGGGAATATAAAAGAGATCTCCTTAACATTTTTGTGGATTTTAAAAAGGCTTATGATAGTGTCCATAGGAATAGTCTATGGAATGCTATGCAGGAATTTGGAATACCAAGGAAGTTAATCAACATGACCAGACTATGCATGGAAGATACTTATAATATAGTAACATATAAAGGCAGGAAATCAGACCCCTTCCGAATAACATCTGGCTTGAAACAGGGTGATGCACTATCGCCGCTACTCTTCAATCTGGCTCTAGAGAAAGTTGTAAGGAAGATAAAGAAGGAATGTGATATTGGAGGAACATCCAAGCTGCTTGGTTATGCAGATGATATAGATATTATAGGGCAAAGTGAACAAAAGACATTGGAAATATTGACTCACTTAAAGGAAAAAGCCCAACAGATGGGGCTGGTTATCAACCAAGATAAGACAGAATATATGGTAATTTCAAGAGACGGAATGGCTAAAAACTCTGGCCACATACAAATAGATAATATGACCATTAAAAGAACGGAAACATACAAATACCTGGGTACAATCTTCAACTGCTCCAACATCATAAGGGAAGAAATACAAACTAGAATCAACTCTGGAAATAAGATATACTATGCACTACAACATCTACTAAAATCAAAGGCGCTATCTCGTAAAACCAAAATCACAATATACAAAACACTGATCAGACCAGTTGTGCTGTATGGCTCTGAAACCTGGAGTACAACGAAAGGAGACGAAGCCTTGTTACAAACCTTTGAGAACAAAATTTTAAGACGCATCTTTGGACCCATTAGGGATGCACAAAGTGGAGAGTGGAAAAGAAGAAGTAACAAAGACATTTATGATCTGTTTAAGTCCCCGCTAATCACTGGTATCATGAAGGCTAATAGACTACAATGGCTGGGGCATATAGAAAGAATGGAAGATAATAGGGAAACAAAACTCGCTTACACTCAGGAAATAAAGGACCGTAGACCCCGAGGTAGACCAAGAGGACGGTGGAGAGATAATACATGTACAGACCTACAAGCACTTGGAATCAATGACTGGCAAGAGAAGGTCCACCAGAGAGACGAATGGAGACGGATTGTATTTGCAGCAAAGAACCTCAATGGCTCGGAAAGCTGAAGAAGAAGAAGAACGTGAAATATAAGTTTTATAACATTAAATATAATGTTTTAACCATCCATCCATCCATCATGTGCCATGCCGATAAGCGTGGCGGTCATGTTCTGCCATCTCACTCGATCACCAGAGTCGTGCATCAGTTCTGTGTTCCTGTCTCGACTATGCCACGTGGCCAAGCCATCAGGTATTTACTTCTCGGTCTTCCCCTTGGTCTCTTTCCTTCGATCTTGCCAGTTGTCACCAAGTTCTCCAATTCATTTCTTCTTATAACATGTCGAAACAATTGTGACTGTCTACGTCTAATATCTATAATCAGTTTACGATCTTCATTTGTTTCTTGAAGGACTTGTTCATTGGTTTTTCTGTCTGTCCATGGTATTCTTTGCATTTTCCTCAGAAATCACATTTCCACAGTGTCAGAGTCCAGAAAGGGTACAGTGATGCAGTGACATCGTTACGCCCGCCAGGCGACTTAGCTCCCAGCAGGGATGCAGCAACTTCGTTACGCCGCCAGGCGAGTGGTAGTTACCTGCCTGCAAGATTGCTGGCTGACGAGCGACCAGCGGTCAGACAAGGACGACGCAAGACGCACGCATGCCTCGTGAAGCCACCTCAGGTGGGAGGCAAGTTGCGAACTAGCGGCAGACAGCTCTGGGACACGGACTTGGACGGACGCATGATGAGAGAAAGGCGTTGTGTGGTTTTCTGTGCTGAAAGTCGAGTGTCTGGACATCTTGAGAGTTAGACTTGTGAGCTGTATTGTGGATGTAAGTGTATTGAAGTATCAAGTATATATTGTTGTGATCATCGTAATGTATTTGATCTGTGAATAAATCCATTGAACGGTGTGTCGTTGAGTCTTACGTCAAATCACGTTGTACTTGTACTGTCTCACATGTGTTAGGTTAGCGAGCCAAGTTTAAGACCCTGACATGCGTGGACGTGGCGGCATTCGTCCGGCTTTGAAATGAACGTGTTTATGTGATTAACGATTTAAAACTAGAGTTTGTGAACTTAGAATTTTTGTCAAACTTTATAGTACATGTAAATGTGATCGTGGAAGGCTCATTTTGATAATTTACTACATTGTTTAAACATGTGTAAGACTATTTGTAAACGTACAGTGCATACATATTGTTTGATCTTGTAAGCGTGTAAAACATTTGTGATTTGTGAAACTTGTCACCGTTTTGACCTTGTCGACATTGTGATCTTGTCGCCATTGTGACCTTGTCGCTATCTTGTAAACTTGATGTCTATGTCCTTACTGAATGTCATCTTGATGTAAGTGATGTGTCATCAATGTTGTAGAGTGTTGAGATACATGTAGATTGTCTTAGTGTATTGAGTTTGTGGAACGCAGAAAGTTTTGGAAAGAAAGTAACTTGTATTGAAAAAAAAAATTGTTGACGGACAAACTTACGACCTACAACTACACTCAACGCCATACAAACCTAACAACACTTAGTGACAAGCAGGCACACACCAGCAAATAGACGCTAATTTATTTTCCTCCAAAAACAAAGCAGGTTTTCCGAACCATCCGAAACCTTGCCGTAGAGGTCATTTGTGTTTTCGAAGTAGCGACCCTACAGTTCCTAGCCCGATTTCCAACCGTTCTTCACCGCATCCGGGGCACTTGAGTATATTTTTCTTTTCATATACTTTAAGGATGCAATTTTAGGCACATATTGTCAATAGAAATCAATTGTAAATTGTTGATTACTAACCACTTACAACATATTTTGTGTGGCTGGTATTTCATTGACATTTTTCATCATGTCTTCATTATTTGATTTCATCGATATGGGGATAAAATTACAGTTGACAGGTGATGAATTAACAAATTGGAGTGAGAAGAAATACTCTGAATACCTACTAGTACAGGAGAAAGCTAATGAACGCGATGAAAGAGCGGCTGAAAGGGCATCAAAGCAAGCCGAATTAGATATTGAACTTAAAAAAGCAGAAATAGCAGCTCAGAGTAAGAGAGAAGAACTGGAAGTACAGTTGAAGATGAAACAACTGGATACTGAGACTGCCATTAACAAAGAGTATAAGAAATCTGAGAGACTGGAGAAAGAAAACCAGTACAAGAAATATCAAGGTATTGTACGTAATTATACCTCGGGTGACTGCATCGCAGCCTTTACCCAAAATTTTGAAACTTTAATGGAATATTACCAGGTTCCACTGTCTGAATGGAATATTGTTTATATGAGGAGTTTATCAGGGGAACCTCTTAAAGTCATTGAAACCATCCCCAAAGACCTCAGAAAAGATTACCATTATCTGAAATCTAAGATTATGGCACATTTTATGTTAGATGAGGCAGGTTACAGAGAACAATTCAGTAAGTTGAGCCCAAAACCGACTCAAACGTTCTCTGATTACCTCTGCTTAGTCCGAGATATATTTACCAAATGGACTTCAGCAGCTAAAATTGACAAAAATTATCAGAGACTAGAAGATCTGATCATTAGAGATAAAATCATTTCATCCATTCCATCAGCATTTTCAAAATTTTTACAAGAGAATGAATGCACTAGTGTGGATGAGATTGAAAGACGTGGTTCGGCGTATTACACAGCCAACAAACATTGTTTTGCCAGTGAAGCTACTGACATAAATTTTGTAGCAGCGGCTAACTACGACAAACCCTATAGTAGGCAGAAACCTCATAAGCCTACCTCTGAGAAGTTTAATCACTGTACTTATTGTAAATTTTCACATCATCAGAATGAAATGTGCGATAAGCACCCAGGATACCATACTTACCTACTAAACATGGTAAACAGACAAGATAAGGAGCGTAAATCCTTCAGAAGTTTGCGTAAATGTTTTCTCTGTAAGGCGTACGGACACCATCGGAAAGATTGTAAAGGTAGGCAAATGACCAACAAAGCAAATGCCGCCTTGTTTGACAGTTCGGCGTCAGATGAAGAACAGCCAGAGAAACATCCTGTGAACTCAGCACAGGCCTTTGACATGTTTAGCGCAAATAAATGTTCTGTTTGTAACACCTTTTATGAAGATGGTATTTTAACATGCGGTCACGCCATCCCTATTGCCAATGAAGAAGCTAATTTGGTAGTAGATTCAAAAGGCAAGATAATCGTCCATCACGGATATGTGAATAGCAAGTCTGCTACAGTCCTTCGTGACACGGGCAGTTCACTCATTGGTCTGAAGAGAACGTTCATAATGCCTACAGACTATACAGGCAGGCACGTAACATGCAGAACATTCTCAGGCAATATTGAGAAATACCCACTAGCATGGGCATATATTGAAACACCTTTCCTCACTGGGAAAGTAAAGTGCGCTGCATTAACAAACCCAGTGTGTGATGTAATTATTGGAAATCTACCAGAGGTGAATGATAAACCTCATGACATAACATCTCTGTGTATTGGTGATACCATAACATCACCATCCAATGTCATCATTGAAAATGTCACACCACCTATTGATTGTATAGTAGATAATGTAGCACTAACATCTCATGACATCATTGATAACATTGCTCCATCACCATCTGATATCATTGAATGTGTGAACGCAGTAACTAGATCTACTGCTAGAGTGCAAGATGAAAGTAATCAAACTGAGGCTATACAAATGCTTAGCCCAGTATCACTACCTACTAACACCATGAAGGAAACGTTTGTAACAGCTCAAAAAGCTGATCCTTCATTGTCAAAATACTTTAATCTGATCGGCCAAAAGCCAAAGGTAACCAAGAATGCAAAATGGTATTTTGCTGTGAAAAATGATATACTCACCAGGTATTATACCAGAGGTGACAATACAACAGAGCAAACTGTTTTGCCAACTAATTATCGCAAGCAAGCCTTACATCTTGCCCACGATATACCTCTTGCAGGGCATATGGCATACGTTAAGACCAGATCAAGGTTACTGACACAGTTTCATTGGCCCAAATTTTGCAATGACATTAAAGAATATTGCAGAAGTTGTGACACCTGCCAGAAACTGGTAAAAAAAAGGTAAACACCCACAGGCAAAGTTACAAGTTACTGACTTAGCCAGTCGACCTTTTGAAAAACTATCTGTCGACATAGTGGGCCCTCTTAATCATACAACAACTAGAGGGAATAAATATATTCTAACTGGCATTGATCAATGTAGTCGCTGGCCAGAAGCTATTCCGCTAAAGAACATTACTGCCAATGATATAATGGAAGTTTTCTTCCATATATTTTCTCGGATAGGTTTTCCAGATACTATCCAATCTGATAGGGGCACTCAGTTTATTGCCGCATCTACCCAAGCTTTCACCAAAATGCTGGGAGTGAAGCAATGTTTCAATTCCCCGTACCATCCTCACTCTAGTGGAGTAATAGAAAAATTTAACGGGGATCTAAAGCACATGCTTGCAAAAGTAACGCAAGAGCACCCCAATAACTGGGATGTATATCTACCAGCTATTCTTTTTGCTTATCGGGAGGTACCACATTCTAGTACCGGTTTCTCTCCTTTTGAACTTATCTATGGTGCCAAACCACGGGGCCCATTAACTATTTATCACCAAATGTTAACTGACTCTACTCCAGTACTTAAACCCATATCATCATACGTATATATTACATCATTGCGTGAAAGAATCATCAAATCGTGTATTATTGCAAAGAATGCACTAAAATTATCTGGTGCTACTTATAGACAGTATGCTGACAAAGGTAACAGGACAATAACGTTGACACCTGGACAGGACGTTCTTCTTCTACTACCTAGTGACAGACACTTATTGACTGATTCTTGGCAGGGACCTTTTAAAGTGACGAGACAGATTTCACCTGTAGATTACGAAATCCAAATAAAAGATAAACACAAAATATTTCACATAAATATGCTAAGACCATACCACAACAGAGACAACGAACAAGACGATACGACAGCTTGTACAGTGATAATAGATCATGAAGACGACGATGCTAGTGACGAGATTCCAACACCTGCATTAGACATGACAAACTGCTTGAAGGAGATCAAAATCAACCCAAAGTTAACTCAAGCAGAGACAAACAGTTGCAAACAGCTTATACAACAGTACAACACCATTTTTTCCAACAACCCAGGACAAACAGAATTAGTACAGCATCATATCACACTCACATCAAACACACCCATAAGATGCAGACCATACACCATTCCATTACATTACAAAGAACATCTACATCAGGAGATCATCAATTTAGAGAAAAACAACATCATAAGACGATCCCAATCAGACTTCTCATCTCCAATGGTCATAGTACGAAAAAAGGACAATACAATAAGACTGTGTATCGACTATCGAAAGCTCAATAAAATAACTGTTCTAGATCTTGAGCCAATGGCTAACTCTGACGATCTTCTGACAGAACTGACAGACGCTAGGTTCTTTACGAAGATAGATATGACGAAAGGATATTGGCAAATAGCAGTAGACGAACAGAGCAGACATCTGACAGCATTTGCCACACCTTGGGGACTGTACGAATGGTGCAAACTTCCATTTGGGCTTGTCAATGCCCCAGCCACATTCGTACGTATGACACGACTTCTTCTAGTAGATATTCCTAACATAATCTGCTATATCGACGACATCTGTGTTCACACAGAGACAATGACAGAGCACATTAAGACGTTAGAACAGACATTTGAACGTATTAGACAGCACGGACTGACAGTAAAGCCTGCGAAAGTAGACATAGCCTACCAGGAAATATCTTTCTTGGGGCACAAAATATCCAACGGCTTTGTCACGACAGACGATAACATTGTGTCCAAGATACTAAAACTCTCACTTCCGACTACAAAAAAAAAACAAGTCAGAAGTTTGTTGGGACTGATAAACTATTACCGGCAGTTCATTCCTGATTTTTCCGAACTGACCGAAGTGTTTACTAATTTACTAACAAAGGATAAACCAGAGAAAATTGTAAACAATGAATGCCTACAAATTGCATTCCATAAAGTACTAGCATGTTTTTCTGATAACAATTTAAATAATCTCATCCTGAAATTGCCCAATCTCCATTTACCTTTCAGATTGCGTACAGATGCTAGCTCCGTGGCGATTGGAGCAGTATTGTTGCAAGAGTACAATAACATCCTCCATCCCGTGTACTTCGTATCCAGGAAACTAAAACCCCGAGAACGGGCGTGGTCTATACCTCAATTGGAAGCCCTAGCTTTAGTGGTGGGTATAACAAAATTGTCCAGATTTCTTCTAGGACGCCATTTCATCGTGAAATCTGACAGCAGCCCTATACGATTTATAAATTCAGGTGTACCTTCAAACCATATGGTAGCGCGCTGGTCTCTTAAACTTCAAGATTATAGCTTTGAGGTTCGACATATCCCAGGCAGAACCAATTCAATTGCCGATCTTTTGTCCCATTGTCCGACCGACCCAGTAAGCACCAATGTCTGAGTGCAGTGTGTACAAATACACTCAGACCGACACAGCCATTTATAAGTGAATATTTTTTTCCATTCACAAAAAGCTGTGTAATGTCTACAATATGATGTGATAGGGGTTACTCCCAATATATGTAGTGTTCTTATTTTACTAATTCATGTAGTGATTGTCGTGTATAATTGTGTAGTGTGTGGTAGAAAGCGAACTTTATTAATTGTATATACCAAGAACAAGAACAGTGTCACATTCGCTCAAAAACTTACCGTAAGCGAACTATCCAATTTGACAGTGACATCTGCGTGTGGAACATTCCAGGGATATTTTAAAGACGTGTGTGAACGTGTGAACTAAACATTGACAGCTACACCATTGCAGTGAACTTAAATCCATAATGTTCGGTAGTGAAACATCCAACACATGAACAGTCAATCGTAATCCAGAAGGTTTTGTAGTGAAACATCCAACACATGAACTGTGAGAACATTGTACTTTCCGTAACTACATCAGACCGGAACAAGTGTGTTCTGCAAGCTTCAACATCAGGTTTTTTAGTGTTCGTGTGTGCTTCCGGATTAGTTAGAAATTTAGAGCAAAATTAGCAGACGACAAATAAAAGTTTAAAAATCTATGACGATTCTAAAATCTTTAGGAATCAACAAAGTTAAATACACGAATTGTGTGTTTATATATTTATGTAGTGTTATCTTAGAATCATATCTTGATTAATGTATTCATATTACCGACTTTTTCTCGTTAATATGAAGAAACGTCAAGCGATGACGCTAAGAAATAGGATAATTATTGTAAATTATTGTATTTCATTAATGTGTAAATTATTCCCCTTTCATTTATTTGTTATTACAGCATTACACAAAGGGCCATAATTTGAAATGTATTCAGTAATGTGTTGCGTATAAATAGCCATGTTGCTGCCAGATTGTTGACACAACAGGTAGCCATCTACTGGGCATGGCAGAGTGTTACCGACATTGCAGACCAACACAAGAGCTACTGGCCAAATAAGGTCAGGGTTTGAGCGTTTTATACGACTTATATAAAGCCGTATTTCGGTCTAGCTAGATGGTTTTTGTTTCAAGAACCATATTATTACGTTTTTTTGGGAAGCTGCGAGGTAGATGCGTGAAGCTGGTACTACCGATCTGACTGGGTCATTAATGCAATTGAGATAATCAGCCATCGAGAGGATGAAACCTGACATGTGTTAAAGGTTGAACACCACATGTCGTTGAATACAACTTCCATTTCTTATATATTTCTATGGCATATGTGTATGTATTTGTATGTTGATACCAATGTATATAACAACAGAAGGGTAGACTCTGACAAGGTTAGAATATTAACCCAGTGTGTACATATATTATACATGAAAGATGACATCTTTCATGAATTTGCCGGGGGAGCGTGTCAGAGTCCAGAAAGGGTACAGTGATGCAGTGACATCGTTACGCCCGCCAGGCGACTTAGCTCCCAGCAGGGATGCAGCAACTTCGTTACGCCGCCAGGCGAGTGGTAGTTACCTGCCTGCAAGATTGCTGGCTGACGAGCGACCAGCGGTCAGACAAGGACGACGCAAGACGCACGCATGCCTCGTGAAGCCACCTCAGGTGGGAGGCAAGTTGCGAACTAGCGGCAGACAGCTCTGGGACACGGACTTGGACGGACGCATGATGAGAGAAAGGCGTTGTGTGGTTTTCTGTGCTGAAAGTCGAGTGTCTGGACATCTTGAGAGTTAGACTTGTGAGCTGTATTGTGGATGTAAGTGTATTGAAGTATCAAGTATATATTGTTGTGATCATCGTAATGTATTTGATCTGTGAATAAATCCATTGAACGGTGTGTCGTTGAGTCTTACGTCAAATCACGTTGTACTTGTACTGTCTCACATGTGTTAGGTTAGCGAGCCAAGTTTAAGACCCTGACACACAGCCATCAGCTGTTTTTCAGCTTGACTGCTTATTGTCCGTGCTTCACACCCATACAAAAGTAGCACTGCAACACTATTTTTCTCGTTTCAATTGATATCTTTTTATTGGTCAGTATGTTTTTCATCTTGCAAAAGGCTACCTTCGCAATGGCCTTTCTTGTTCTAATCTCTTCAAGGCATCTCCCATCAGATGTTATGACTGTGCCGAGATAACTGTATCGATTCACTTGCTTAAGAATATGCCCATTTACTCGTATATGACATTGTGGTATTTCCTTCTTCCCAGTGACGACCATAATCTGTGTCTTCTTAATATTCATTTCTAACCCTAGCTGTTCATTGTGTGCAACAACCGCATCTACTAAATTTTGCAGGTCCTGTTCATTGTCTGCAATCAAGACTGTATCATCTGCTTTTGGAATTCATCATGACACCTGGAAGACTGCAGCCACAGACCGATATTCGTGGCGTGCATCATTACGCAAGGGTGCAGTCACTTGTGAGGCAACCTGGACTACAAGAGCTTTGAAGAAAAGACAGAACAGAAAACCCACTGAAGGAAATCCTCCTCCAGAAACGTCAAGCATTCTTTGTCCACATTGTCAAAGAACATTTAGAGCCAAAATAGGCCTTATCAGCCATCTTAGAACCCACGGTTCCATACCTTCAACCCCACTGGATGAAATGAATGGTCATTATCAATCTTGATGGACAAACAACAACAACAACAACATCATCATCTGCATATCTAATGTTATTGATGTTTCAACATGGCATATAATTTATTAGCATCAAATATAATTTATCAACATCAAGTATAATGTATCAACATCAAGTCTAGTTTATCAACATCAAGTATAATGTATCAACATGAAATATTCAGACAGTTTAATCAATGTGAATCCGTCTTTAAATAATTGGCACTTTCTTTTCCTTCCTTTTTTTTACTTTCATCTCACAGGAGAGCAAACTAGCTCAAGGAAGCCACGCAATGTCCTGTGCAGGCTTTCTTCATTGGGTGAATGTTGCAGTTTGGTTTTCTACAGAATGAGGTCGAGTTCTTGCATGTTACATAGAACCAATTCTAACATACGGCTACGAATCGTGGACAATTGGTAAACAGATAACAAGATCCCTAGAGGAATTGGAGATTGGGTTTTAAAGAAGAATGCTGTCATTGGACAGTAAAAATTAGCAATGTGGACATTTTTAGGGAGGTTAAATCACAAGGACAACCTATCACAAATTTCAGAAAGAGGTAGTCAATCATTTTTGGCCACATTCAATCAATCAATCATGTGCCATGCCGGAAAGCGTGGGCGATCATGACTCGCCACATTATGAGAAGACAAAAAATGGAACATATAATAACCGGACTGATTTATTTAAAGGGAGACAGAGGAAGACAACGGGACTAAGTGCTTGACAGTCTTGTGTCATGGCACGGAAGGGAGTCAGTCAACATACGAATTGATCCTTGCCTTCGGAGATCGCAGTTTGTGAAGAAGCATGATCTCCCACGCCAGCCGGCAAATCACTTGATGATAATTATGGGATAACCGACTCGTCTTAGGCGATCCTTACGGAATGTATTGTATTGTGTTATAATACGGGTTTGTTTTTTGTTTTTGTTTTTGTTTTTGTTTTTTTTTGTTTTTGTTTTTTTTTTTTTTTGGGGGGGGGGGGGGGGGGGGGTTGTCCGCGGTGACACATGCACTGAAAAGTTTTTAACCTGCAACCTATATATATATATTATAACCTATCGCGGGTGATTTCGGTAAATTTTCATTGATGAAATCGAAAATCAATTAATATTCATTAGGGTTTAACATATAGATAGCAAACAGCAAAACAGTATCTTAATGGATATATGACAGAAAACATGTGGGTTTGCATGGATATGGTCGGTGCAGTTTTAAAACTAAGTACGACATGCAGAGAAGTATTCAATTGTTGCTGTTTTTGTGTACTCTGTGGCTTCACTTTTAGGAGTAAGGGAGGTTATTGTTGTTGATTGATGTATGTGTTCTCGGAGTTGTCGATCGTGCTGCACTTAGAGCATGTAAATATGTAACAAGCCATTATAAGATTCTCAATGGACATAGCGAGCCTTTCTAGAAGTTTAAACAGGTTACAACGAGAGAGGAGGAAACTCGTTTGAATTAAAGAGTACATCAACGGCCAAGGAAAAGAAGCTGGCTTTCTCCCAGCCAAGATAAACGGTGCCGAGCGAAGGAAATGGTTCATAATGCACTAGGTTAATGCACTGTGGTTATCAACCATTTTTGGCCCATGCACCCCTTCACCATATGTTCAGAATGTCATCCCCCCTCCCCTACACAGTATACGCAAAGATGGAAGCTAGATTTAATAACACATACTAGAACAAGTCTAGACGTCCACATAAAACGTGATTTGCAGGTCTATTTACGTTATAAAACGAATTTCAGAACAGCAAGAAGTACAGAACCATAAAGTATGAGGGGAAAATTAATATCAAGTTATCGGTTCTTGTATTAACGCGATCTTGAAATAATGTTAATTCCCCCCTCCCCCTGGAAACCCTAAAATCCCCCTAAAATCCAAGGGGAAATTCCCCACGGCTTGAGAACCACTGCACTAGGCGCAGGACGTCCGCTTCCTAAAAGCGGGGTGGAGGTCGCGATGGCACGCGTGGTAGCGGAAATGTGGACTGATTCTATCCCATGTTAATACATGTCTGTAAATGGCTTATTCCTCCTGGGCATTGTGTTGAAGCCTGTCAACGATGTGATTCCTAAAACTTGTAAAGTAAACATTACCTTCCTATGTCTAAGCACACTGCGTCCACAAGTACCGTGCTGAACCATCATCTGCTAACATCCCAATATATAATTCTCCACAGATGTCAAGTTCCAGAATCACTATTGCACAACCCGCTGGTTTCTGGGCTTGAAGAGAAAGAGAGCCTGCAACGCGGTCCCCAAATAAGATGGTATCGTTTGGTATCGAAAAGAAAGATAAACCTCAACACACACATCATCCAGGTGGATACAATCCCATTTCAGAGTTTAGGTTACCTCAGCGTCAATGCAAGATGCTTTTGGGTTAAAACTCAGTCTTCCAGAAGGTTCAAGTCAAGTAAAAGTAAAGTCGACTTCCTTGCACCAGGTTTACCCTATATCACTTTTCTCTCTCAGCTGAACGGCAAGAAGCCTGCTGAGAACATCATCTCATCTCATCTCAACATGTTCCTCTTGTACCTTGCGGTGTTGAGGTGAAGTATAAACAGTGGGAGAGTGCCCCTTTGCAGACTTCATGTATCTAGTTTCCCATGGACTCCATGCTATTTCCTCTGTCCATCGTTTACGTGATCAGCCTCTCCTTCTGCTTCCATTTTTTTCTGTACACCTTTTTGTGGTATACTGTTAGTTTGCAATCTAGTTATATGGCCTAACCATTTAACTTGTTTGTTTGTTTGTTTGCTTGTTTGTTTGTTTTTGGTGATGAAACCTAGTGCTGTTACAATCTTTAGTTTAATCCTGATGTCTTCATTTATGATTGTGTCTCTTCTTTATACATTGAGTATTCTTCTCAGAAATCTCATTTCTGTTGTCGTAATTATTCTTGTTGGTGTTTCTGTCATTGTTGAAATTGTTCAGCTTTGGCAATTGTAGCGTAGAGTTGGTAGGGAGATTGTGCTGTAGAGTGTTTTCTTAGTAACTATTCATATGTTTGTTCTTTAGCAATGGTGCCATTCGTCCAATGAGTTTGTGTGTGTCTTATTGCATCCATTTTCGATCTCGTCTTCTGATTTGTCATTTGATAATAGTATACTTCCTATATAATTAAAGCTCTTTAATTGTTTCAGTGAGTGTTCTTTTAGATGAATCTTTGTTGTTGTTCTTTTTCCCCTGGAATCTCTGGAAAATTGCACTAATGGTCTGAACGATGCGGTCAGAAAACCTACGACCTACAGAACTTGAGGCAGACGGTTTAACCACCTGGCCACCGCCGAGCTCCAGTTTCTGGATAATTCACAACCAACCAACTACCACGCCTGTCTGACTTACAGTGTTAAAAAAACACCAGGAGAAAGACACTTTGGGAGTCATGGCCGAAGTCCTCCCGTCCCCTAGAGTGTAAAGAAAATAGAGAACGAAACATTCTTGAAAATGAGCACATGTCTTCGTCTTCCTTGTAGTTTTTTGTTTTTTTTTAGTTTTGCATGGCATGTACCTCAAAGGTCAGTGCGTCCGACTTCGGCATGTATTAATGGCACGTTAGCTGCCTCTAAATTGATTTCATCCAAGATGACGAACTCTCTTCACCAGTGGGTAGATGTTCTTTCCTAACATGGTCAACCCAACAAAGGCAACAGTGACTTGGTTCTCGTTGAATAATCATATTGTCAACACTCCAACACCAACTGTAATGCTGTGTTCAGAGACGGTGGAAAGAACGCAGGCAATGAATTACCTGGGGATACGGTTTGATCGAAGCCTTGCTTATAATGTGCACATAGAACAGGTGATAACAAAGGCCAAGCGGGGTTTGGCAGCGATGCGGGTGATGGCGGCAGCAAACTGTGAGCAGCGCCATCTATGTCTTCTGTACGAGGGGTTGGTCATGTCTGTTTTGGAGTATGCAATGGCAATCCTGACTCTCAGCCATAAGCAGATAGAAAGGATGGAAAGGATACAGAATGAAGCTATGCGGATTATTCTTGGATGTACAAGAGATACAGCATGCAGGGTGATGCGCTACCTTCTTGGTTTTCCAACCATTGAAGAGAGAATACAAGGTTGCAGGGCACGCGCCTACCTCAGAATTAACGCAAACACACAACATCCACTGCATAGTGAAATTAGGAAGGTGAAGGGCAGCAGGTTAAAAAGAGGACGGTCGTGGATGGGTCAAGCCGAAAGACATTCTTCAACAGGTGTGTTCACTTGAGGACTTAGAACCTGGCAAGGAGTGGGTGCAAGTGCCAATAGACTTCTGCACATCCTTTTCAGTTTGCATCCAACTAGATAAAAAATGCAGACATGAAAATCCGGCTGCTGTTGAGGCTGAAGTACAAGCGTTGATTTTCGAGAATTCGCTAGACGGTGACGCGGTCATCTACACAGATGGGTCGGTCGTCCGACATGTGAGAAGCTCATGGACCTTTACAGCTCGGGCCGGAGGGAGAATTGTGAAGGAGGACTCTGGTGCTTTCACTGAAACCACAAGTAGCCTGACCATGGAAGTCATGGCAGTAAGTAAAGCAATAACATGGCTCGAGACACAGACATTCACTAGGGCTTGTTTCCTTAGCGACTCAATGAACATGATCAAGAGGATAGAGGAGGGGTCGATCCGAAGAGAATGGTTGCTGCCTTTGGAGCGGTCTCGACTGGCAAAGATTAGTTTCATCTTCGTGCCAGGGCATGCGGGAGTACAAGGAAATGAGCGGGCTGACAAGCTCGCAGGTGAGGCTACTGTGGAGGGCGGACGCGCCATGGACCAGGCCGACATTCTGAATGCTCTACGAGAAGTAAGACTTTTGCGAGAACCAAGTGATGACTGTGAATCTACAACAATGGCCAGACTGCGAGAGCAGCAAATTAAAAGAGGGGTGGCCAAACAAGAACACTACGTAGGAAGCCAAAGAAGATTTATAAACCAACACAGAACTGGCGTCGTTAGCCGCTACACGTTGCGGGATTTGCTGAGGAGGGGATCCGAGCACTTATGGACTGAATGGTTCGATGTGCAACGAGGATGATCTGTCGACTAACTAACTAACTAACTAACTAACTAACTAACTAACTAACTAACTAACTAACTAACTAACTAACTAACTAACTAACTAACTAACTAACTAACTAACTAACTAACTAACTAACTAACTAACTAAACTAACTAACTAACTAACTAACTAACTAACTAACTAAACTAACTAACTAACTAACTAACTAACCAACTAACTAACTAACTAACTAACTAAACTAACTAAACTAACTAACTAAACTAACTAACTAACTAACTAACTAAGTAACTAACTAACTAACTAACTAACTAACTAACTAACTAAACTAACTAACTAACTAACTAACTAACTAACTAAATAACTAACTAACTAACTAACTAACTAACTAAACTAACTAAACTAACTAACTAAACTAACTAACTAACTAACTAACTAACTAAGT
Source organism: Cepaea hortensis (assembly GCA_963921405.1). Taxonomy (NCBI): domain Eukaryota; kingdom Metazoa; phylum Mollusca; class Gastropoda; order Stylommatophora; family Helicidae; genus Cepaea; species Cepaea hortensis. The sequence goes on along the minus strand of OY992896.1, from coordinate 83,470,939 downwards.
AACTAACTAACTAACTAACTAACTAACTAACTAACTAACTAACTAAATAACTAACTAACTAACTAACTAACTAACTAACTAAGTAAGTAACTAACTAACTAACTAACTAACTAACTAAACTAACTAAACTAACTAACTAAACTAACTAACTAACTAACTAAGTAACTAACTAACTAACTAACTAACTAACTAACTAACTAACGAACTAACTAACTAAGTAACTAAAATAACTAACTAACTAACTAACTAACTAAACTAACTAAACTAACTAACTAAACTAACTAACTAACTAACTAACTAACTAACTAAGTAACTAACTAACTAACTAACTAACTAACTAACTAACTAACTAAACTAACTAAACTAACTAACTAAACTAACTAACTAACTAACTAACTAACTAACTAAGTAACTAACTAACTAACTAACTAACTAACTAACTAACTAACTAAATAACTAACTAACTAACTAACTAACTAACTAAGTAACTAACTAACTAACTAACTAACTAACTAAACTAACTAAACTAACTAACTAAACTAACTAACTAACTAACTAAGTAACTAACTAACTAACTAACTAACTAACTAACTAACGAACTAACTAACTAAGTAACTAACTAACTAACTAACTAACTAACTAAACTAACTAACTAACTAACTAACTAACTAAACTAACTAACTAACTAACTAACTAACTAACTAACTAACTAACTAAACTAACTAACTAACTACCTAACTAACTAACTAACTAACTAACTAACTAACTAACTAACTACCTAACTAACTAACTAACTAACTAACTAACTAACTAACTAACTAAGTAACTAACTAACTAAGTAACTAAGTAACTAACTAACTAACTAACTAACTAAACTAACTAAACTAACTAACTAAACTAACTAACTAACTAACTAACTAACTAAGTAACTAACTAACTAACTAACTAACTAACTAACTAACTAACTAACTAACTAAATAAATAACTAACTAACTAACTAACTAACTAACTAAGTAACTAACTAACTAACTAACTAACTAACTAAACTAACTAAACTAACTAACTAAACTAACT